>CM076578.1:773407754-773712543 GCA_034641835.2 Pinus albicaulis
GAGTTGATCACAAGTTTCAAGAGGGAGATGAGGTATGGTTGCACACTAGTAAAGAAAGTATGTAAGGGGACGGTAAAAAGCTCAAGCCCATTCGCTATGGTCCATTCAAGATCATAAAGCAAGTTGGTAATAATGCATTTCAACTTGACTTTCCTTGATATATGAAAATGTATTTAGTTGTTAATGTTGAAAACCTATGTTTGTATGAGCCACCTTTGAGCAATTATCAAGGAAGTGATGTTCAGCTGCCTTCTGTTGAATATTTCTCACCAGAATTTCTGGATGAGCTCAAAGAAGATACAATTCTTGACAGGAGGACAAGAGCATCCAAGAGGGGAAGCATTGATTACCTTTGAGTTGGGCTCAAAGTCACTAAAACAAGCAAGGAAAAGTGGATGGACGTTGGAAGGTCAGGGAGTTGTACCCACATCTACTGAATAGGTAATCAAGTCTTTTGGGGTTCAAAAGCTCCCCAGTGGGGAGGAGTGATCAAGAGTTCATAAATTTTGCTCAAAATTGAAAATTACATGATTGGATTAAAACCAGGATGGTTGCGTAGATCTCGTCTTCCTAATTCTGATGCCATAAATGGTTCAAAAAATCGATGTCGTATGAGGGAGATATCGCGTTCTAATCAAAATCCTAAAAAAGAAAATTTTGCGATAGGGTTGATTGGGATGCCCAATCAGCGTGGTGGATGTACAGTCAGCAAAAAGGAATATTCCAAAAGAATACTCCTTTTCTCCAGGCCAATAAATGGATGACAAGTGGCACTATTTTATTTGATGAATGGTTGTACATTTTTATGTTTTCGACCAATCATGGGGTGACATGTGGCCAGCCCTGAGGCCGCCACGTGTCCCCAAAATAGCAGGTTAAAATTTTGGTAGAGTTCCATAGGGCTCAACCCTGCAACCTCTAGCACAACAACCACATTTCATAATGCCCGAACTGCACGAGTATTTCTTACCAACATAGTTCTCAGGTTACTGTTAAAGTTTATAATGTTGGCATTTGGGGGTTGGGACCGCCGGCGGTCCCAACCCGCCGATGGTCCCATGGAGGTTGGTCACATGACATTACAATAAACAAAAACATAAAACTTTAACGCTAACAGTTTTCAACCACGACATTTATTATAATGGTCTCAACATGTCACATGGCCACAAAAACTCCGCATAGTTATAATGGTTAGCCTAACCACTACGTTCAACTCAGAGTTCCGACTAACTTTATCTCATGGTTTAAGCATGTGGTTCCGTCGAACATCACGGTCACCGCGTGGTTTGGGTTGGCATGTGGCTACCCAACCACTAACCATTTAATATTGCGGTTAGTTTTGGCGGTAATTTTAGAACACGCCCAAATTTAGGCGAAATCCACTATTTTGACTCCAGTTAATTAAAGTCCTCCACTTTTAGTGGAGTAACTAGGAAAATGAGTAGGAGACTCAATTTTCTCCCATTAAAAGTGAATGAAGAGTCATTCTTGACTAATTGGAGCATTATGGAGCCATTGGTGCAGATAAAACAACCATTAGAGGCCTCTAAATACATGTATTTGCAAAATTTTGAGGCATAAAGAAATATGGAAATGCCATTGGGAGCTGGACTAGCAGATGTAGCTCAGGAGGGGTGAACTACTTCATCATGCCTGATGTGTAAATGTTATGTGGTGACTTATTTATATATTTTACACTGCTTTTTAGTGTTAGTTGTGCTTATTTCATGCTTCTAATTTACTAAAATCATCTACAATTCATGGTTAAAATCCTCAATCCTTAAGCAAACTGATGAGACAAGTATGCACATGTTTATAAACTGAAAAGACACTTAGAATAGTAAGACTAATACATTCCTTTTAGATAAATCCTGGAGGTGAACATTTGGAACTTGCATACCCTCCAAGAGTGTCTTGTATATGTGGCTGAATTCTGGATCGCTCTTGTAGTGAAGCGGCTAATCAGAATCCTCATGCCAACAAGAGTTGAGAACGATGGTTAGCGCTATGATCAGTGGTCGGCTGAGGCAGTTTGCAAAATTATTGGTGTTGCCCTTCTTGTTCTTGATTTTCAAATGAAACTATTGTAGATATGTGGAACACTTTTGATGGCGATCGTTCTGCAAATTTCCTTATGTTTGTATGAAATGTTGGGGTCATTCATTTGTGTGGATGACCATTTCCTTCCCCAAAATGTAATGCTTCCATTGTCGAAAAGCCTGCATAATGGAATATATTTATTTTTCGTAAGCGGGATAATTGTAGATTGTGTTGGACAGTTTCTTAGTGTGATATGTCATTGGATGCCCCTACTGAGTAAAAAATACCCCAATAGCATAGTCGGAGACATCTGTCTCAATCTCAAATGGTTATTGCAAGTGTGGTAATGTGAGCACTAAGGCCTAGCAGAGGCGATGTTTCAATTCTACGAAATCCTTTTGTTGAGATTCCAACCAAAATAATTTTTCTTTCACTACTCCCTTGGTGACTTGACTCAAGGCCCAAGTGATATGAGATAATCCCAACACGAACCTACAATAGAAATTATCAAGACCTAAAAAGCTGCGAAGCTCTGTTAGAGTGGTTGGGGCTGGCAAATCCCGAATGACTTGGATCTTGGTTGGATCCATATGCACCCCCCATTCTTCAATAATGTATCCCAAATATTGAAATTGTGTCATGAAAAAATTTCACCTCTCCAAATTGGCACACAACTTGTGTTGCCGCAATGTTTGGAGGACCTGTTGGATGTGGTGGAGGTGTTCTTCGCAAGTCTGGTTGAATATCATGATTTCATACAAGTACACTACTACAAATGAGTTGGTGAATGGCCACAAAATGTTGTCCATTAGCGTCATGAAGGTTGTGGGAGCATTCATCAACCTAAAAGGCATGACCAGCCATTCTAAAAGGTCCTCCTAGGATTTGAAGGAATTCTTCCACATATCGAAGGGTTCGATTGGTGCCTGGTGATATCCAAACTTTAAGTCCATCTTGCTGAAATATTTTGCGTCTTTCATTTGGTCTAGAAGGTGATAAATCCGTGGGATCGGGTACAAATTTTGGATAATGATCTGCTTCAGCGCTCGATAGTCAATATAGAGCCTCCAAGCCCCATCCTTCTTCTGCACCACACAATCAGGATCCCACAGGGCGATGAACTCTACCGGATGTGACCTTTTTGCAGAAGCTCCTGAATTTTCCTCTTGACTTCATCGTTCTCTAGAACAATGTCAATATATCAGTCCATTGGGAAGCAGCGCACCTGGTGTCAGATCGATGGGGTGCTTGACCTGATAGTGAAAAGGCACCCCTGCAGGTGATGTGAAGATGTCCCTGTACTCCTCCACGACCTTGTCCATTTGTTGTTGTCGTGCGGAGGAGCCCTGTTTGGAGGTCTTCTTCTTACCCTGAGGGCAGATCATCAAGAAAAAAATTTCTCGATTTTGGAAATGAGCCTACTACATTGCTTTGCAGTAACCAAAGAGATAGCAGTAGGCGGTGGTACCTATGGTATCCTATACAATGTATTTCCCAAACTAACAATAACAGTGCGAGGCTGGGACCCATACACAACATGTCACTTCCACAAATATGGTTGGCCTAATAATACATCACAAACTTCAAGAGGATAAATGTCACATAATACCTCATCTATGAGGGGCTTGATGATGTAGGGAAGGCGACATTGTTGGCTGATGCGAAGATCCCATCCTTGGTAACGCCACTCGATGGTGTACGGTTGTGGGTTTGCTGTGGTCGACAAGCCCAACCGCTTCATGAACTTTGATGAAATGAGGTTCTTTTGGCTCCCACTATCGACAATGAACTGTAGTGGGGAACCTTTTACCCAAATCTTGGAGTGGAATATGCTACTCCCCCTCTAGATATTTCGCTTCCTCCTTTTGGATCTTTGTGGTGGAAATGGTAGCATTGGGATCCAAATCAATAATACACTTCCATTTTTCATTCCCATTATCGGGTTTTGATTAAGATTTAGAGCATGCATTTGATTCACAGGCCTTCATCTCATCCACCAGTGACTGCTTGGCCCGATACTCGTGTTGTGAGTGGAGCTCTTATGGAACTCACACCACTTTCCCGTGTCCTTCTTTGGCTTCGCGGTGTTGTTATTTTATTGTGGGTTTGGGAGGTTTTCTTGGGTTGCGATGCCTTGTATTTGTCATTTATTTTATGGCTTTGTAGCACCTTTCCCTTTCTTTTGATTTACAGATCCAAAGTCTCGCTTCTTCTATTTGAATTTCTACTCAATCTTGGTGGCACAATAGTATGCCTTACTAAGCGATGAGATGTATAGAAACTCCATTTCCTCCTGAAAGCATCTGTGCAGAAAAATGTGGTAATTTAGCACCAAATGTTTCTTCGAATATTTGATACCCAAGTTTGTGCATAGGGTATGGAATGGATTCTTCCGCTCATGCAGATCTTCATCCCTTTGTTGTGGTAGTGTATTCTATTGTATGTATTTATCCTCATAGCTCCCCACGGGATAATATTGTTCCTTGATGGTGTCTTAGAAATAATTCAAAGTGGGTAAGACTGAGAACAGAGAGGATACCCCCTCCTTTTTCTCACAGAATGTTTCCCACCAGTCATTGACATGGGGGGCGACTTTGAGGAGTGAAAAAATAATCTTTTCCTGGTCAGAAAAGTCATGAATCGAGAAAAATTGTTATAATATATTCAACTTTCTATCTATGGCATAGAAATATATTTGGCCATCAAATATGAGAATTCCAAATTTTACTTGTACCTTAAAAGGAGTTGCACCTCCAGAGTGGTTGTTGGATGCAGATGCGTTGCTAGTGTGCAGTCGTTGAAGGATCTAGGAAAATTTATCCATCATAGCGTTCCTTTGTTTTTTGAGGGCCTCCTTAAGCAATATTTTGATAGGATCTCCTACTCACCTATTTTTATTTTCATCCCCCATGGGTGGTCATCGGGGTTTGTGAGGCTAACCTCGCAAAGGTTCAACCAAATCGAGCCCTAACTCCTTCTACCCCGACCTCGTTGGGGACATGAAAATAACGATTGAGAAAGAGCAGACTGCTCTAATACCACTGATCCAAATTTGTTCAGGAACTCAATAGAATACAGATCTAAACATAAATACAAATATGCAGTGGAAACAACACTTCATTTCATTAATATCAAAGAACTGAAATTTGTTTACAGGCATAATGGAAATAAACTAGCTACGACATTGGTAGCTCATCTCTGAGAAGAGATGTGGCAGCTAAAGGCCTCTGAACTATGTTACAATGAGGCTATAGGGGATATTTATTATTTAAAAACAATGGATAACCTTAAACATAAAAAAAACTAACCGTAGGAGATGAAGCGCCACAACTATGGGCCCCGTTTTGATAAATTGGTACATCAACTTCTAGGGGATGCAACTTTGGCATATGATCTCCGTTTTATGCATGAAATACCTCGTTAGAAAGAAATGCCTGAGGAATAAAATTTTTGATGTGAGAAATGTTGAAGGAACTTACAATTTCTCCCGATTTTCCCAAAAACATCATTTAGGGCCTCAAAACGGCTCCAGAAGTTCAGGACCCGAAAAACTGCTTAAAATAGTAAATTGTGCTACAATTGAGGAAACTGAGAAACTGAAACAAACAATGGTGGGGCCCCAAGTGGAATAGGTGGGTAGCCACCAGTATCCACCTAGATCATTCCTCTCCCCTTAGGAAGCAATGGCCCCCATTGTGTTGAGTTCCTCCACGAGAGGAGGAAACTTCTACTGAACTTGGTCCCTAGAGAACCACTTGCCTTGGCGTAGGAGTTGGCCATATTTGATAACCCAGTACAGTTGGATCTTCTGATAGCAATTGTTCTTGATTTTCATGTCCATGATAAAATCCATGGTGGCATGTTCCATGAAGTATGGATTTAATTCTGTTGGTGTGAGTTGTTCTGCAATGTCAGAGGTCTCTAGTAGAGGTGGGAAGTAGGGCCGAAGGTGGTCCACATTGAACATTCAATTCAAGCCAAGGAATAATGGAATAATGAGCTTGAAATAATTGGCCCCTACAACCTCGCTGATGGTATAAGACCCATATCGTAGCAGACAAAGCTTACATTGGGGTCCAACGAGGAACTCCTTTTGAAAATGTAGCCACGCTTTGTTGCCCACCTGGAAGTTGTGTGGCACCTGATGTTGATCATGTCGTGGCCTGTACTTAGCATTGGCTTTGTCCAATATTTCATGAATCTATTGGTGGATGTGTTGAATGCACTCAATGAAGTTGTTCTCTTTGTCAGCTTTAGACTTGACATGAGCTGAATCAGCTTGAGTAGCCGCAAATGACATGGCTACGTCAATGGGACATAGTGGCTGGAATCCCAAGGCCACTTGAAAGAGGTTGTGGTAGGTTGAGATGTGGAGAGCCTGGTTATAACTGTATTGTAAATAGGGAAGGCTCTAATCCCATGTGCATGGATGAGTTTAATTATACACGCGAAAAAATGTGTACGATCATCCTGTTCACGACCTCTGCCTGGCCATCAGTTTGGGGATGGAAAGTTGTGGACTTTGTGAGCTTGGTGTCCAGCATTGACCAGAGGCTTGACCAAAATGTGTTGAGGAACCTGCTATCTTGATATGAGATGATCGACTATGGGATCCTAAAGTGCACCCACACTCGTTCAAAGAAGATTTTAACACTGGCTTCTGCTGTCATATTCTTATTGTATGCCGCCAAAATGTCCATCTCAGATAATTTGTTGATGACCATGAAAACACAATCATTTCCATGCTTAGTATAAGGAAGGCTCGACATGTAATCCATGGAGATAGATTCTGATCCTAATTGGATCCAGTAGTTTGTGTCGAAATTGCAAATCGACCAAGAAGGTCCTTATAAGAAAATGTTCATCAACTTTTGTAATAGCAGGTTTGTGTCAAAATTGAGAATAAACCAAGAAGGTCCTTAAAAGAAATTGTTCATTGACTCGTTTCATTAGAAGGATTTTTTTGAAATTGTGAATAGACCAAGAAGGTCCTTATAAGCAATCGTTCACTGACTCATGTCATCCGCAACATCATGTCGAAATTGAAAAACGACCAAGATGGTCCATTATAAGCAATTAATCATCAATATGATTTTTTCGAAATTGGTAAACAACCAAGATGGTCACATGTAGCATTCTTGTTATGTGCAGGAATACAGTTCATCCTCAAAGTCAACATGATCGTCGTCAGCTTCATCATCATCTTTAATGGCTTCGACAGTTTTGCCAATGTCGTCTTCAAAAAATGTCCAAAGTGTCGTCATGTTAGCTTTGTCGACCTGTGACATGAAAACATAAAAAATGACACAGTGATGGTGAAAAAAATGTAATGTGCTAAATATTTGTAAAGATCTAAAGAAAAAAAATAATGCTAAGTCTAAACATTAGCACTAGGAGTCTAAATTAACATAAGAAAAATGTTAAGTGTTAGTACTAGGAAAAATATGTTAGTGATTAGTCATGTTAAAATACTAAATCCTAAATGCCTATATAAAACATGAAAAGGTTTCATGGTTATGTTTAAACCTAATTATGAGCTTAAATATAAGCCTAAAGACTAAGTCATAAGTTCCTAGGTCTAAAACCTATGAATAGGTGCAATAAACTAAAGAATAAGACCTTTCAGCCATGTAATAAAAGTTTATATTAAAGTTTTAAACCATAAAACAGTCAAACTATAAAGGTAGACCACATTGGAATTTTGCTGCATGTGAACGTATGTGGAAAACGTTAACAATCACCGCAACAGTTTCTGCCAGATCAAGCCGCTAGCCATTCGTCGGGATCTCATGTAAACGCAGATTAAACAGTGGCATCGAATTGCCAACTCACCACATATTCATGCCGACTGCAACCGCCGGTGATAACCCTTATCACATGCCAATGTTTATTCGCTAGCAAAATCCGTGACATCTAGAGTGGACTGTAAATTTAGCCACCAACTATCCTAGTCACATGCCGCCAGTTATACCTCCGCCCGGTTTGGATGACAATCAATGTTATCTTTTATTATAAAGTTTTGTTTTTGGTTTTCAACATATTAAAAGGCATTAGGATAATTAAAAGACCTAGTCACCTTATGTGTCATCAAGCCCGAGGTCAACTAGACTTAAAGTGCTCAACCTCCATCCAATTATGGCTTCGATAATCTCGAGGAAGCTATGAATATTTGTACAAGGTATAAAACAAGTTTGAAAGAATGAGAATCATTAAAATCCTTAACTAAATATGACATAATGAACCTTTAATTTCGATGAATGAAGATCAAAACGAGGAAAGGATAATGTCAATTTTCCCTCATCTTATTTAAAGCATGAAGTTGGTTTGAAGGTCAGACTTGAGAGTTGAAGGAAAAGGAGCGCGTTAGAGGAGAATTCAAGAAGTATTTTTCAAAGTACATTGTAGTGAGTTTATTGTAGGATTTTGTGATGGTGGAGTTCATCATCTTTGTAAACGATCTATTTTGAAAATTCTTCCAGGGCACAAAGTTTGAGGTTAAAGTATCAAACTCAGATCAAATACAAGGGTTCAAGAGGTCATTTTTCTTCATATACCAAGTTTGTTCTTGCCAACTTACTCCAGTGTTTCTTGGCCATCTGTGGGCCTTTTCCAGAACAAAGTCAGCCATAGAAAAGCCATCTCCAAGAGTTTGTCTTCTACATTGTTCAACAGTGCTGATGTGCACTGATCAACTGGCAGATCCAATGTAACTAGTTCTCTCTGAGTTTTTCTAATCAAACAGAAGCATACATTGAAGCAAACCTTGAGACATAGTCTAGGAGGGACACACTCCATCACTAAAGTTTGTAGCCTTTATATTTTGATATTATTTATGATGCTTATGTTCTGATCATAAACATTAAAATTAACATTGCTTGTCCTTCAAACACTTTGTTTTAAGAAGTTCAATTAACAAACAAATCACTGATCATAAATAGTTAAGTTATTCTTCTTGTCCATTCAGTTTCTGTACAAGAGTTAGAAAGATCGTATTTTCTGCATTCAGATCATATTTGGTATTAGAGCCTATTATCTCCTTTTCAAGTACATAAATGGGAAAGAATTCCAGACAATAGCTTTGGTTGAAATAACTCAAGGAGTTCAATCAACATTTCAGTAGGAGAACACTTCTCTTCGAAGGATCGTGAAAGCTCTGGAAAGTGACAAGAAGAGATTGCAATCAGAAATAGAAGTCTTGCGAGAGAGAAAAAGGGTAAACAATCCTCTAGTAGAAAGTTCATCTACTAAAGGAAAGAAGCAAGCTCTATATCTTCATCAGGAGGATGAAGATATTTTTTCTCTCTCATCAACTGCAAAATCAACAGAAGAGGCCATCGGGACCCTTTTTGATATGAAATCCCTTGGGAACCACTCAAAACATGAATCATATAAAACTTGTTTTTTTTTTTTTAAATTCAATTTGAGCGTAAGAGATTACGTTATTATACATGTACTTATGATTTCCTTTCATCTCTTAATTGAAACAAAAAAATGATTGTGAAGAAATAATCAAACCATTAAAAATAGACATGTGCACACAACAGGTTTGATAACAGAGTTCACCCCCTCCACTAGGCTACCTATTTGGATTCGCCTCCAACAGGATGAATTGATCTATTGCCTTTCTGAATAGAGATAAATGTACATTGAGTTTTACATCAAGGTGGCTAGCCGAGAACTCTCAACTATGCATCCATACTCTGAAAGACTTATGAGCTATCCAAGCTCTGCTTGAAAATGAATTTTTCAATCACTTCAAATATCTCCTTACTCTCTTTACCCTTGCCTTTCCTGTACATAGAATGGCATTATATAGCTCTTAAGAGCCCAAAACTAAGGAGGAAATATCTCATTATCTTTGATTTTAAGGAGGAAATAATTCTCATATCCCTTAAAATTTTCTCATGACATTTATATGGAGGAAATATCTCAATCTCTACATTCAAGGGCCTTATCAACAAAACCTTAGGGTTTAAAATAATATACCAACTTCAATATGAAATTAGAAATTGAATTTTTGAATTGTTGAGGAAAAATCCTCTCAACATTTTCAATTTCTACTTTACAAAAATATGAGCACATTTAATTAAAAATAAAGACATCCTCAACCTAGGCTTAACATGACTATAGCTTCTTCATAGTGCTCCTTGGATTGTCTAGATCCTCCTGGATCAAACCTCCCCATTAAAAAATTTTAGTCCTCTAAAATTATTTAAGAAAAATTGAAGTTGGTTCTGAATGAAGTCAGTTCTTCCTATGAATCTTGGGAACAATTTTGTTTGAATTTGATTTAATTTTGCATGCTACCTTGTTGGAATCGATGTTGGATTTTCACATTGATTCTCCCTTATCCATAACATTCTTTGAATGTTCCACCAAATCTTAACCAAACAGGAAGATGAAAATTGAATTTGTGTCCATGCTGGAAACCCTGAATGTCTATAAATCAATGTCAAGAGCCCATACCATAAATCCATTTGACTTCCAACTCAACTAGGATAGAATGACTCTATTATGCATGAAGACTCCGTTGGAAAATTTCCACGAACAAAGAGTCTACTAGAATTTGACACCTCATATATTGATGGGAAATCTGAGGTGGTGCAGAATCTGTAGGTACCTTTGCTCAAAGCTACAAATTCCCCAAGAGAAGCTCTAACTAAGTCATCTAGTGCCTCACTCGATACCAAATATTTTAGATCAGAAATTAAGAACAAATGGTTGCAATATTCATGAGCACAACAAGAGGAAACCCCTCATGATGACGCATCGCTGAATTACACTGCTCAACTAGGCATGATCTGCAGAAGGCTTGCCCACATCCTTTGAGTCTATAGTAGTCTTCAATATCACAACCTCACTAAATTTTCGAGGATTTTCACTCTACACACCATCCACATCTGTCCAAATTATAATTCGCCTGGCTCTTAATAGGGATCCCATGATTTCCACAGAGAATTCACTTCCATCTCATTTGAGGGTTGTTGGAAGCTTCATTTTAGTGCTATTAATAAAACCTACAGCAATTATTATCTTCACTTGAGTATGTGTGTACCACTTATTGAGATTTTCCTCTGATGCTGCATAGTCAGGGTCGGCCTAGTTGGAAGTAGTTGGATTAACAACAAGGACCTGTCTAGTGTCCATCCACACACAAGACAGTCCACGCTTTCTGACAGTAGCAACTAATATTTGTGTAGACCACAACATCATATATTTCATGTGTTGTTCTTTCCAGAGAAAATGAAATCACATCATATCTACTACCTGCAAATTGATCTATCACATGCATTCATTCTTCTTTTCACATACATGTTTTCAAACTTTGAACACCCTACCTTCCCATTTTCTCTTCTCTTAATGCACATAAGCAACATCTATGGATTATTCGAGAAATAATATAACCCCAAAGATTCTCATTACCACACCAAGCTTACTTGGCATACAACGAATTCTGTTGCACCCAATAAATTTCCACATATATTTTCATGTCACAAGCTATGGCCCAAAATCCACAACAGTCACAAAAAAGAATTCCACAGATAATTGCATGCTTCAACGCCCCCAACACTTGTGGTCAATTCTTTTTATATCAACTTCGGCGCTAATTAAGTAGAGAACAACTCTCTGCCCTCAGCTCATGGATCGACTCATAGTTACCAAATTAGACATTGCATGGGAGCAATGGCCCTCCTTCTGGTTCCTTTGCGAATCTGTTGAACTCCCTCACTAACAATGTTGCTCATTCGATTGCAAATAATGAAATTTATGGTGATGCTCCTAAAAATAGCGGCTCTCCATAAGAAGACCTTTTTATGGTTATGTGCAATCAACGACTTCCTTTTCTGGTACGGAAAAGCACACAAAGTGCTCACTACTTTCCTGTGATATCATAGTAAAATTTTCACCAACATCTTTGAGAGAGGCATTGGGATCTTTCTTGAATTCTCTATATTCTTCACATGACGGGTACTATTGGCTTGAGGGGTCCTAACGAAGGTTAGTAGGTTAAGGTTTGCCGACAAACCCCTTTACTACTAGCCCTTTCAGCAGTGACCTGCTTACGTAAGCTAAACTCTCACCCGAAGCAGTATGGGAGGGTGCTGGAACCAAGTTTCTGAAACCTAGGAGAGGGTAGGTAAGTCAGGAAGAGTTATTTTCTATTTCACAAATATCAGATCAAATATTACAGAACCCGGATCTATCGGTCCCTTCGCATCCAATGTGCATAATACCACTTATAATCACCGTAAACAACATATACAGGACAATAAAGCAACTATCGCAACTATTCTTGCATAAAGTATAACAAACAGATTCAGATCGATTGTCAACACAACATTAGAAAATAAAAAAGTTACTTTCTGAGCTCAATATAGAATCATGCATAACATAACAGATATCATAGAGTCGCATTAACAAATTCAGATATTTCAACAACCTTCCGCTTTCATTAATCCTTCAGATCCTTTTACAATACCCAAAACCCAACCTGCGCACACATTAGTAGGGTCCACACACAACAGGATTGAGGATCTCCGTGCACATAGCCAGCAGGATTCCTTTCCCCAAAAACAAAAAAAAAAATCTTACTAATTGATGTTTCGTACCAATCTTAGTTCATTCTCTGCCTTACAACTCAAAAAAGGTTCAACTACTTATACTATTTTAGCCTACACATCCAATGGCCCGCAAACCATGGTTTGCGGACTCTGGGTCTACCCTTGACCCACTTACGATGCATTAAGGGCTTTGAACACCCCAAAAAACCTGCATTAGAGTAAATATAATAAAAAAAATAAAATGGATCAGATTTGCAGCTTTGTGGGAGGCCCTGTTCTAGCAGGTATGGATGGTACTCTAGATGACAGGTTGTACAAAACTTCACTGTGAAAATTTTCCTAGCATCTTCCAGGCCTTTCGATTCTTCACTATTTCGCTCCCTCGTGGACGTGGCCCACCTTTCGGATCAACTTCCAACATTGTGGAGTTCTACATTTGGATGTACCGCTGATCATGCCACAAAATCTTCAATCTATTTATGAAATCGTGGAACCAATTCTGTAGCAGATCAAAAGAAGCTTTTTTCAAAACTTCAGAAAGCCAATCTAACTATGCCATTGGTGATGTTTATCATCGAATCTTTGTATCAGCTGCCACATAAGGACGGGAAACAATCTCGCCTTAATATATGATATTATCATGGTGGAAGCCATTATTGTCAATGTGATCCTTTAGATGCAGCCTTTATTGCAGTTTATATATCATCGTAAGATTCTGGTTTCGAAAGGCGATATGTTAGATCCATGACTGAGTCATTTGGTGTGACATCAACTTCAGAAATATCATTTATAGATTGTTGGATATGATCCATTCATATCCGGCAGTGGATTATTTTCACTGCGATTTACTCCTTATCTCTTAGCAAATATTTGAAGTTTCCTATCTCCTGTTTCAACAGAGAAATGCCATACACTGAGAATGGTTATTTGCAGCTAAAAATTTGCATTAACACTGTCTAACCAGAATAATTCTGAAGAAATCGCCCATAACACAATATATATCTTATATGTGCTATATAAAATCTAGAGGAAAAAATTGAATGCCAAGTTGATTACTTTGTAGTAAAATGATCCCAATGAAGCCTTGGTTTCCTTACAAATTTCTATTTAGTAGCCAAAACCATACACTTTCCAGAATTTAATAATAATTCGATCTAGTTTACAGAAAATTTAAAAGACAACCATGTGAATTTAATTTAGCATAAACGATATCCATTTCTTACCCAACCAGGTGAATGGATTTTCTTTGATTAGCTTTGTTTCATCACGAATATTGTTTTCTTGTGCTTTTGTTGTAGGTTCCTTCTGCAACTTCTGAAGATATTTTTGTGAGAACTGTTTATTCTACTTGTGTCGAAGCTTTGGATGTAGATCCCTAAAATTTTCCTTCCAGTGCCCATTTCTTCCACAATGAACACAAAAATGCACTCGTCAATTCCTTGGCAGAAATGATTTCAAACCTTGATTAGGAGAGAAAGATTTAACTCATCTCTTCATGGAGAGTGCTTTCCATCACCATTACCACCATGATTTGACTTTCTTGCCTCTACAGATTTGGAACTCTCTCCAATTTTTGTATAGCCCAATCCTGCCTTATGATGTGGTCTCTTCACCTCGATAGGATTGATGATGCTTTGACCATTAACTTCAAGGCCTCTTCTGTTGTATCCCATGTTGGTCAACAATTTCATACCACTCCCCTTGGTATGATTTTCAAAATCTGCAAATGATGCATCATCAACATCATTATTAGAAGGTATAGAAAATGAAATGCTTCGTACCTCCTTGGACACTTGATTATCTTCTTGATTCTTTGTTGATGACGAAGTAAAAGATGATGCTCCATGAGAACTACATTTCTCACATGGATGATAGAAAGAATCCTTCAATAGCTCTTTCAAAACATCTTGGTCCTTTGCAGCTTCGAGTAATCTTTTCATCTTGAGATTCTCCTCTCGAAGTGCTGAATTACTCTCTTCCAATTCATTTATTGCTTATGAACTGAAAATACTTGTACATTTCTTCTACCATTTCTTTCATGGTTAAGAAAGTTTTCCAATTTTGTTGAAGAAAGGAATCAAAAGATGACATTTTGAATCAAAACGATTTACCTTCTCCTTCTTCTGCTTGCATGAGTTGAAAGTGGAAGATGTACCCACTAAACCAGATAATGAACTTGCTTTGATACTAGCTTGATCTGAAATTCCTGGGGAACCACTCAAAACATGAATCATATAAAACTTTTTTTTTTTTTAAATTCAATTTGAGCGCAAGAGATTACATTATTATACATGTACTTATGATTTCCTTTCATCTCTTAATTGAAAAAAAAAATTGATTGTACATAAATAATCAAACCATTAAAAATAGACATGTGCACACAACAGGTTTGATAACGGAGTTCACCCCCTCCACTGGGCTACCTCTCCGGATTCGCCTCCAACAGGACGAGTCAATCTATTGTCTTTCTAAATAGAGATAAATGTACATTGACTTTTGCATCAAGGTGGCTAGCTAAGAACTCTCAACTATACATCCATACTCTGAAAGACTTATGAGCTATCCAAGCTCTGCTCGAAAATGATTTTTTCGAGCACTCCAAATCTCTCCTTACTCTATTTCTCCATGCCTTCCATGTACATAGAATGGCACTATATAGCTCTTAAGAGCCCAAAACTGAGGAAATATCTCCTTATCCCTGATTTTAAGGAGGAAATAATTCTTATCCCTTAAAATTTTCTCATGAGATTTATATGGAGGAAATATCTCAATCTCTACTTTCAAGGGTCTTATCCCCAAAACCTTAGGGATGAGAATAATCTTTCAACTTCAATATGAAATTAGAAATTAAAATTTTTAATTTTTGAGGAAAAATCCTCTCAACATTTTAAATTTCTATTTTACAAATATATGAGCACATTTAATTAAAAATAAAGACATCATCATCCTAGGCTTAGCATGAGTATATCTTATTCATAGTGCTCCTTGGGTTGTCTAGATCATCCTGGATCATTTTCCTCACCTGCTAAG
The DNA here is from genome assembly GCA_034641835.2 of Pinus albicaulis. Classification (NCBI taxonomy): domain Eukaryota; kingdom Viridiplantae; phylum Streptophyta; class Pinopsida; order Pinales; family Pinaceae; genus Pinus; species Pinus albicaulis. The sequence goes on from CM076578.1 coordinate 773,423,387, forward strand.
GAAACTCCCAACATTCTAGCATCACCAAAAAGTGATTCAGAGTTAGAGGAAATTTCCAGCAAGAAGCAAAGTGGAACTTCCAAAAGAAAGGGTCTGTCACTGATGAAGGCTATGGGATACAAAGAAGGGAAAGGCCTTGGTAAGCATAGTCAAGGAAGACTTCAACCAATATCTATGCAAGAAATTCCTAAGCATGAAGGCTTAGGAAATGGTCAAATGATGTGTGACTATTGAGAGAAGATTTTCCAGATCTCAGATTGACGTTGGTCCCTTCATCCTAAACTTATGCCGAAGAAGTTGCAGGATAAGAAAGGTAAACAACAATAATCTACTAGTAGTGATTCAGGAAGTGATTTATTTTATCAAAAAATTATTGTAGAAAGTATTAAAAGAATCTATCCATGCGCTTTTTTTGGAATTCCATGGCATTGTGTAGAACTTTATTGGAAGTATAAAGCATACAACAATAAAGTTGGAGCCACCAGGAGTAAACCACAAGTAGATGATAAAACACTACAAGTGAAGAAGCGTTTAGGTAAAACCTTACTTCAATCTGACAGTGAATCCACTGAAGATGAAAAAATTTCAGAGAACTTAAAGGAAAGTAATACAAACTCCAAAGAGAGAATATGCCAACATTGTAAACTGCCAGGAAATTCAAAGAGAAATTGTCCAATTTTACTACAGGAAAAAGCATTGACATCAATAGAACAAAAGCCATCCAATTTACCCACTGAGGAAAATAAGTCTTCCAAATGAAACTGGGCAAACTATATTCCTTATGCCGAAAAAGTGTCTGTAAAATTTGTAGATAGATCTAGTCGAGTTTGTAATTAGGATCTGGATTTTCTTTTCAATGCATTTTAATCACATTGTAATAAAAAAATTTGGAGAGCCAAAAGTTCTTTCTGTTGGAATGAGTGATCCAAATTAGATCCTATAGTTTATGTTGAAATTACGAGTCAACCAAGAAGGTCCTTATAATCAAATGTTCATCAACTTTTGTAACAACAGGTTTGTGTCGAAATTTCGAATCAACCAAGAAGGTCCTTATAAGTAATTTTTCATCGACTCATGTCATGAACATGATTGTGTCGAAGTTGTGAATAGACCAAGAAGGTCCTTATAAGCAATTGTTCATCAACTCATGTCATCATCAGGATCATGTCAAAATTGCGAAATGACTAAGATGGTCCATTATAAGAAATTAGTCATCAACAGGATTTTGTCGAAATTGGTAAAATACCAAGATGGTCACATGCAACATTCTTGTTTTTTGTAGGAATGTAGTTCATCCTCAAAGTCAACATGATCATTGTCAGCTTGGTCATCAGCTTTAATGGCTTCGACAATTTTTCCAATGTCATCTTCAAAATATGTCCAAAGTGTCATCATGTTAGCTTTGTCAATCTGTGACATGAAAACATCAAAAATTACATAGTCATGGTGAAAAAAATGTAATGTGTTAAATCTTTGTAAAGACCTAAGGAAAACAAAAAAATCCTAAGTCTAGACATTAGCACTAGGAGGCTAAGTTAACATAAGCAAAATGTTAAGTGTTAGTACTAGGAAAAATATGTTTGTGATTAGTAATGTTAAAATACTAAATCCTAAATGCCTATGTAAAACACGAAAAGGTTATGTTTAAACCTAAGTCTTAAATCAAATCTAAGCCTAAAGAATAAGTCCTAAGTTCCTAGGTCTAAAATCTATGACTAGGCACAATAAACTAAGGAATAATACCTTTCAGCCATGTAATAAAACTTTATATTAAAGTGTTAAACCATAAAATATTCAAACCATAATGGTAGACCGCGTCGGATTTTCGTTGCATGTTAATGTATGCGGAAAACGTTGACAATCACTACAACTATTGTCGCTAGATCAGGACACTAGCCATTCATCGGGGTATCATGTGAACGCAGAGTTAATGGGGGCACTAGATTGCTAGCTCACCATGCAGTCATGCCTACCGTAATCGCTGGTGATAACCCTTATCACATGCCAACGTTTGTCCGCTAGCAAAAGTTGTGCCAGCCAGAGTGGACCACAGAGTTAGCTACCAACCGTGGTCATCACATGATGCCAGTTATACCTCCACCCTGTTTGGATGATAATCAATGCTATATTTTATTATAAAGTCTTTTTTTGGGTTTTTGACATATTAAAAGGCGTTAGGATAATTAAAATTCCTAGTCAAGGCTTATGTGTCATCAAGCCTGATTTCAACTAAACTTAAAGTGCTCAACCTCCATCCAATTATGGTTTCGATAATCTCGAGGAAGCTATGAAGATATGTACAGTAGTGTTGATGTGTATTGATCAACTGACAGATCCAATGCAACCAATTCTCTCTCAGCTTTAATCAAACGAATGCACAAATTGAAGTGGACCCGGAGATGTAGTCCAGGAGGGACGAACTCCGTCACTAAAGTTTGCAGTCTTTATATTTTGATGTTATTTATGATGCTTATGTTCTAATCATAAACATTAAAATTAACACTTATTTTACTTCAAACACTCCATTTAAAGTAGTTCAATTAACAAACAAATTACTGATCATAAATAGTTCAGTTATTCTTCTTATACATTTGTTTTCCTTACAAGAGTTAGAAATATCATATTTTCTTCATTTAGATTAGAATCCCAAGTCAAATATGGGTAGGCAGCGGGGTATAGTGACCTTAATTCTTGATGGTCAGTTTGGAAATGGTGCAAGTAGTAGAGGATCTGATGTACTTCCCGACATCTTGTCAAAGGTTCGACCAATAGAAATACTTCTGGAGTACTGCAACTATTTTTTTGGACCCTGAAATCCCCAGTGACTCGACTATAGTGCACTTCCAAAATCATCTTGGCACGCTTGCTTGAAGGAACACAAATGTATCCTAGGTGACATAGCAGTGCATCCTGGAGGTGAAAATTTGGAACTTGTGTACCCTCCAAGAGTGTCCTGTATGTGTGGTCCAATTCCAGATTGCTCTTGTAGAGAAGCAGCTAATCAGAAGTCTCGTGCCCACAAGAGTTGAGAATGGTGGTTAGTGCCACGATCGATGATCGACTGAGATAGTCTGCAACATTATTAGTTATTCCCTTCTTGTACGTGATGTTCAAATGAAATTGTTGCATATATGTGGACCACTTTTGATGGTGATCATTTTGCAACTTCCCTTGTGTTTGTATGAATTGCAGGGGTTGGTAGTCTATGTAGATGACTATTTCCTTCCCCAAAATGTAATGCTTCCATTGTCGACAAGCCTACACAATGGAATACATTTATTTTTCATTAGTGGGATCCTTGTAGATGATGTTGGAAAGTGTCTCAATGCGATATGCCATTGGATGCGCCTGTTGAGTAAGAACTGCCCCAATAGCATAGTGAGAGGCATCTATCTCATTCTCAAATGGTTGTTACAAGTCTAGTAATGTGAGCATTGGGGTCGAGGAGAGGCAATGTTTCAATTCTACAAACGCCTTTTGCTGAGATTCTGACCAAAATATTTTTTCTTTTTCTCCTACCTTGTTGAATTGAGTCAAGGCCCAAGTGATATGGGATAATCCCAACACAAACCTGTGGTAGAAATTAACAAGACCCAGAAATTTGTGAAGCTATGTTAGAGTGGTTAGAGCTGACCAATCCCGAATGACGTGAATATTTGTTGGATCCACATGCATCCCCCGCTCATCAATAATGTATCCCAGATACTGAACCTGGGTCATGCCAAAAGTGCACTTCTCCAAATTGGCAGACAAATTATGTTGCCACAGTGTTTGGAGGACCTTTCAGATGTGGTGGAGGTGCTCTTCCCAACTCTGGCTGAAGATCAGGATGTAATCCAAGTACACTACTATGAATGAGTTGGTGAATGGCCACAAGGTGTCACCCATCAGCCTCATGAAGGTTGTAGGATCATTTGTCAATGTGAAAGGCATGACCAACCATTTGACAAGGTCCTCCTTGGATTTGAAGGGAGTCTTCCACATATCGGAGGGTTCGATTGGTACCTAGGTATACCCGGACTTCAAGTCGATCTTGATTAAATATTTCGCCCCTTTGAGTTGGTCCCGAAGGTCATAAATTTGTGGGATTAAGTACCTATTCCGGAGAATGATCTTGTTCAGCACTTGATAGTCAATACATAGCTCGAAGCCCCATCCTTATTCTACACCAACATGATCGGGCTCCTACATGGCGATGAAATTGGTTAGATGTGACCTTTTTGCAGTAGCTCCCGAATCTGCCTCTTGATTTCATTGTTCTCTAGAATAGAGCACTAATAGATCGGTCCATTGGGAAAAGACACACTTGTTGTCAGATTAATGGTGCTCTTGACCTGATAGTGCAGAGGAACCCCTACAGATGAGGTGAAGATTTCCTTGTACTCCTCCATGACCTTGTCCATTTGTTTTTGTCGTGTAGAGGAGCCTTATTTGGAGGTCATGGCCATAGTATTCTTATTTCCCTGAGGGTGGATCATCAGGAAAACAAATTTCTTGGTTTTGGAAATGAGCTGACTGCATTGTTTTTTAGTAACCAAAGAGATAGCGGCAGGCGGTGGTACCTCTATTATCTTGTACAACATATTTCCCAAAGAAACAATAACAGCATGAGGCCGAGACTCATACACAACATACCACTTCCACAAATATGGTTGACTTAATAACACATCGCAAACATCAAGAGGAAAAATGTCACATAATACCTCATTTGTGAAGGGCTTGATGTTGTAGGCACTGATGGCTGACGCAGAGATCCCGTCCATGGTGAAACAACCCGATGGTGTACAGTTGTGGGTGTGTTGTGGTTGGTAAGCCCAAATAATTCAGAACCTCTATTGAAATGAGGTTCTTTTGGCTCCCAATTTCAATGATGAACTGTAATTGGGAACCCTTTACCCACATCTAGGACTAGAAGAGACGCTCCTCCTCCTCAGGATCTTCCGGTTCCTGCTTTTGGATCTTCATGGTGGCAACGATGGAATTGGGCTCCGCATTGATAATCCACCGCCATTTTTCATTACTTTTGTCAGGTTATGATTTATATTCGGAGCATGCATCTAATTTAGAAGCCTTAATTTTGACCACTAGTGACTTCTTGGCTCAACACTCACTTGTGTTGTGAGTGGAGCTGTTATGGAAGTCACACCACATTCCCGTTTCCTTATTCAGCTTTGCGGTGTTTTTCTTTGCTTATGGATTTGGCAGGTTTCCTTGGGCCTCCATACATTGGATTTTTCCTTTGTTCTGTGGTTTGGGGAACCTTTTCCTTACTTTTGATTCATAGATCCAAAGTGTCGCTTCTTCTATTTGAATTTATGCTCAATATTGGCAGCATACCGGTATGCCTTACCATGTGAGGAGATGTCAAGGAATTACATTTCCTCCTAAATGTATCTTTCTAGACAACTGCGGTACTTCAGCACCAAATTTTTCTCTAAATATTTTATACCCAACTTTGTGTGGAGGGTATGGAAAAAATTTGTCATCTCATGCACATCTTGATCCCTTTGCTACCGTAACATAATCCATTGTATGTACTTGTCCTCATATCTCCGCATGTGATAATATTGTTCCTTGATGGTGTCTCATAAATAATTTCAAGATGGTATGACTGTGAACAAAGAGGGTTCCCCCTCGTTCTTTTTCTTGCAGTAGGTTTCCCATCAATCCTTGACATGGGGGGTAGCTTTGGGAAGTGAAAAAATAATCTTCTCCTGGTCGGAAAGGTCATGAACTGAGAAATATCCTTCTAATAGATTCAACCATCTAACTACAACATATGCATCTATTTTTCCGTCAAATATGGGAATATCAAAGATTCCTTGTAACTTAAAAGGAGTTGCGCCTCTAGCATGGCTGCTGGATGCGGATGTGCCGCCAGTGGGTAGTTGTTAAAGGATCTGGGAAAAGTTAATCATCATCGCATTCCTTTGTTTTTCAAGGGCCTCCTTAAGCAATATTTGGATAGGATGTCATGCTTCCTCGTCTTTATTTTCATCCCCCATGGGTGGTCATTGGGGTTTACGAGGATGATCTTGAAATTTTTCAACCAAATTGAGCCCTAAATCCTTATACCCCGACCTCGTTGGGACATGAAAAGAAGGATCAAGAAAGATCATACCACTCTATTACAACTAATCTGAATTTATGCAGGAACACAACTGAATACACATATAACCATAAATACAAATTTTTAGTGGAAGAAACACTTCATTTCATTAATATCAAAGAACTGAAATTTGTTTACAGACAGAATAGGAATAAACTAGCTACAAAGCTGGTAGCTTATCTCCGAGAAGAGATGTGGAAGTTACAGGTCTTTGAACTATGTTTTTTTTTTGACAGAAATGGTTATGTGATATTAATATTCATCTTGGCCTGAATGCCAGAAATTTGATTACATTGAGGATGTCTAAATCCTGATGCATCTTACTGCTAATATTGAAAATGCAGCCGAAGCTTGCAAACTTCTTCCATGACAATCTAAAAATTCGATTTCAGAGATTTTCCCTAACTTAAGGATACAAACAAATTTATTTAAGAGCCAACAGTAAAACATGACCATGGACAGCTTATGGGATAGGTTCCCAAGATTCTTCCTCGTCTTTCATCTTGACCCCGACAGAGAGGAGGGTAGCTTTATTGGCTTCAATGTCCGCCTGTTTATTGTGAGTTCTCAGCACATGATAGTAATTCAGCTTCTGAAAAGCGTTTTCCATACCCTTAATTCTGGATATCAGCCTTGCTAGTTTGAGATCCGAGGCTGGGGAGTTGGAAACCATTAAGTTTATAATGATCTGGGAATCCCCTATGACATTAGCTTCACTTATATTTAAATCTTTGAGGATCTTGAGGCCTTGGTAGAGGGCCAAAGCTTCAGCTTGAACGCTGGATGAGAATCCAAGCCCCCAAGCGAAGGTATGGATTTTTTCCCCAATTGGACTTACAACAATGCCTCCAGCACCAGCTTTGCCTGGATTGCCCTTTTCTGCCCCATCAAAAAAGAGAGAGTGCCTTGAATGTGAATTGAGCCAGTCTTGAAGGTCAGTTTCGGACTTCCTTATTTGCCAGTCTTTGAGAGGAGGGACGTTTCTAACTGCTGATTGAAATTACAAGTCAAGGGAAGATCCCCAAGCAATGTCCTATTGGCTGAGATTGGAATCATCTTTTATATATGTCAAGCACTCCTTTAGATGACATTTAATCTTGATTTCTAAGACCTTGTGATTCTGTTTAATATTTCTGAAGATTCTTCTGTTTCTTTCTAGCCAGATCTGCCAACAAATAACCTTAGGAAGGACAGCCCATGTGGATTTAATTAGCTGATTTTTAGAAGGGGGGCCAGGATATCTGATTGCCCAATTAGAAAAGAGATCAGCAGTGGAACGAGGGAGAAAAAAGTTGGGATCCAAATTGTGAATGAAGGAGGACCAGATCTGCTTAGAGAACTTGCATTCGAGGACTAGGTGGGCAGCAGTCTCTGCATTTTCCGGGACCATCAGAACCGCTGCAGATTTCGCGTAAGGATCTGGCACCGTCGAGCCAAGCAAAGAAGTCGACTTTGGGCCATGAAGGAAAGTGCCAGACCCCCTGCCAAGGTGCAGGGTCAGGAGGGACGTAAGGCCTCTCTTTCAGCTTGTCATATCCCATGGAGACAGTGTAACCTTTGGCATTCGGCCCCCAGCCTTTCACATCTTTTTTCCTCATGCGCGTGGGTGCTAAGCCATGGAGGAGGTCCAGCAGCGTGGACCATTCGAGTGTCAGGTGAGCCGGCACCTCAATTCGTTTCCACCCTGCCCAGGCAGAGTCTTTCCAAAGAGAAATATCCCACAACGAACACAACCCCTCTCTATCCATCCAGCAACGCAGCGCTCTAATGGAGGCTCTGTCTTCAATTGGGTCCTTATTCATAATTTTATCAGCCCAGATATTGATCTTGTTGCCATTTCCTGGAATCCAATAGGAGTGCGCTTTGATTAAGGGAGCAGCTTTAACATACAGTTTGAGAAAAGACGAATAAGGCAAATGGATTACATTGTCTAAACAGAAGGAACGAGGACCCCTGAAATACTTTTTCCAGAGATCCAATTGGGCCCAGCCAGGCTTGGGTGCTATGATCCTCCAAATAATATTAGCTGCCATAGCCACGTTTTGCTGACAGAGATTTTTGAAATTTAGCCCACCCTCCCTTAGAGGCTTGGAGATGGTTTCCCAACTGATAAGGGGAATCTTGTTTTCATTCTGTTTACCTCCCTTCCAGAAAAACCTCCGCATGAATTCTTCCATTTTTTTTAATATACTTGCCGGAGCGAGAAGCACAGTGAATTGAAATAGGGGAAGACTGGAGAGCACACATTTAATAAGGACAGATTTGCCAGCAGTTTTAAGCCAGGAGAAGCCCCAGGCTTGGATCCTAGACTTGAATTTTTCCAGCTGAGGGAGCCAGTATTTGCTTGTAGATTTCTTAGGGAAAACAGGAAGGCCCAAGTATTTAAAGGAGATCCAATTGGAGGAGGCAGAAAAACCCAAACATCTAGAAATAGCGGAGAGCAATCTGGGCGAGGTGTTCCAGCTGTAGATATGAAATTTTTTCTTATTTACAACGCTGCCAGAGGCTTCACTGAAGTCATCCAAAACTGCTTTAAATTTAGAGGTGGAGGAGAGAGAGGCAACTCCCAAAAACAGAGTGTCATCCGCAAATAGGGCATGGTTTATATTTTTTACCCCTCTAGCAATGCACAGTCCGTTGATATCTTGATCTTGCATCTTTTTGTCTAACAGGTAGCTGAGGACAGAGGCTTGGATGACAAAAAGCAGAGGGGAAAGAGGACACCCCTGCCTTAGCCCTATTGAAGCTTTGAAGAAATCAGTGGCTCTTCCATTTACAAGAGGAGCGATCCAAGGCTCCGAGATGCATGCCTGGATCCATTTGATGAAATTTGCTCCAAAACCAAACTTGCTCATTACTTTTAAAAGAAAGATATGATTTACACGATCAAAATCATTTGCTAAATCAAGTTTAATCACCATACCTTGTTCTTTTCGAAGAAGACTTGAGTGGATTGCTTCTTGAACAAGGGTGAAGTTGTCCATGATTTTCCTTCCTTGAATGAAGCCTCCTTGGTTCTCTGGAATTATTTTGGGAAGAATGAGCTTCAGTCTATTTGCAATAACTTTAGTGATAATCTTGTACCTAGTATTGCATAAGGAAATCGGGCGGAATCTGTTGAAGTTGTTGGCACCTTTTTCCTTTGGTATTAGGGCTAGGAAAGCGGATTTTGTGCTACCTCCTATTTTCTGAGCATTTTGAGACTTCTGAACCATTTTGAGCAGATCCTTTTCAACAATCGGCCAACAAACTTGAAGGAACCTGGCGGAAAATCCATCCGGCCTGGGGGCCTTATCCGGATCCATATCAAAGAGGGACTTTTTGACTTCATCTTTGGTGACTTTGGCCTTAAGGATCTCATTCATACGAGGAGAAATTGCAGAAGGAATGATGTCAAGCAGATCTGAGTATTGGTCCGAGTCCTTATCCTCACTATACAAGTTTTGAAAGTGAGAGAAGGCTGACTTTTTAATGTCTTCAAAATCCTTGAAGGTGGCGTTATCCTCCTTAATCTCAGAAATAGTGTTGAAGCTTTTCCTGACTTGGGTTTGTTTATGGAAAAAGGCAGAGTTCCTGTCCCCTGCTTTGAGCCAGAGATTTCGAGATTTTAATCTCCAATATTCTTCTTCAGCTAGGCAGGCCTTATGATAGCGTTGTTGCAAATGAGCCTCTTGGTCTAGGATCTCCTATGTGACAATAGCGTGCTCCATATGAGATTGATGAGAGGCAAGAGAGACTTTGATGGCTTTTCTTTCTGTAGCCGGGTTGGACAGGGTTTTTGCCCATCGTTTTAGATCGCCCTTTACCCTTCTGAATTTTTCCTCCCAGATATAGAAGGGAGAACCATTGACAGGCTGACTCCAACAATCTTTGACAATTTGCATGAAGTTTGATTCTTTGACCCAGAGAGGACTAAAACGGAATGGAATAGGGCCCAGGTCTGGATGGGCCAGGAGTTCAAGCTTTATAGGCTTATGGTCTGATACGCTGTTAGCAAGGATGTGCATTCTGGGTTCTAATCCTAGTAACAGAAAGGAGCTTTGTATGAAAAATCTATCTAATCTGGCAGTGATATGACCAGGGCCCACTCTTTTGTTAGACCAAGAGAACTTACCGGTAGAGGGTTTGATATCTAGCAAGTCCCAGTCCTGCAGAAGATCTTCTGCCCATTCCCTTGCCGGATCACGAACAGCGCTGCCTCCTCTTTTTTCAGACGAGTGGAGCGTGAGATTAAGATCTCCAGCAATAATTATATTTTCCAGATTTGTCAGGTCTGCTTGTTGCCTTATAGTATCCCAACATTCCTTTTTTTCCCCAACATTGACCGGAGAATAAACATTGAAGAGGCAAAGTATTTCCTTGGTATCCAGATTTTGCATTTTCAGCAGCAAACAGTGAGTATTTCTAGCCTCAAAGGTGACTACAAATTTGTTAGGGTTCCATAGAGTGCCAATCCCTCCCGAAGCTCCCCGGGCAGAGATTGCTCTTGCTTCACTTTTGAACCAAAGTTTCTTGCATACTTGCAGGAAGACTACGTCTTCCAACTTAGTCTCCTGGACGAGAAGTATGTCTGGGATTTCTATTCTTATTAAGCTTCTCATGGCTTCTTCCTTGACTTTACTCCCCATACCTCTACAATTCCAGGAGATGATCTTCATTATTTATGTTTCTGATGGGCCCCCTTGGAGCCATGAGTCTGATTTTTCAACATCCTTGGCTTTGAGGCAAGCAACTTTTCCAGATTTGGTTGACTACCCTGTAACTTATCTTTGTAAGTCTCCCGCTCTCTTTTTTCCCTGTCAGATTTACGGCCTCTTGTAGATCTTCGTACCGAGGTTTGGGATTCTCCTATTTCTCCTTCCTCCTCTGACTCGTCAGTTTCTTTCTCTTCTTCCTCATCATCTAAGGGCATACCATTGGGATCTTCAGCACTTGTTCCGTTGAGGGAGGCTGAGGGAGTATCTTTGCTAGGAGAAACTGGATCTTGTGTCTCGTTCCCCTGAGAATCTTCTGTCGGCTGGCTTAAAGGGTCAAATTTGTTTCCTTGTGCCTTTTTGGGAGGGGGGCGTTGAACATTGGCCTGTTGAGAGCCTTTTCCAGAGGGTCCTCCCGGTTTTTTCCCTTTGTGATTGGTTTTTACTCGTTTGACTTGGTTCCAACCCTCTTCAATCCCTTTCTTCGGCTCAGCGTTGGACGGACAGTTTCTAGCAAAATGTCCATGAACGTGGCATTTCCTGCATTTGAATGGCAATTGCTCATAGTCCAAGATCTGAACATGAGACCAGCTTCCGACTTTGATTTTTATAGCCTCTGGAAGACCAACCTCTAGATCTACTTCCACGCAGATCCTGGCACAGTCGTACTGGTCCTTATTGTTTGCCCAATCTATGAATTTCCCGAGAGTGTTGCCAATGTGTCTCAAGGAACTCCAGTTCCAGCAGTGAACTGGGAGGTTTGGAAGACGAACCCACACCGGAATAGCCTTGGGGACATCGACAGCCGGATCAAATTCTGGAGTCCATTTGTTCAGATAGAGGCCCTGAGAACCCATGAAATACGGCCCATTTTGAAAGATCAAGTCTTTGTCTTATTTGGAGGAGAATTCGAAGAGGAAGTACCCTTTTCCCAGAAAGTAAGAGGTAACCTTTTCCTTAATCAAAGGAGCCCAGTTCCTGCTAACCCATTGCTCAGTAGTTTTCGGAGATGGCCACAGACCCGTGAACTGGTCGATGAGACCTTGATTCGCCAAAGATAAAGCTACTTGAATGGGGGCCTCCAGAGGCAAAGAGATCTCAGGAATTTCATCGAGCTTCTTAACAAATTTGGATGCTTCGCTTCTTTTCTTCTGAGGCAACCCAGCAAGAAGCTGGTTGAAGGCGTCGAAGGCGGGAGTAGAATGAGAATCCGTAGCAGCACCCAGCATCTCCATAGGGAGGGCCTGAGGCCGGCCGCCGTAGGGGTAGCCACGCAGCAGAAACCCTAGCAGAGCTCAGGATGCGTAGGGAGAGCCTTCGGATCCCAGCCTAGACATTGACCCAACACAGCAGAGGCAGCAGGAGGCAGCAGGAACACCAGGCCGCAACAGGAGAAGCAGGCCCTGCGAGGGAAGTGCAGCGCAGGGGCACTCGCAAACGAAGCAAAGTCTTGAAGGATCCAACCAAGCAGCAGCAGAAGCAGGAGGCCCTGCCAAAGCAGGCGCAACCGCAGAGGCTGCAGCGCGCAGGGAGAGCAGCTAGGGTTTGCAGGGGCTGCAGCGCGCAGGGAGTTTCTCTTTTGTGATGCCTTCTGTGGTGGATATTATAGATTCTTTGAACTATGTTACAATGAGGCTCGAGGGCCTATTTATTATTAAGAAATAATGGAGAACCCTAAACTTCAAAAAACCTAACCCTAGGAGATGAAGCACCAAAACTATGGGTCCTGTTTGGGTAAATTGGTACATCAACTTCCCGAGGATGCAACTTTGGCATATGATCTTCGTTTGATGTGTGCAATACCTCGTTAGAAATATCTATCCAAGTACAAATTTTAATTTGAGAAACATGAAAGGAACTTTCATGTGGCTCTCGATTTTCCCAAAAAATGTCTTTTAGGACCTCAAAACGGCTCTAGAAGTTCAGGACCCGAAAAATGCTAAAAATTGTAAATTGTGCAAATTAGAGAAAAAATGGTGGGGCCCCAAGTGGAATAGGTGGGTGGCCACCAGTATCCACCTAGATCAACAAGCTTTTGAATAGTGAACTTTTTTTAGTAACAAATTTCTTGAATAGGTAAATAATATTGTGGATAACATAAGTTTTTTTAAGGTTTTAGTATTAATGTTTTTTTCAAATTTTTCTTTTAATGAAAATGTATATTTTCTACTTTCTTCTCCATGTTTGCAATTTTTTTTTTAATTTCTTTTTTAAGTATAAATGTTTTCTTTCAAAATTATATTTCTTAATATAAAATTTTCATTAATTTTTTAAAAATCTATATAAATTGAATTATAATGGAGAATAAAAGAAATACAAGAGAAAATATGATTTTATTAGAGAGATTGAAGTTCGTAGACAACACTCGAGAAACTATTACAGAAGAAAGCAGGAAGAACATTCAAATATTGAAAGGGGAAATCAATTGCAATAATAAGAATTTGAACGAGGTATGTGATATTGTAAATGATATTTAAAATTTAATAATGTATTATGAAATTTATTTTTTATTTGATGAACTATTTTAAAAATATTTTGCAATGATGATGAGATTGAAAATGTTGAAATAGATTCAAGTGAAGAATAATTTGAATCACCCATATGAATGTATATATATGCCATGTATTATTGGAATTACACATATTTACTAGTTTCAATTTCATTTTCTATTTTTTAATGTATATTTATACTCATTTACATTAAATTGTAATTTGTATCAGGGAAATCAATATTGATGATGAGATGTTAGAAAATTTCAACATTGGCACATATGGAGGTAAAAAAGTTGGCCATGTTATATGATATCGTATTAAGTTGATTGTTGATAAGTTCTCCAAAGATGAAAATTTGATAGTTCAAGCTTAAATTTTGAGAGCACTACAAGGAAAATACCCTCTAGAGGAGGTTATAAGAGACATTTTTAGTATTATAAAATTGGCCAAAATTGTCAAAAAAAAAAATTCTACAACATCTGTTTTCGATAACAGGGGTTTTGGCAGAGTTTCTAACTGAATTTCAACACAACTAAAAAAATTAGGCGACCGAGGTTGTAACGGATGTTTTTCTCATCGGTGTGCTAATCAGGTGTCAACCCACCAATGCGTTGTACCGTGAACACACCTGTACTATAAACCTACAAAGCACCGGGACAAAAAACAAATTTTGGACTCCTCGGGGCGTTTAGCAACGTCCCTGTGCGTGTCAGCCAGACAGTCACACTGGGGAGGTCGAAGGTGCATGCACACATAGGGTGCCCTATAGGTGATACAACATACTGGGTTGTCAAGTTCTAAAAACTCATCAACGCATTAAAATAAAACCACAATGGAGCATCCAACACCTTTTAGACCACTGTGTAGTCGCGATAAAAGCAAAAGAAACCGGGCATTCAGTTGGGTAGCGTATTTTAAAGGTGCCCATAGTTCAAGTGCAAATGCACCGTTGAGCGATTTGACACAAATGCACCAATCGCTCCAATTGGTATCACTTGTGAAAAGATAGGTCGAGAAATACCCATATATTAGGATACAAACGCATTAATTTACAAATAACTAATACATATTGATGTTCATTCTTTGTGTTTTTTAGAAACATCGTATCAAAGGCAGCAATTATATTGCATTTTTTACAATTCATTATTCATCAAAATTTCACATATATTCAGCGACAAAGATATATAAATTAATTTTTTTATTAGTGCATTTGAATGTGATGTTTGAATTAATTTTTTATATCATATCATCAGATTTAACATCTCTTCATTACAATATTTAATCATCCATATATTTAATCAATGGTGTAACATTTCATAGCGACAATCGAGTACACAATATATATATATATATATATATATATATATATATTTGTCCTAAAAATGGGACAGTTATTGGTATCTCGTTGTCTTTCAATTGGGACACTATGTCCATTACATTAAACAAAATGTTTGATTTCACAGACAAATATTTCAAAAAATACAATGCCTTGCTTTGTTATCCAAACATATTGATCATCATTATTCACTGGAACTTCTGTCACTGCTTGAGCTACTTCCATGACTTGGGTTATTTTGAAGAATGTTTTTTTCACGATGTTGATTATTTTCTTCTTCTTCAACTTCCATCTGCAAACATAAAAATAAAATGTAATGAGTGTATATACATTTGTGAGAATAATGAAAATTGCAATATTAAATAATATACATCAATGTAAATTGAAAAGAAATGTACCATAGCAATAATTGACTCATGAACTATACACATTCTTTCAAAATCAAATTCCATGCCATCTTTCAATAATTCATTTATTGGCGTAGTTCCATACTTTTTTTCTTGCAAGTTTTATAGCCCATAAAAAATCATATATTTAATATAAAAGTTTTTTTTGTTCTATTAATTATAGATGGAGTTAAGTAAAACAAGATCGATAGATGCTTACAAATTCCACAATTAATTTCTGATATGCCAACATATAATGAAAACCCATTTTTAACCCAATGTCAATCAATTCATCTGATGGTTTTGTTGGAAATATGATGCAATATGTTGTCCTTGATGGCAACCTACTTGATGTAGTTGTCCTTAATGGAAACCTACTTGATGAAGTTGTCCTTGATGGAAACCTACTTGATGATTTTCCTTTTGATAAGCAACCTACGTGTTAAAGATTTACAAATAATGTATCTATAGGTTAGTTCATATGTGGTAGAGAAAGGCAATCCAGTTAGGATCAGAGAAATGATAAATATAATATGTCACAGTGTATATGCAGTTTTTATGAAGCAAAGTAGCGTATACATGCGGGTACGAAGAATCCAAGTCAAGTATGATTTTACGCTCTAAAATTATGATACCAAGAGACATTACCATGGTATTAGCCCACTGTATTGAGCGTTGTGTTGTCTATTTGATTCCGTCCAAGAATACGATCGGCAGTTGTGTGGTTTTGGCTCATGGTATTGGTAAAGGCGAAATCTATATAAAGAGAAGAAGATCATATTGCAAGGGTGTTCATGTGTAAGGGTTGTTACTAAATACTTCTCTATGAAGTATATCTGCATGGGATGAACTATGTTTTATTGGTAGATCTTAATCTATGATGCACCCTTGGATACAATGATGGATCAGGATCTCTATACTTGAAATGACTATGTACTTGCATGATCTAATTATGAGATGTTTTGATGTGACCTGGCACATATTTGCTAAAGTAAGTGAAGAAATCTGGGTAAGTCTATAGATATGAAAAATTCTGCAAAATTAATATTTACATATCTATACGCTAGTTTGTCTCTGTGAAAGCGTGTATATATGCAGCTTTGCCTCAAAAAAAGTGCATATGGAAGTCAGGTTCTTTTGAAGCTTTCTGGAGAGGATATCTATTTATTGCTACTATATTTATGTTGTTTGTCAATGAAGTATTCATGTAGATCTGGGTTTCTTGAATACTGTATATGCTGCTAAGTTGAATATGTACAAATATGATCAATGAGTGAGTAAATATGTTTAATGGCGACTGACTGAATAAGGGTTTTGAGATAATGAAAAGATACCTGACTGAAAGCCTCAGATCTGATTCTGAGACTGATCATATTTTGTATATTCAGTATTCTCAGATCTATACACAGGTTGGTGTGAAGGAAAGTGCATATACACATGGGATCAGTAAATTGAAGTAGCGTATTTATTTTAAGATAATGAATGATCATGGTTGAGATTGATTCTACATACTGATTTTGAAATCTGGGTTTATTACTGTGTTCTGGTTACAGTGATCTCAATGCTCTGATTGAATTTTGAATTAATTTTATTATTGATTATCTTTATGATGAGTTCTATTGAAGCTGTGGGATCCAATGTGAAAATTGATGAAACATGGTCTGTAGTGGTTCTGAGGGTTGAAGCCATCAGTGTGGAAATAGAAGCTTCCTACTAGTAGAAGTTGTTCTAATCAAGGGGTTGAAGCTCCTTTCTGGTAGTGGCTGGTAAACGAGATCAGAGGGTTGGTGCTCCCTTCTAGTAGCAGCTAGAGAACGAGAGAAGGTTGTAGCGTTCTGCAGGTAGATGCCTGCATACTAATATGAGTCTGCATCAATACAATATTGTAAGGAGGTTTCCATATAATAAATATTGAAGATAGAGATGACAGTAGTGGTGGTTTTCTCCAGAATTGGGTTTCCACCTTAAATCTTGGTGTTCATGTGTGATTCTCTTGTGTGATGATTTATTCTATTATTACTACACATATTTACTGCTTAACTATCTGATGCATAAATAATAAATTGGGTTAAATAAATTTTCTGAAAGTTCATATAACAATAAAGTTATCTCTGGATACACAAGTTTTTGTTAGTGTATCCACGTACATACGCTAGTTGGGTTAATCAAAGTCGCATATAGAAATCAGTAAGAGAAAAGTAAAAGATTGTGATTTTTTAAAATATTAATTCACCCCCCCCACCCCCCTCCCCCCCTCTTAGTATTTTTCCCAACAATTTGTATCGGAACAGGTCCTTCTAAAGAAGCTTAATCACTAGAAGGAATATCAGCTAAGATGAGCAATCAATATGGGACAACATCTATTAGGCCTCCTCTCTTCAAGGGAAACAAATTAATCTTATGGAAGACAAGGACAAGATCCTATCTTCAGTCCCTTGGAGCAGATTTATGGGCTATAGTTGAAGGAGGTTATCAATATCCAGCTTCAGTTCCAACAAATCCAACAGTAAGAAATAACTATGAAACCAATAAGAAGGCAGTCAATTCATTATTGGGAAGTTTGACTGAATCAGAATTTGTCAAAGTCATGTAGTTGAATACAACAAAGGAGAAATGGGACAAAATCATTCTGAGCTATGAAGGTGATGTCAAGGTAAAAAGTGCTAAGCTCCAGCTCTCAGAATTAAATATGAAAAACTTAGAATGCATAATGAGGAAAGCATTGCTAGTTTCTTTTTACATCTAGATGATATTGTAAATCGTATGAGAAATCTGGGTGAAACCATAACTGACACTACTCTTGTAGAAAAGGTTTTAAGATCTCTAAATCCCAAATTCAAGTCAAAAGTGTATGCTATTGAAGAGAAGAAAGATCTACAAACTCTTACTATTTTTAAACTTCATGGGATTCTGACTGCATGTGAAATGAGGAAAGGAGGTCCATTTGATGTCAAAGATGTTGTCTTTAGAGCTATTGCAAAAGGACAGGAAGTAGAAGAACAAGAAGGATTAGGGTATGTTTCAGAAGAAGATGAGATAAATTTTGTAAAGAAGATACAACTTGGCACTAGCAGGTTCAGAGGTAAGCTTCCATTTAAGTGTTTTTCTTGTGGAAGAGTTGGTCATTATGCTGCTAAATTTCCCCATAAAGATAATCATGAAAAGGGAAAGGAAGGGGAAAAAGGTATTAAGAAATGGTTTATCAATAGAAAAATCTATTATACTCATGAAGATAGTGATGTCCTATCAAATAGTGAAGAAGGAGAATCTGATCAAGATATTAGACTACT
The DNA here is from genome assembly GCA_034641835.2 of Pinus albicaulis. Lineage (NCBI taxonomy): Eukaryota > Viridiplantae > Streptophyta > Pinopsida > Pinales > Pinaceae > Pinus > Pinus albicaulis. Next base: position 773,441,694 of record CM076578.1, read on the forward strand.
CATGGATTTTGAAAAAGGCTCTAGTGAGGCTAAACTTACTTTTATGGATGCATTAGAAGAAAATATTTTTCTTGAAGAAATAAATCAACTAAAAATATGTTTGGAAGAAAACAAAATTTCCATAGATACTCTAAAGAGTCAACTTATAGAAAAGGAGAAGCACAATGAGAAATTAGAATGTGAAATAGTAAGTCTAAGAAAGGAAATTGAGAAAGTGAAAACTTTAAATCTTAGATTTTCTAAAGGATTTGAAACCTTATATGAAATTATCAAGGTACAAATCTCTCCTCTTGTAAAGAAAAGTCTTGGATATATCGAAGAATCCTCTCATTCTTTAGCACCAAGCTGTCTAAATGCAGCTAATGTCAGACAACAACATTTTGTCACTCAGCAAAAGAACAAAGAGACTACCAGGTAAAGCATGACTGCTTCAATACAAGGAAGAACAATAACAAAAATATTAATTCGCAGGTAAACATAAATACAAGGTTTCATGATCGCAGAAATTTCTTCTTTAATGGACAATGTTTCTCATGTCATAATTTTGGTCATAAAGTTGTACAATGTGTTGCATACAAAACCATCATGACTAGAGAAGCTAGAAAGCAAAGAAATCAGACTGGAGTAAATAAGAATAATTACAACAACTTTTCTCCTCTTCAAGGAAAAATTGAATGTTCTTATTGAAATAACTTTGGACATGAAGAATATGAATGCAGGATCAAACTTCAGCCAAAAGAACATATACCCACAAATTCCAAAGTATGGAGAAAGAAGGACTCACGGGTTGAAAGATGTGGCATAGCATTATTTGCAGAAGGAGAAGAAATTCAATGGTACATTGATAGCGAATGCTCAAAATACATGACAGGTGATAAAAATAAACTTCTTTCATATAATGCATTAGAGAAAGAAAAGAATGTTACTTTTGGAAATGGTATAATGCAATAGAGAAAGAAAATAATGTTACTTTTGGAAATGGCTCTACTGCTATCATTAATGGTAAAGGTTCCGTGTTTCTAAAACAAAAGGTTAAAGCTAAAAATTTTATGTATGTGGATGGGTTAAAGAATAACTATTTGAGTGTAAGCCAAATGTGTGATCAAGGAAATGAAGTTGTCTTTAGTTCAAAAGAATGTGCAGTATGTGAACTTGACACAAGAAAAACAGTAATAAAAGTAACTAGAACACCAAGAAATTTGTATATATTGAAAGGTGGCCAAGAGAAATGCTACTGAGGTAAATCTATAGAAAATTGGTTATGGAACAGAAGATTGGGACATTTGAGCTTCTCTCAAATAAGCAAATATAGCAGACTCAAAGTTGTTCGTGATCTTCCCAGCATCACTCTGCCTCAAAGTACCATATGCAAATCATGCCAATTTTGTAAGAAAAACAGGGTGTAATTCAATGCCAAAGAAGGATCAGCAGGTAAGCCTCTTGAACTTATACATACTGATCTATGTGGTCCTGTAAGGAAAAATTCACCTCATGGAGAACAATACTATATTTTATTTATTGATGTTTTTCTAGAATGTGTTGGATTGGTTTACTAAAACATAAAGATGAATAATTTGAAAAATTTAAGATATTGAAAGCTTTGGTTGAAAATGAATTAGATCTAAAAATCAAATGTCTTAGATCAGACCAAGGAGGAGAATATATACCAAATGAATACTTTGATTTCTATGAACATCATGGCATAAAAAGATATTTTTTTGTAGCTGTAACCCCACAACAAAATAGCATGGAAGAAATAATGAATATAAAAGTTCAATAGATGGCTCGTGCTATGCTTGATGAATCTGGAACTCCTGATACCTTTTTGGGAGAAGCAACACATACTGCAATAAATATTCTTAACAAGGCTCATGTTCATGTGAACAGTGATAAAACTCCTTATGAGCTCTGGTATGATAATCTTCCCATTGTAAAGCATTTTAGAGTTTTTGGAAGCAAGTGTTTCCTTAAGAACAATAATGAAAAAATTTTGAGCCTAGAGAAGATGAAGAAATATTTATTGGTTACTCTTCTAAAAGTAAAGCATATAAATGTTACAATAAAAGATTTCGGCAGATTGTTGAATGTGTTGATGTTGTAATTGATGAGTCTCTCACAACCCATAAAATGGAAATAACAACAAAAAATGAAGACGATGATGATATATATTTTCCCTCACCAAATAGAAACAATATAGAAGGAGAACCCAATGAAATACCAGAAGAAGATATATCTGAAAGTTCTCCATCCAGGTATGTTCAAAATAATCATCTAGAATCTCAAATTCTAGGAGAAAAGGGATCAGGTTTCCAAAAAAGAAGAACTCTTGTAGGATCCCCTAGCTATCTAAAATTATTATCCACTATTGAACCAAAGAATGTAAATCAAGCTAGTAAATATGAATGTTGGATTCAAGCCATGAATGAAGAACTTGATCATATTGAAAAGAATCATACTTGGGAATTGGTTTCAAGACCCCATGATAAAAAATTTATTGAAACAAAATTGATATTCAAAAACAAGTTAAATGAAAATGAGGATGTTATTAGAAACAAAGCTAGACTTTTTTGTAAAGGGTATGCTCAACAAGAAGGTATAGACTTTGAAGAAACATTTTCTCCTGTAGCCAGACTTGAAGACATAAGAATGTTTCTTGTTTTTTCAAGTTTTCAACAATTCAAATTTTATCAAATGGATGTAAAATATGCTTTCCTCAATGGTGATCTAGAAGAAGAAGTTTATATAGAACAACCAGAAGGATTCATTCTGGGAAATGATGAAAAATTTGTTTGCAAACTTAAAAAGGCTTTACATGGTCTCAAACAAGCTCCTCAGGCATGGTACTATTATCTTGACAAATATCTTCAACAGCAAGGTTTCACAAAGGGATCTGCTGACAGTAACTTATACACAAAATTTGAGAATGATAAACTATTGATTCTTATTGTGTATGTTGATGACATCATTTTTGGAAGTAATGAAGAGTCCATGAGTCAAAAAATTTCTTCTGTTATGCAGCAAGAATTTGAAGTGTCATTACTTGGGAAACTAACATATTTTCTTGGCGTACAAGTGCGACAAGAAACATATGGCATATTTCTATCACAAGAAAAATATCTGAAGCAAATTCTGAGGAAGTATGGGATGGAAGACAACAAACTTGTGAGTAATCAAATGGTAACTTGATGTAACCTTAGTTCTCATGATGATTATCCCATGGTGAATCAACCAGAGTATAGATCCATGATTGGAAGTATGCTTTAGCTAACCAGGACAAGACCAAACATTATGCATGTAGTTGGGATTGTTGGACGATCCCAAGATAATCCAATAGAGTCTCACCTTCAGGTTGTAAAAAGAATATTCAAATATCCACAAGGGACTCAAGACTTTGTTCTATGGTATGCAAAGAATGTCGATCTCACTCTTGCTTACACAGATGCCGATTGGGCTGGAAATGTTGATGATAAAAAAATCACTAATGGTATTGAATTATATATGGGGCCCCGATTAGTATCTTGGTTCAACAAGAAAAAAATTTCTATTGCCTTATCTACAGGAGAAGCAGAATATGTGGTTGTTGCATCATGTTACACACAACTTCTTTGGATGATGCAGACATTACAAGATATTCAAATCAAATGTTCACCTCTCATCTCCATTATATGTGATAATACAAGTGCCATTAGTATCTCAAAAAATCCTATTATGCATTGCAATACCAAGAAAATTCCTATCAAGTATCACTTCCTACGTGAACAAGTGCTTGAACAAAAGGTTAAATTGGAGTATGTTCCCTCCAAAGAACAAGTTGCAGATATATTTACTAAACCTCTTCACAGGGAAGCATTCAAATATCTTAGACAGAAGCTGGGAGATGTCTTTGTCTCTCTTATCAAATCTACCTAAATTCAGAAGGTTAAATTCAGTACGTTGGTTTCATAAAGGTAAATCACGTATATACGCGAGTTTCTGTGTATAAAACTACGTATTGTTTTTGCTGACATAAATTCTCTGGGTGAGCTTTCAGAACACTCTATGGTGTTGTTGGGTAATCTTTGTTTTTGTTCCAGTATTCATCTTTCTGTACATTTCTTTGATATTTATCTCCTTGATGAATATGCTTTGATGAATTGGTTGTTGAAGGTGTTCAGGATGCACAAGTTTAGGGGGAGCACCTCCTTTGTTGAAAAGGATGCATTGTTGGCATTCTGATTGGTTTTTGTGTTATGATCTCTTGTTTGAGATTCTTTTGGTCATGGTTATACAAAGTCATATATGTTATTTGATGAAAAGGTCATATTGAGACCTATGATGTAAAATTGTTATATTCATTCGTGTAAGGACTTGTTCAATTTTGTAAACCCACTTGATTGGGAAGTTGATTCAAATATGTAAATCCACTTGGTTGGATCATTGATGTAAGTATGAGTCCTTGGTGATCAGAAAGGTCAGATAGATTCAGCATGAATTCAGGGGGAGCATGGTAATTTCAATACACATCAAATCTACAGAGCTCTTCTTTCTAGAAGGGAAAAGAAACCTTGTTTTGGTATTGATTCGCCCCTTGCCCTTGATGTCAAAGGGGGATAATATCTTGATGTTTGAATAATAGTTATGATTATGGTTATGATTAATGTATCTATCTGTTGTTGTGATCAAATACCATCATGGTTTCCATCAAGTCCAAAGGGGGAGATTGTTGTAAATATGATGCAATATGTTGTCCTTGATGGAAACCTACTTGATGAAGTTGTCCCTGATGGAAACCTACTTGATGAGTTGCGTTTTCATAAGAAACCTATGTCTTAAATATGTAAAAATGATGTACCTACAGGTCAGTTCAGATGTGGTAGAAAAAGGCAATCCAGTTAGGATTAGAGAAATGATAAGTATAATATGCCACTGTGTATACGCAGTGTTTATGAAGTAAAGTTGCGTATACACGTGGGTACGAAGAAGCCAAGTCACGTATGCCTTTTGAACTCTAAAATTACGATACCAGGAGGCATTACCATGGTATTAGCCCATAGTATTGAGTATTGTGTCGTCTATTTGATTCCGTCCAAGAATACCATCGAAAAATTGTGTGGTTTTGGCTCATGGTATTGGTAAAGCCTAAATCTATATAAGTAGAAGAGGATCATACTGCAAGGGTGTGCATATGTAAGGGTTGTTATTGAATACTTCTCTTTGAAATATATCTACATGGGATGAACTCTATTTTATTGGTAGATATTAATCAATGATGCACCCTTGGATACAATGATGGATCAGGATCTCTAGACTTGAAATGACTATGTATTGCATGATCTAATTATGAGATGTTTGGATCTGTGACCTGGCGCATGTTTGCTGAAGTAAGTGAAGAAATTTGGGTAAGTCTATAGATATGAAACATTCTTCAAAATTAATATTTATATATCTATACGCTAGTTCGTCTCGGTGAAAGCGCGCATATACGTGGCTTTGTCTCAGAAAAAGCGTGTATGGAAGTCAGGGTTTTCTGAAGCTTTTTGGAGTGGTTATCTGTTTATTTCTGTTGTATGTCAATGAAGTGTTCATGTAGATCTAGGTTGCTTGAATACTGTATATGCTGCTAAGTTGAATATGTACAAGTCTGATCAATGAGTGAGTAAATATGTTTAATGATGATTGACTGAATAAGGGTTCTGCAACACTGAAAATATATCTGACTGAAAGCCTTAAATCTGATTCTGACATTGATCACATTCTATATATTCAGTATTCTCATATCTATATGCAGGTTGGTGTGAATTAAAGTGTGTATACATGCGGGATCAGTCAAAGTTAATTAGCTTATGTATTTTAAGATGCTGAATGATCAGGGTTGAGATTGATTCTGCATACTGATTCTAAAATTTGGGTTTATTACTATGTTCTGGTTACAGTGATCTCACTGTTCTGATTGAAGTTTGTTTTAAGTTTATTATTGATGATATTTATGATGAGTTGTGTTGAAGCTGTGGGATCCAGTGTGAAAATTGATGAAACATGGTCTGCAGTGGTTCTGAGGGTTGAAGCCTTTAGTGTGGAAGTAGAAGATTCCTGCCAGTAGAAGCTGGTGTTCTGATCAAGGGGTTGAAGTTCCCTTCCAGTAGTGGCTGGGAAATGAGATCAAGGGGTTGGAGCTCACTTCTAGTAGCAGCTGGAGACCGAGAGAAGGTTGCAGCCTTCTGCAGGTACATGCCTGCGCAGAGATATGAATCTGCATCAGTACAATATTGTAAGCAGTTTTCCATATAATAAATATTGAAGACATAGACGACAATGACAGTGGTTTTCTCCCGAATTAGGTTTCCACCTTAAATCTTGGTGTTCATGTGTGATGCTCTTGTGTGATGATTTATTCTGTTATTACTGCACATATTTGCTTCTTAACTATCTTATGCATAACTGATAAGCTGGGTGAAAGAAAGTTTCTGAAATTTCATCTAAAAATAAAGTTATCTCAGTATACACAAGTTTCAGTTAGTGTATCTGCGTATATACGCTAGTTGGGTTAATCAAAGTCACGTATAGAAATCAGTAAGAGAAAATTAAAATATTGTGATTATTTAAAATACTGATTCACCCCCCCCCCCCTTCCCTCTCAGTATTTTTCCCAACAGGTTCTTCTTTATATGTTAGCACATGTTTGAGGACATTCAATGATGATTGTTGTAAAACAACTTAAAATATACAGAAATTAAATATAGTTAAGTTGTTATAAGGAAGTAACAATTACTCACAAACTTAGATATCAACCCTTTTATTCCTTGTCATCCTATTTTGTGTTCTAAATGGGTTCCATTTTCTTTTCTTTTCTGCAAGAAAATACTTGAAAATTAAAATTTACTGCTAAATTGTTTATTTATTGCACCTAATCAAAAAATTCCATGATTATACATTACATTTGAATCATGGTGTTGTTGATATGGCTCATCGTTCGATGCAATTATGTCCATTTCCTTGACCATCTCCTTGTACACCTTTTTGGACATTCCTACTAGCATATTTTGATATCATCTTGTCCATCCTTTGAGAATTTCATAATCTTCCTAAAAACATAACATGAAAATAAACAATTTAATTTTTATATTTATATATGAAGAGTAAATATAACAAAAGTGATATTTATAAATGATTTCTTTCTAGTAATATATACATATAATTCTAGAAAAAATTTAAATGAGTATTACTTTTTCATTCCTTATTTTTTGTTGTTGTATGTTTTTGCTATTAAAAGTCTGACATGTCTCAATGACCAATTCTTTGGAAACTCATCATGTAGTTTAGATACAATTTTTTTCTTAGAATTATTTGAATGATTTTTGTATTTTAAGTGGAAAGAACGTCTATACATGCATTCCACTAGGTCCATTAAAGTTTTTTAAAATTTCCCCCCCTTTTGTTAACATCCAGCACCACCCTAGATGAGCTAAGGAGCAATTCATTTTCATTTGCATGTTCTATTTTTTTTTCTTTTCTTAGAACAAAATTCATTTTCTTCGTTGTTGGTCCATGTAGACCATTAAACATATGTGAATTAATTGATTTTTTGAAACATGTTATCTAATAATTTTAAGTATATTATTAATGAAAATTAAAAAAAAGAAACTCATATTGGATTGATAGTATTTTTTCATTCACCTAATTCATCCTTTTGCAAATTTTCCATCAAGATTTTACGCTCTTCCAATCTTAGATTAGAAATAACCTTATCGAGCTTCATCCATTTGTGGCTCTACATTATACAAAGTAAAAAATACATATTAGTTAAACTTAGATATAGTTCAAAAATAATATTTTTTGTAAATAATTTACAAAGAACTTGCCCTTTTTTATTTTCTCGATGTGCTATCAGTATTTTTGTTACTTGATCTCTTGTCAGCCATTTCTTTATCAATATGAAACCTCTACCACATCATTCATTAATATATTTTATAAATAAATCACAAAATTTTCAAGTTCAAAAAAATCAAGAAAAAGGTGTGCCTTTCAAGAAGTACGCACCAATGTCGGTGCAACATGTTCTTATAAATGCACCGCCAAAGCATTAGAAACACCATACGGTGCTATCGGTCAACAAGGAGACCCAATGTGTTATATGCTAACTAGTGCACCGATTAACACATACAAATTAATAAAAATACTCTAGTGTTGGATTTTGTAGCATAAGATGTCGTGGAGGAGGAGGTGCAGCATGTTCTTATAAACAAACCAAGAAAATAGGGGACCACTGTACGGTGCTCTCTATCAACAAGGAGAACAAATGTGTTATATGTTAACCAATGCACCAATTATCACAGAAATAGAATTAAAAAAATTGTTTTTATCAAACAGTACGTGCGCGGTGCGCTATAATGAAATAGTGCACCGGTACGCTATTTTACACAGTGCACACATATTAAAAAAAATATTTAATTTTTTTTTCAATCAAACAGTACATGTGCAGTGCGCTATATTACACAGGGTGCATGGATTAAAAAATATTTTTTAAAATTGTTTTTATCAAACAGTACGTGTGCGGTGCGCTGTAATAAAATAGCACACCGGTGCGCTATTTTACACAGGGCGTAAATTTTTTATTTTTATTTTTTAATTCACGTTGTTATCACTCTGCCAGATTCCCAAGGCTGAAGAAGGAATCCCAGTAGAGGTAACATGTACTAAGATTTTGAATTGATAGCCATCCCTACCAAGTCAGAGAGGGATCTCTCCAAAAGGTCACAGCCTGGAGGGCTGGAGGAATTAGGGTTTTTAGGCTAGATATTAAGTGCACAAGTTTTTTTTATTTGATTGGGTTGAGGTATCACTGGATGAATAAATTAGGTCAAGGAAATCTAGGCCAAGGAAAATGAGATAGGGTTACAGGGATCAATGGGGCAAGGTAGGCATAAGGTGTTACACAACATTTTATCACTATCCCTGCAATCCCCATCCCACACACTGGAGGATAATTTTTCTGACTAATAGGAAGTTTCATGCCTTGCAAAGACCATCATTTCATCTGTTTCCATGAGGACAACATTCCTTCTGTTGACAATTCCCTGAGCAGACCATCAGAAACATATGTTTTTTCCTTGGCGCTAGTAGACCGTCATGCCCTCGCGCCAATGAGGAAGATTAACATTGGGCCCCGTGCCCATAGGTGCTCTATCCCTGTGAGCTACCCACTCTAACCTATTTATGGAATGTTTTTTAAATATAGAGGCAAATTTTCTATCCTAACAACTTCGTGGGCAAGCCATCTGGAGTGGTTCGACTGAATAACCACGACCCCCCTCCTTTGATCTCTTGTTTCCACCTTTTAGGGAAATTTCCCAAAGGATAAGGCCTCCCTTCCACTATTGTAGGGATCCCAACCTCCTCCTCTCCCTCTATAAATAAATCTATCTCCCATTGATACACTAGTTGAACATATCATTCCTGAAAGGCTGAAGAGAATTCCTAAATGTTTCGCTAGAAAGATAGAATGAAAAGAGACCTTGGTTGAGAGAGCTTAGGATTGTGTCCTAACCTCATCCGAATTCCTCGACGATATTTCGAGATGCGCTTCAACTGAACCCCACTAAAGGAGGCTGCGACGTCAAGGCTCTGACTGTAACTCTTTCCTCTATTTACATATATACATGGCTATTATCTTTTTCCCATCTCGTGTTAATATGTTTTATTTGATGCAATATGATTAACCTTCCTTGAATAGTTAGTTGATTATGAATGAAATCATTCTCTTGTATGCTACTCTTGTTTTATGATCTTCGTGCAAGTATCCGAGCACTGTTGTAGAAGGATTGTGACCCATCGAGACATAGATCAAGAGGCCACCACCACTACAACGATGATAGTGTTGGACTCTAGGTAGGCCAATCTACCCTGTCATTTTCATTCATTAATTAGGAACCTACACTTTAGCTTGTCCCTTTGTTTCTAGACCCACTCTAGGACTAGAGGGATCGTCTTTGTCTGAAGAGAGGATTTACCTTCCTAACAAATTGGCGACTCCACCGGGGAAGGAATTCCTTGTTTTGAGCTCATGCTTTTGAAGTCCTCTTTGTGCTTGACCTCATATGTCTTGTAGCCTTTTGGGGAATTTCATTACAAAGTGTTTAAAACAATAATTGCATTCTTAGTGTTTGTTTTCATCCCTTTCGCATTCGTCCTTCCATTAAGGAAATTTGTGTTCATTTAGTTTTCGTGTCAAAGTTTTCTTTTCATTATAATGAATTAGATCACATTACATTGAAAAGTCTTTTTTGAGATCCATCATTGAACTTAGATTACATTGTTTAATGATTAAAAGCTAAAAATCACATCGATTGCATTCTCATTCATTACAAGCATTCATTAAGTAGATTCTTATTTCATTGAAAAATGCATTGAGTGCATTCTTAATCTTTCAAAAGAAAAAGGAAATTCTGCATAGATTACAATTGAATTTTTTTCAAAAAAGAGGATTTTTCATAGATTACATTGCATAATTCGCATCGTTGAATGTTTTAGATTAGTTTTGGATAGTGAAAGTCATCTAGTTAGGTAAACTATTCCCTTAACTAGATAGCATTCATCGAATTGAAAGATTTCTTTTCTCATATAGCTGCATATAGGAGTTTGACATATGACATTCGATAGGGCCTTCAAACTGAGACATAATTTAAGATCAAATTTAAAATTTATTCAATCAAACTAAGGAATAATTGAAACCTAATGCACATTTTTAGAGGTCTAGGCTAGTGACGTGTTCTGGCGTCATTAAACCTAATAGCTATCATTCGCCATCTAGCCTTAGACAACACTAGTATGGACTTATGCTCCCGTACCATTGCGTATATAAAGGGAGACCCTCATAGGTTTAAATCCTTTATCCATAGGAAGTTGAGTCTACCACCCTGTAACCATGATACACCAAACATAACATTCGGGGAGACTACCTGCATGTAAGTTAAGTCCTTGGTCATTTCTCTTTTATTTGATCACCAAGGTGTATATGGCAGTTCACAGAAACTTGGTACACCCTCTTTCTTGGATTCCTTGAGTAGTCATTTCGATCTTTTTTTGACTCCTTAAAAAGATAAGAGATCATCGATCACTTGTCCTTTCACCCTCATATCAACCTAAAAGTGATAGAGTCACCTTTTTCTTGTTTCTCGACTCTTAAAATATGAAACAACGAAGTTTTGTTTCAATGTCTTAAAAAATTAAATGCCCACAAAATATTCCTGGTCAAAGGTATCTTCCTTAGTATTTTATTTTAAGGTTGTTTCCAATGGCAACATTTCCAGAGTTCACCAACCAAGGAATCCCCTTCGAAGGGAATCTTGGTCCTTTTCCTTCTTTTGGGAACATTGGTGCTCCTTATATGGGAACATTGTCCCTTTCCGGGTTAATTGTTGGTTTGCCCGTGTGGTTATTTTCAACCTTGGTGGTCCTGGGTGGTTTGACCTCTGTTCAACCACCTCTTTTGCCTAAACAACATCATGTTGATTTTTAAGGTGGACCTCTCCCTTTCTTCACCCATCTCTTCGTCCTCCTTTTCTACTTTGCTTGTTGAAAATCTGGATTCTAGTAACGAGGTGGCTAAGAAGAAGAAGAAGAAGATGAAGAAGAAGAAGTCTGATAAGCGAGAGGCCAGCTCTGCGACTATTGCGCCTCAACCACCTTCCACTATTAAACCATCCAACCTTCCTCGGAAAGTCAAATTCCCTTTCATTTTGTGAAAAGGTGACCATCTTCTTCGAGACTGCCTTGACATTCCCAAGGTACATGAAGCATGGTCTGACGGTCTTTCGTAGTTGCCTTTGGCTTCTGGAAGTTGTATTGGTGGCACATCTTTGACTAGCAGTAATAAGAGTCATAAGAAAAAGGGTAAGATTACGAATCCCTGTAAGTTTTGTGAAGGGCATCATCCAATTCACCTTTGTTCGTACATTGATGCAACCACGAGAGTGTTGGAAAACCCTACTATTTCTTCACCTTGCCTGTCAGTTGGTTACCAGAAGCTTTCTTCGAGTCCTCCGCTAGTTGATTCAACGATCGGTCAAGAGTAATCTTTGGTCGATCCCATTCCCTTGGAAATACAAATTCATGAATCCATTCCTGACCAACCATTGGTCATGGAATCGATCGATTTGATTCTGCCTATGGTTCATCAAGTATTTTCCGTCAAGAGTGGATCTCATTCCTCTCACGTTCTTCTTGTTTCTTGAGATTCCTCAGACTTGGGGAAAGATCCTCCCATCCTTGTGACTCAAGAAATTTCTCTTCCTTCTCCCATTTCTGAGGTCCAGGAGGATTCTCCTCTTGCTTCGGTAACACCAGGGGAAGACCATCTCAGTTTGATGGTACCCCCTCCAAGTACTCTGGTCGCTTCCTTCGAATGGAGTCGATTTGCAGGATACCACCTTCCTTCTTATGTGCCTTTTGAGATCATGGTACAGACCTTCGATGTGGACATACCTAGCACAATTATAGATGAAGGCATGTCTATTAGTGTTATGTCTTCAACTACTTGGAAAGATTTTGGTTCTCCACCACTTATGCCTATTACACAGAATCTGTTGGCATTTAATAGAGGAACCAATCAATCATCAGGGATCATTCCAAAGTTTCCGATCACTTTGGAAGGGAAAACCTTTTGTATAGATGTGATGGTTGTTCCAGGCCCCTTGGATTTCAATTTACTCTTGGGGCGTGACTATGCTTATGCCATGCTTGCACTTGTCTCCTCCCTCTTTTGTGTAATCTATTTTCGACACAAAGGTCGGATTGTGACCATTGATAAGCTTTCATTATTTGGTCTTGAGGTGGCAGCTGGACCACCATCATCTCTACCAGATTTTTATCCACCAGTTGTATCTTCCCCACCACAGGTTAGTTATGTGGCCACTTGTTCATTGACCTCATTCAGTGATAGTGCCATCGAATACCATCTACTGGGGGTATTCGATCGCAATTTTGAATATGTTATTCTCCCATTAGATGTGAACCTCTTGGAAGCCATGACCTCTTGTTTTTCATGATGAGTTGTCGTGCAGAGCACAGTTCGTTTTCTTGTGTCAAGCTCCTTAAAAAATGAAACAAGCTCTTATGAGGATAGTTCTTCTTCTATGTCAGCTTCGTTAAAAAATGAATTAGCTTACAAGGATAATTCTTTTAATGTGTCAACCTCATTAAAATAATGAAACACGTTCCCATTCACTTAAAGTCTTTGATACGATCTCGTAAAATCCCAGTCGAGTCTTTCTCTTGATCTTGTAATTTGAACCTTCACTCCATCTTCCTTTCATACGGACTAAAGCTTGGGGGGAATGTACCTCGAATTGAGTCACCATGATAGGGGCATGCAAACCAATCTCAAGCATAGTTTTTTTTTTTGTTTCAATATTGTATAAAAATAAAACCAACCCCAAGCAGAGTTTCCTGATTTCAAGCTTGTGTAAAAATGAAACCATTCCCATCTTACCTCTCGTTATTTCCATTTTATCAACTTGTTTTTCCATATGAGCCTTGGTTCTCTCATTCTGTTGTCACCATCTTCTTGGTCGATCATATACCCTCACTTGGTTGTTTTACCCATTCCTGAGGAACCACTGCAATGAGTGGTCATTTTAGCCACCCTCTTAACCTTTACTTGTTCTGAGCATTTCTACTATCACCGGAACAAGTTGCTACCCTTAATACCACTCATTCTTCCAAGTGGAGTAATCTTTCAGCTCTTTTCTGACTCAAAAATTGAAAATATTGCCGAGACTCTTGTCGTTTTGAGCTCGTTAAAAGGATGTGAAATGATATCTACCCAGTATACATTTACCCCTTTTTTCAGGATGAGATGGATTATTTATGAAAAAGGAACACCTTAGCCTATCGCGACTAAGAGGTTCTCTCGGATATTGTTTTCTACCTTTTCGTATCTGAGGGACTATTTATGAAAAGGGACCTACTTGAGTTTTCTTTTCCTCTTCTTTTCAAACTCTCTAAACATGAAAATATGTTGACTTCTTCCTTTGTTAGACTCGTTAAACCCTGATGACATCGGACATTGTCACCATGAAATTCACCAAGTTCCTCCTTCCTAGGGCTCGTAAAATGTACTAATATGGATTTTTCTGAAGGAAAAACTTACAGTACAAGCATATGCTATCCCCTTCAAGCTTGTTTTTCAAAAACAACTGGGTACTTACCAGGAATGGTGGGGGAAAATGGAACCAGATCTTAATCGTGTCGGCAGTATGTCGCTCTTGAACATGATACTCATTTGCATTTATGTCAGGTTGGGGACATCTAATTTCGTCATATTTGCCTCCATGGGTTTGGGTAATATTTTTTGACCTCTCATATTCTCTTTTCCCTGTCATCATGACCTTAGATCCCTTGATGTCAAATAATTCTAAGTCTAGAGTCATGTCGCTGATATGTTCAAGAGAAGTATGCCTCTGCAGTTTTCAACCTTCCTTTGATTCTCTGTTTAGTCTCGATTTACTATCATCATGTTCCTCTATCTCGTGCTGATGATGTGGGAAAAATTGTTTCCCTCCTTTGACTGGGTCACTTCCTGTCAACTTCAGCTCATTATCCAGGAAGTTGATCTAGAGACTCCCTTCCGGTACCTTGAAGCTTGCATGCCTCAATGGTAGGTTTTTCGCATTCGATGATAGGTCCACATCATTGGCCTTCGATTGAGTGATTCTATAGGTGTTCGATGCCAGATCACTGTTCACATTCCGTGGATTGTACCTATTGTACCTTGAGAGCCATTATCGTTATTGGTGGTTTCCCTCATGCCTGTTAACAACTTTCATCATTGGTTGGTAATCAGGTGATTTTCTTGCATGTTAGACTTTAGCTCACATATTAGCATGCTTGAATTTGTAATTGTTTAGGTCGAGATGGAGCGCAAGACCCTGGGTTTTGTCTGATGAGATCCAAGTTGTGGGATATTATGGTTTATCATGGACTCTTATGACTAGATGGCTTCGACCATGCCTGAGTCTATTTTTTGATCCTTACTGCTGGATGGCTGCGTCCATACCTCAGATCTTAGTTTATATATGTACTCTATTATGGATGGCTACGCCCATACCACATATTCATGTATTAGAGATATTAGTTGTATTTTTCATTGCAGGTCTTCTGATAGCGGTGTTTGGTTTGAACACATTCTCGTGAAGCATTTCGCTCCTCCCTCTCTCTCAGACCTCTTTCTTTACGGGGCATCTGTTACACAACATTTTATCATTGTCCCTACAATCCCCATACTGCACATTAGAGGATAATTTTTGTGACTAATAAGAAGTGTCATGCCTTGAAAATATCATCATTGCATTCCTTTCCATGAGGTCAACATTCCTTCTGTTGACAATTCCCTGAGCAGGCCATCAGAAACACATGTTTTTTCCTTTGCGCTAGTATAACATCATACCCTCATGCTAATGAGGAATATTAACATTGGGCCCTACGCTGGTTGGCACTCTTTCCTAGTAAGCTACCTGTGCCAACCTGTTTATGGAATGTTTTTTAAATATAGAGGCGAAATTTTTATCCTAAAAAATTCATGGGCGAGTCATCTAGAGTGGTTCAAATGAATAACCATGGCCACCCTCCTTTGATATCTTATTTCCACCTTTTGGGGAAATCTCCCAAAGGATAATGCCTCCCTTCCACTATTGTAGGGATCCCAACCTCCTCCTCTCCCTCTATAAATAAAGCTATCTCCCATTGATACACTAGCTGAACATATCTTTGTTGAAAGGCTGAAGATAATTCCTGAACATTTCGCTAGAAAGATAGAACGAAAAGAGACCCTTATTGAGAGATCTTAGGCTTATATCCTCACCTCATCTGAATTCCTCGACGATCCTTCAAGACACACTTCGATTGAACCCCACTGAAGGAGGTTGCGATGTCAAGGCTTAGATTGTAACTCTTTCTTCTATTTATATATATACATGACTATTTTTTGGTTCCCATCTTGTGTTAATATGTTTTATTTGATGCAATATGCTTAACCTTCCTTGACTGGTTAGTTGATTATGAATGAAATCATTGTCTTGTATGCTGCTCTTGTTTGCTGATCTTTGTGCAGATATCCAAGCATTGTTGCAGAAGGATTGTGACATGTCGAGATAGAGATCAAGAGGCCAACAACACTACAGCGATGACAGCATTGGAATCCAGGTAGGTGAATCTATCCTGTCCTTTTCATTCATTAATTAGGAACCTACACTTTAGCTTGTCCCTTTGTTTCTAGACCCACCCTAGGGCTAGAGGGATCATCTATGTCCGCAGAGAGGATTTACCTTCCCAACATAAGGCTTATCACTTAAAGATGATTCTGATGGAATGTTTTTGAGACTGAAGAGAAGCTAGGAAGAGCATGGGAGATGTAGTCTTCCTAGACAGAGGAAAATGGACAAACTATGATCAATTCCCCAAAATAGAGCATGAGCAAGCATGTCTTCTGATTATCAAACTTGAAGGAGATCATACCATAGAGATGAAGTGAACATGAATACAATACATTCTAACATATGATACTGATGAAATAAAAATGATAAACATCATACCACAAGTATCCCAAAATGTAGATGCAACTCCTCTTTATTAGCTGGCCAAATTGAGTACAATAGTTCCTTGATCAATAAGCAAACATACAAACTGATTCCAAGCCTTGAGAATAATGATGAAAGGGACGAAATAGACATAAAAACCACATTCACTCATCCTTACGGGTCGAATCCATGAGATTAGTAAGAGATCCACAAGATACAGAATTGAAAGATGGATTATAGGATGGTCCAAGTGACTCATTCCTAATTACATTCAATTGATTCATTATGACTCAACGATGAATTTTACCAAATGAATCTACCCCTAGATGAGTCATACTTGAAATAATTACATTTACCATGATGGACTACAAAAGTAGAAATATGATTTCTAGAAAAAAATTCAAAATTTCAATGAAACTTGGAAAAAAGCAGCAAATTGGTCATTTGCACCCTTCATTGTGCATTTGCGCCCTGGTAGTGTCATTTGTGCCCTCCATGTTCAGGGCCAATTTTGGCTGACCTATGGGTGCCCAAACCAGGCCTAAGATGGCTTGTTGTAAATACTTGCTTGTCCTCTTATTGAATATGCCTCAAGTTCTAAAAATGAAGGTCATTTCCCCACTCAAAAACGCATTCTCCCAAGACTGGTATTTTCACAGTGCCTAGGTCAAAAAATAGGTAGAAAGGCTGCTTTTGAGCTTTTCACCTATCAAAACTGCAAAAAAATGCCGGAAACATGGTTTTCTAAGATGCATTAGTCATTAGGAATCCAATGGAGCTTTTCTTTCCTTAAAAAAGTTCCCCAATTGTTTGCATATCACCTCGGGCACTACGTAAATGACATTTTTTCTGCTAAATGTCTATCTCAAAAAACACAGAAATTTCAAGATTTTTCCAAAAAGTTAGGAAATGCCTCAAAATTGGTGGAATGGCTGATGATGATGTGTCTAGGATTGGAGGGAAGCCTCAACAATAATTTCCAATTTCTTCTTCTCCTCCATGGTCATATATTCAATTTTTTCATTGCCACTTTTGAGCTTGGCTAATGCAATTTTCTCCTTTAATGCGTGATGTTGGACCTTCCTCATCCATAGGTAATTACCCTTATTTGTATTTACTACCATCTTCTCCAAATTTTTATTGGCTCTATCAAGCCATGACTCCCTGTTCTTATCGATCACAATAGCAAGCTACTCATTTAGGGTTAGCTGATCAAAAAGCTCAGCTTCCCTTTGTCTCTCTAGAGCTAGAGCTCTTTTCAACCCTCTAGTTCTAGGTCTCTATCTTTGTATTTTTTCCTCATCTTCAACATTAAGTAATCCATAATTCTCCAGTGTTTCATCTAGCATGGCTTGTGACTTTTCTGCCTCCCTTTGAGCAATAAAATACTTAACCTCATCAATTACCTGCTTAGTCTTCAATTTCTCATTTTCTTGCTCAAGGAATTTTATGACATATATAACCCTGTCAAGATTGGTTTGAACCTCCTTAATATTGGTATCATTACCTTTGATAGCGGCATTAGTAATTTTTTCATCTTCATCCTCATCTAGGTCAACAAGCTGAAATTCTTGTTTTGTTTCATGAGTGTTCTCTTCATCATGAATGACTGGCTCAATGACCTTCTCTTTACCTTTGTTCACCTGCTGTGTTGTTGTAGAAGGCATCGCCCCTTCCAATACATGTGGAGAAAACACATTTCTTAAGCCTCTCTGGTAGGATTTTGGAAATTTCTCAACCTCAACCATACTAGCCCACTTAGGCTCAATATCCTCAATCCTGCTAGGTGACCCAAAACCATGATGAGATGGAGATGAAGGAGGTGAAGGTGATTGATTTGATGATGATGAATGTGCCATGGGATGAGATGGAGGGATGGAAATGGATGGATCTGATGACAAAGGGAAATTTTGTGCATGTTGAGTGGATGGCTCATTGAAAATATCCTTATCTATGAAGGTTCTCCATGCAATGTTTAGCTGATTGAGATGGTGAAGGACTGATTTTTATGAGGGAATGGTGAAATAATATTATCATTTTTTGTTCACACTCTTTCTAGGAAATGTATGCCATCTTCTCTATACTCTGGAAAAAATAATAGGGTATGTTAAGCATCCTTACCCTAGTGAAATTCATTAAGAGATGATTGTGATAGGAATAGAGCCTTGAAAATCTGCCTTCACATGAAAAGTATTTCATGATTATTTTGATCATTGGGGCATATTTGCCTAGGAGGTGAGAAAAAGGAAAGAACCTCTTTGTTTGATTTTTGCGTCTCGGTTTTAGGAAGAAGTCAAACTCTCATTTCTTCAACTTAGCTTTCTTGAATCACTTCTCCCCAACATTTGGGATCTTGGTAGCATCTGAAATAATAGTAGTGGATAGAGTGAAAGTGACACCAGCTAATGTAACTTGGTTGTCATGGATTTCGGCTATGAAAATCCTAGTAAACATGGGATGGTGTTGGACCCTCTCAATTTTCTCACAAAAATCATAACAACGCACATGTTTGAAACATGTCATAGTCAATGGAGAAGCTAAGAGTTCCCTGGTGTTGGTAGGTTCAGTTCTGAGCACTCTTCCTCCTTTATGTGGCCTCCTCAATTCTGATTCCTCTCCTTCACTGAATGATGTGTTTTATTGCTTTGTTTCCATGGTGTTTTCTTCCAAACCCTAGGGATTAGGAAAAGGAAATGAGAAACGAAAATGGAAAAGGGATAATTAGGGAAATTTTTGATAGGGATATGTGAAATTGGGAGGGGATAGGGAGTAATTATATGATATAGTAAGGATAGGGATTTAGGGATTGGGAGACTAGGTAGATGTAACACCTAGTTCGTAGGTTTTTGGGATAAAATTATAGGAAAAGGGAATTTTTCAAATGAGGGGATGGGAATAGGTTTTTATCAATGTAGGAAGAATGGAAAGGGTAAGGGAGTGAATTTTCAGAGTTTTTAGAAGTGTAACGGGATACTATGGTTTTTCCTCAATTTAAAAACCAAATTAAAACCTCAATTTACAAGACTTCAACACATAAACTTATGAAAATGGTTTTTAATGGCATAAGCATCTTACTAGTTTGCTCGAGGTCAATGAGTGAGTTGGTGGAGCTATGAAGACAATTTATCACCACTTGGACACTTTCTAAAGCTTGTTGGTAATTTGCACCATGGATAAAGCATTTGTGCCCTTGAATACACATTTGCGCCCTCTATTGAGTATTTTTTCCCTGCCTCAAACATTTGTGCCCTGAATAAATATTTTCACCCTCATTTCAGCATTTGCGCCCTCAATTCTTCTCTTTTTCCAATTTCGCTCAAAAATTCGAAAATTTGGTCTCTGAGAGTGCTTTCTTGATGTTCGGAGGAGGAAAATGAATTTTATTTGATGTCAATGAGTTATAAATAGCTAAGTTAATTTGAATTTGAAATGAAAACCCCACTTTTCTAGTGTCTCATTTCACTTTTTTGAATACTTTTGTTGATTACCCTTTCATCTGATTTTTCTTCTTTGCATAATGATGTTGCTGGTGTTTGACACTATTCTCTTTCAGTTTTGCATGTGCTATTTGATTTGGAAGCTAAGGAAAAAATTTATTACATATAGGAAGCATAAAATTACATAAAAAATGAAATAATTCAAAATTTCGGTTTTTGAATAAAATTCCATTTGAGTATGAAAATCATACTTTAAAACTAAAATTACAACTTTAAAAAGGATATTTACATGTTTATAATCCTCTACAGATGATAATTAAATGTTTATTAAGTCATTCTCACACCTTTTGCTGACCTCGTTGAGATAAAATGATGCATTTTGTACCTTTAACAATGAAACCTAATGACCTAATGGAACCTTGAATGACCTGACTCCATGGTTGAATTTGACTAACATAAGACATAGTGAAATGATATTTTCAAAAGTGTTTTTATGCTCAACAAGACATGAAGGTGGGCCAGCAAATGTGAAATTTTGAGGGAGAGTGAGGTTTTATTACTAGGGATACCATCAGTGAATCAATTTTTTGCATGAACTAAATGGAATGATAACAAATTCCTGAGTGGGGCCCCTAAAATGAATGTAAAAAGAGTAATTTTGATCACTGATGGAAGAATTCATATTCTGACACTAACATTAGCCTTATTGGGGATGTCATCTCCTTGGAGGTGTCAAGAACACCATAAAACAAGTGCCTAACCATTCGACCAATAGGGTCAAAAAACTTCAAACTGAAATGCCTGACTAAATAATGACAACTCAATGACACAAACTGACTTTGAAACTTGACTAAAATTGACTCGAACAGTGACTCAAAACTTAACTTAACTTTCTAGAATCTTAACTTGAAATGGTATAAAATCAATGAAGCTCTATGGACTTCACTTCGGGCTCCGAACTCCAGTGATTTTCTACTTCACACTTGTAGTAATATCAAACTGATATATACAATGAGGATGAAATTTTTTTCACAATTTCAATTAAAAAAATATAGTGCTTCAGGAGCCTACCATTTACTGGCCCCCTAAGCAACTTTTCCCATCCATTTCTTCCAAGATATATGCATTTTGTCCAAAAAGCTGTAATATTAAAAGGACCTTTCCATAAATTATCGAACTTCTTGTGCTTACCCTTGTCTTCATTCTTGGCATCCTAGTGAAGTACTACATCACCGATCTTGAAATCATCTTGCTTGGTTTTTTTGTCATAGATTTTCTTGATCTTATCATGGATCTTGGAAGTGTTTTGAAACACTTCTTCTCTTGTTTTCTTCAAGTGAATCACTTGGTTTATGCAACATTGTATGTCATTGTCTTCACTTACCAATTATTGTAAATGTTTCATGACTAGGACAACCAATGAAGAACTAAAAGCTATATCCACACTATAAACCACCTGAAATGGAGACATGCCAATGGATTTCCTGCTACTTGCTTGATCTACCCACAATGCATTAATTAGCTTCTTGTGCCAATTTTTCTTGTTTTCCTCCAACATATTTTTTATTATGTTGATCAAAGAATTATTAGAGGAATCCATTAATCGGTTTCCTTGTGTATAATATGTTGTAGAATGACCTAACTTAATGTTATACCTATCACAAAATTATATCATTTTCTTTTATTTGAAGGCTGCAGTGTTATCCGTGATGATATTTCTAGGAAAACCAAACCGGGATAAGATGTTAGCTTCTAAAAACTGAATTATAATTGAGTTTGTAGCTTGCGTGGTTGGGATAGCTTCAATCCACTTTGTGAAATAGTCTGTGGTAGTAAGTATCCATCTGTTTTGAGTGGATGAGGGTGGATATATTTCACCAATAAAATCTAAGCCCGACTGCTGAAAAGGAGCTTCAAATTAAATGGGTTGTAATGGTAAAGGAAGAAGCTTGCATTTACCTAGGAAAAGTTGGCATTCATGGCAGCTCATAATCATCTTGTACAAATTTGCAAATAATGTCAGCCAATAGTAACCTGTTCTCAGTGCTTTGTTGGTCGTGATATTCGAGTATAAGTGACCTCCATAATCTCCTTTGTGGAAATCCTTCATCACTTCTTTGGACTCATATTCAACCAAGAAATTGAGTAACACTCCTCCAGGGTCCTTCCAGTAGAGTGCACTCTCTAGTATGCAATATTTTGAAGCCTTAAGTTTCAAGTCCCTACTATTAATTTTTGACATGGCAAGAGGAGGGTTCAAATGTTGTAAAACATAAATAATATCATCATACCATGGAGATGATGAAAAGAGATTTGATACCTGAATAAGACTTACACCTTCTTCGTCATCAAACAATGCTGATATGAGATTGAAATTGAGTGCATGTATATTAGACTCAGCCATGTGCCTTGCTAAGTCTTTCCCTTTGATCAGCTTGGTCAGCTTGATCTCAAGGTCATACTCTAAGAGGGCTACTATTTGTCTACCTCTTCTTCCTTCTAGATCAGTTTGCATAAGTACTTATTTAACCATTTCATTTGGAACATATGCCAAAATATGTGAGTGCAGAATATAAACACGGAAGTCCTTAAGTGCTTTAACCAAATCCAAGGCCAGTTTCTCGATTATGTAGTATAGGAGGGTTGCATCCCTTATTGTGTGACTAAAGAATGCTATTGGCAGCTCTATCCCATATTTTTATTTCATTAGAACCGCTGCCAAAGTATGCTTAGAAGCAAAATAAAATATAATGAAATCTAGAGACTAATCAGGACTTTTCAAAACTGGAGCAGTGGTCAAAGAAAATTTCACCAATCTGAATTCCTTAAGAGAATTTTAAGACCATTTTACATCATTTTACTTCTTCATCATGTTAGTTAACTCTCTAAGATGTTCTGCTAAGTCGGGAATGAACCTATGTAGGAAATTCACCCTACCATTTAATTCTTGGACTTCCTTCTTGTTAAGAGGAAACTCAATTTGTTGTATCACTTTAACTCTAGAAGGATCTATCCGGATCCCATATTTTGAAATGATGTGACCCGACAAATTTCCTTCTTCCATAGCAAATAGGCACTTCTTAGGATTTAGGGATATCCCAAATTTTCTACATCACTGGAACACAACTCTCAAATGGTGTAAATGATCATCATCTAAATTTGAATAAACAGTAAGATCATCTAAATTAACAACAAGGAAGACATATTTCTCATTACCAAAAGTTATTTCCATGGCATGCTAGAAAGTAGCCTCAAAATTCTTCAATCCGAACAACATATTGGCATATTTAAAGGTACCCTGTGGTGTATTGAACGTTATCTTATCCTGATCATCTTCATGCACAAGGATATGATTGTACCCTGAGTAAATATCCAGCAATGAAATCCTACTGGCTGCTACAACTCACTAAAGTATGTGGTCCATTTTGGGCATCAGGTAATTTTCTTTCATGAACACTTTGTTTATATTTCTGAAATCTATACATAGTTAGATTTCACTAGTCTTCTTTCACACTAGAACCAAATTAGAAATCCAATTAGAAAATCTGACTGGAACAATAATTCTTGCCTTATAGAGCATGTTTAGCTCCTTTTCAATATATGGAAACAACTTAGGGTTTATTCTCCTGAGATTTTACCTAAAAGGATTTTGATTTGGTTTTATCGGGATAGTGTGTTGAATGCTATCTTTATTCTACACCTTTAGATATGAGTAATCCCAGGAAAACACATCAGGAAAATTAGTAAAAAAGCAATATATTTAGGATTTACCTCTAGAGGCAAATAATTTGAAATATTAATGAACTTTGGTTGCTCTATTGTTCCAATATTAACGTCTTCTATGTCTTTTTCTGTGGGAACCAAAGTAGGTTTTCTTGCCACATCATCTTGATCAAATAACTCTTCCAAACGTATAAGACCCTTTTGAATGTTATTTTCCTTGAGCTGAAGTATGTCAATCTGATCTGCCTCAATGACTTGTTCATCCTTGTCGTACACTTCATCCATAGAACAATTCTCAAAATTTCCTTCTTTGAAGAAAATTGTTCACATGTTTATCGTCCTATAATACTTGCCAAAATTTCAAGTTATCCGGAATGGCAGCCCTATGCTTTATATGAATCTCAATTTTTTATTCAAAAACATTGTAGATCCGAAATTACTTTCAGCAATGGCTAATGAATCAACCATCAAGTTTTGCAACCTTGGCACTACTTTAAGTGTATATTCTGAAAACATTCTCAAAATTTCAAGTGTTGCATTCCTATATTGCCTCATCCTTGGGTGATTAGCTTTATACTCACCTTTGATTTGTTTAATCACTAGCTCTGAATCATCGTAGACTGCAATTCTTCTAGCTCCCATTTTTTTTGAAATTTTCATACCAGTAATGAGTGCCTCATATTCAGCCTCATTTTTCGTACAATCGAATGCTAATTTGTAGGAACACAATCTAACATTATTAGGCACTTTATTTTTTTCTGTTGAAATGGTCTACAGATCGATAAACCAATTCCAGCCCTTTCTTTGCCAACAGAACCATCAAAGTCCAAACTCCAAATACCATCTTCTTCCTCAAGGTGTTGTAACTCTTGACTCTTATTTGACATAATTTTTTGATATGATTCTTTATGTTGTTCTAAACTTTCATTTGCCTTCTCTAATGGTTGTTCGAATATAGTAGGCAGATTCTCTTTCTCTTTTTTCTAACACTATTCTAATGCAATCTGAAATCTCAGGAACATCCTATGTTTCTACTAATTGAAAATCCACATCATTTAATCCAGAATCATTGTACAATATGAAGGACTCTAATTCTATATGTAAGGTTTTGACAGGATGATTATTAGGCCTTTCTGTGTTTTTCATCATGTATTTCATTTTAGTCTCACAATATAGTTTTATCATTTTACAGAAGATAGGAATTGTTGTGTAGGAAAATTCCAACTGCATTCTACCTCTTAATTTAGCCCCCCGGGACCTAGATAATAGCATACTGAAATGTGGAGGAATGTCAGCAAATACCACGTCCATATGGAAATTTTTGGCCAGGATCTGCTATAGGGAGACAACTAGATCTTTTATTAGACCCAAAAAATGAACACGAACAAAATCAAAAGAATATAAATCATGATATGGGTGGGTTATGTCAAGGCAAAGCTTCTCCATGATGGCTTTGGGCATGAGTTTGTGGGAGGCTCCTGAGTATAACATAGTGTTATGAAGGATGTACTGATGGACTTTGAGACTCAAGTAAAATGGTGGGACCTCACTCTCTTCAGACTGAACATTGATTATGGGACAAAATATTAACTCGGGCTGATCATCCTCTATATTAGCCATATTAGATAAAGGGTCAAATTTCAAGGTTTTGAATACATGGGATTTAAATTTATCAACTTTTACCAATTTAGCAAGAGGAATAGACACCTTTAACTTCGAAATTTCTGACTCTAAATTAAAAGTTATAGTTTTGTCTACATTTTCTATGACAATATCCCTTTTCTCAACATGATCTCTCGATGCAACTTCTTTCCTCTTAATATTTATATTTGACAGGTGCACTTGTAGAAGGTTGAATGCTTCTATTCCGATTTGGAGTTGCAATCTCTTTACCTTTATTTTGATTGACTTGAGAAACTTGCTTTTGTGGTACTTCTTTCTACTGAACTATCTTCTTTGGAGGTGGATTGATTGGAACATCACGAGTCCTCAAGGAGTATTTCCTTTGTTGGGAACTCAATGAATTCAGGTATCCTCATGATCATTTGCCAATATGAAGTCTTTATCACTAGGTGAACTTGTTTTTTCCATATATTCTTCATCCTCGGTGAGAAAGATAGACTGACCATCAATTGTGAAAGGAAGGTTCTCTACTACTGTTGGTTCTTCTTATTCATCACTCTGAGCATAGTTCTGTTGTAGTGGTGTCACAATTTGTTGTCGTTGTTGTGTTTTAGGAGCTCTTTTCTCTCTCTCAATTATCCAGAACTGAGGTTGTTTCTGCTGCCCTAGAAAGTTCAAATTTCTGATTTGTGGCTCTGTTTGTCTATCTGAAAGAGACATTTTATCAACCATTCTTTCCATGGTTCTAAGAAAAGAATCAAATTTAGTATTAGCTGAAGTGGAAGGTTCCTCTTTAATGGTCACTTTGTGTTCAATTTTGACTTTTGAATTTTTAGTCAAGAGGTTAGCCTCAACACTCACTGAATTTCTGATCATCTCTCTTAGAGAAGTGGGATTTCTTTCTCTCAGCGAGTAGGTCATATATAGGTGAAAATTATTAGGATAACGTAGAAGGGCCAAACTAGGAGGTGGTTTAATTTCATTTGGTATGGAATGATAGATTATGAGGTATCGAGAATTATAATCAGGCACTGATTCATTAGGATTGTGTTTCAGGGAGTCATACTTGGCAAGGATTTGTAAAGGACTTTTATTCTCATCCCAGCTAGCTAATAAAGAATAAGTTAGTTCAACAAGAGTCATTATAGAATTAGCTGCTAGGGCACAGAACCAAACTTTAAATTCATGAGAAAAACTTTTTGCGATGGTTCACATCTTGGCATCATCTGCATCTAACTCCTAAAGATCTATGAAGGTTGTGATTTTGGTCATGTGTTGACGGGTAGTGATTTCAAAATTTTCATCGAAGAGGGGAAGTATTTGGCCATATCCTTGAGGTAAGTCATGTAATTGGGTTGGTAAGACAAGTGGGTAAAATCTTGCCATAATCCCTGTTGAATGGAATACTGGATTGACAATAGGAGGGATGGGATGAATAGGTAAAGGAGATGAAGTTGTTTGTACTGAAGTGGAAGGTATGTATGTTGAAGTCAAAGGTGCAGATGAATATACTATAATTGACTGAGTTTTAGGTTCAGATGAAACAAAAACTTCCCGTGGATGGTAGAATTGGATTGACTCCTTAATGTCAAGGTCAAACTCGGGCTTAATTTCCTCGAAAAACCAATATTTCAAAGGACTTGAGTCTAATTCAGAAAAATATTTTACTTCAGATAATCTTAGAGGGTCAAATAGCATATCGAACAAGGAAATTTCGAATTTGGACTTAAATAAAGACAATTAAAACTTTAGGTCATAAGGTATATCTTCTAGAGAAAGTAACTTTGCAGGTAGAGAAATCGATCTTACCAATGGAACTAGTCTTGATTGAATGTGTGGAGTTTGATATCAATGTCTTCGAAATAAGTTCTTTGGATCATCAACATGATCGACTAGATCAGGGTCAGGATTCACTCTAGTATATCTTGTAGAAGCTAGATCTGCTATGAGGCACTACAATTATGAAATAAACCTTATCAAACTCGATCCTATCATCCAGAGGATCAGTTTTAGATAGATTTTTATCACACACCCAGGGAAAAATTGTCTTTTCGCTCCCCAACAACGGCGCCAAGATGTTATCAATCCGCCAAATTCCCAAGGTTGAAGAAGGAATCCCAACAGAGGTAACCATAGACCAAGCTTTTGACTTGATAGCTAACCCTACCAAGTCGGAGAGGGATCTCTCTAAAAGGTCACGGGCAAGAGGGTTGGAGGAATTAGGGTTTTTAGGCTAAATATTGAGTGCAGACATTGTTTTGATTTGATTGGGTTGGGGTATCATTGGATGAATAAATTATGTCAAGGAAAGCTAAGTCAGGGAAAATGAGATAGGGTTGCAGGGATCAATGGGGCAAGGTATTCATAAGGCTTATCACTTAAATATGATTGTGATAGAATGTTTTTGAGACTGAAGAGAAGCTAGGAAGAGCATGGGAGATGTATTCTTCCTAGACAGAGGAAAAGGGACAAACTATGATCAATTCCAGAAAACAAAGCATGAACAAGCATGTGTTCTGATTATGAAACTTGAAAGAGATCATACCATAGAGATGAAGTGACCATGAATAAAATACATTATAACATATGATACTGAAGAAAAAACAATGATAAACACCATACCACAAGTATCCTAATGTAATATTACCAAATTTTCACATAATATTTGGAACATTATATTTCTTAATAAAATTAATTAATTAAGTAAATAAAAGGGTGGAGGGACCCATAATCCTAAAAGATTAATAAAAATCCGCTTTTGATGTGTGTATGTGGATATTTCAGATCTAGATTTACATAATGGAGTAGTAGAGCAACTACTTAATGTGAAAGGAGTAGAGATCATGTCTCATTAATGAGATAGATCATGGAGGTTGATACAATCAACTAAGATATTGGAAGGGATTAATAATAAGATCATAGAGAATTTAATGCACACATGATGGAGAGGGTGATCATTACATTAACACATTATGGAGATCATGAAATGACAGCGCAGTCAACATGGATACCTATGTCCACATGTACATCGCAGTTATGAGGAGGGCCAAATCATGAGAACGCTCACAATCTATATAAAGAATATGAAGGAATAATAGAGGATAATTTGAAGGTTATTATTGATGTATTATCTGTTTAGATCTAGAATTTTCATGTTACATTCCATGCTTTCACTTGTTGTTTAGTTGAGATTGCAAGTGCTATTTAGCACTGGGTGTTCCTGGTCGGGAATCCCACCTCTTTCATTGAGTAGATCTTGGAAGAGGATTGTACTTCATTCTATATCAGGAATTGGTGCCACATATATTTTCCTACTTTCTGCAGAACATCCATATTAAGAAATTGTACATTTCTTAAGATCAGTTTGAGAGGAGGAGGTTGTCCTTCAATATTTCAGTTAAGGAACCGGTGGAGGATTCGTCCTATCACCTTGAGATTCAAGATCAGCCTTCCAGTACTTTAGATCTATATCAAGAATCAGGCCATCTATTATTCATCTTGTAGCAGCAGCAATCCATTCAGGAATTGCATAGTCCAGTCTTGTAGATCCAAGGGAGAAGGGAAGTTGCTACCATTTCAGCTAGTAATCTAGTGGAGAAAAAATCTTTCACATTGTATGCATTATTTCCATCATTTCTGAGCTATATTTCATATCTTAGTAGTAGGCTAGAGAGCCTCCTTCCCTTCCAGCTTAGTTTTCATGAGGAGTTGTGTACCAGCAGCTGCAACCTTCTTTGGAGGATTGAGGAGCTAGATCTTGAGCTTCTAGCTTGTGGATCTAGATAAGGGATAAGCCCATCAAGCTTAAATCTGATCTTGTGACATATTTTAGCCATCTATTTGTCATATCTAGCTTCATATATGCATAACCCAACAGTCAAAGGATCAAACTCAAGGAGGGTTATTTTCCAAAGTTGTAGATATGGAAAATCCTTTCTGGGTTATCTTGGGTATCCATCATAGAGCCCAGATCTAGAATCTTGGCATCACTAGACCTCCAGATTTCTGTAGATTTTCATTTTCATTTTCAGCCTCCAATCATAGATTCATTATCTGCTAAAGGGATAAAGCAGTATTTTCTTCTAGAAACTCTCCAATTACATTGTGCTAGTTGTGGCATGTTTCTAGGGTGATTCTAGGCCATCTCTTTGGCTAGATCCAATCATATTTTGTACATTGTGTAATTGAATATTATCCTATATAACAAACTAGCTCAACTATTTTGTCTATATCTGTTTTCATCATAAACTTACATATACATTTTCTGTGTTAAAAATATTATGTTTGTGTATCAATGCATTATTCCATTTTGGGATATTACAGTGGTATGAGAGCATGATCTTTGGCTCAGCTTGTGGACATTTTGACAACATAATAAAAGTAGATAGTAGAGATCTACTATGGAGGGATTAAGTTTTTCCTCATCTTCCTTTAGATCTATGAAGTATATCTCTAAGGAGATCAATGAAGCAAGAAGAGAAAGGAAAAGAGAAACCTCAAGAAGGTTCCAAGGTGAAGAAGGTCCCAACACTTCTTTTCAGCAACAAAGAAGACTAGAGAAGCAAGGAGCTTCACATTATTCCACTAGATCCACTTTTTTAGAAAGAGGACTAGTCTAAATATGATGAAGGCTTGGGGAATGAGACCCTAAGTGAATATTTTTCTAAATAAAAGTCACAGCCTAGAGCATTGAAGGAGAATCTCTCTGTCCAAAAATTTCTACAACTCAAAGAAGAGAGGTGATCTAGAAGCAGCAATAGAAGAAAGAGGCATAGATTCTTCTTGCCTACATTTTATGGATGTTCCACAAGCACACTGAGGGCTTGGATGGAAGAATTATTTGCATTGTTTCTGAAATATCCTATATCAAAAAGAGAGGCTGTGGAGTTTGCGTAACTGCATCTTGAAGGTGAAGCAAGAAAATGGTGGTTCAAGCAGTTGTCTCACATGAAAGTGTCTGCTTATGCAGATTTTATTCAAAGACTGAAGGAAAGATATGGTATAAATAAACCAAAGAAATCTCTCATAGTGACATCTCCCATCATAAAAGAGATAGTGCATGAATATTAAAGAGAGGATGATCTCGTTATCACTCAAAAGGAGGAGCCTCTACCACCACCAGCTGCAGATGTGCTTACATCAAGAGGAGGATCACTTGCATCTTTGCAAGATTGTCTTGAGTTCTTGAAATTTGGAGCCCCATGCATGATTGATGAGATGCATGACAAGGAAGAGATAGATACCAGTGTTGGTACACTTGTAGAAGTACAACCATCACTCTTACCAGCAGTTGGAGAGACCTTTGCACCAGAAGAGGAAACTCTTGTGTTCTTGCAAGATGCTTCTGAATCTCAGTTGATCCAAGGTATGCATAGACTTTCATATCTATTGCATGACCAAGGGTTAGAACATCATGTTGATTTGGAGCAGTATTATATCACTTCACAAAAGATCCTTGATCTAATCAAGGAAAAGATAAAGAACCATCCTAGTTTTTCATGGATGAACTACATTCAACCTCTTGAGTTAAAATGTGGAATTTCATAAAATGGGATGAGTATGATCCTATGTACAATGGTTGGCC
This sequence comes from Pinus albicaulis, assembly GCA_034641835.2. Taxonomy (NCBI): domain Eukaryota; kingdom Viridiplantae; phylum Streptophyta; class Pinopsida; order Pinales; family Pinaceae; genus Pinus; species Pinus albicaulis. Next base: position 773,472,611 of record CM076578.1, read on the forward strand.
ATGATTTCAGCGTTGTGCCTTACTTTGAGATAGCACATGTATCACCTTGTCGATCTACAACACTATTAATGAGCAGTAGCAAAAAGAAGAGGACCCATTCCTCATGGAAGCAATAATATGTCAGCTTCATTCATGAAGCAATGGAGGAAAAGATGATAGATGGTAGACATCTCGATATGGGAAATATTTTCTCCTTTCTAGATGACACTTTCTCAATGAGAATCTCACAACTCAAAGAGAGACTTCTACTTGCAGCAGATCCATAACCTTATTGGTATGGAGGGCCATTGATGAGAAGAGAATCTCATGGCGAGATCTCATTATAGGTGCACTTCAACATATCATGGAGTGAAAATTTCTTCAACAGTTTGAGAATGTTGGTATCCTACAATGGGACGATACCAAGTATTTACAGAATGAGATCCATCATCCACATTGGGATGAATGGTTGATAGTATGGAGTAGGGGGTTGAAAAACCACTTACAGATCTATGGTACAGGCCAGCAAGAAGCATGGTTGCACTGGTTTCTCTTGGGTGAGTATAGCTACCACTCAGTGAGACATAATTTTCTTCTTACACATCACTGGGAGAATGTAGAAGAAGAAGCCATGGTTACTTTGGTTGTTGATGAGAGAGTTTGGACATCACAGGTTATATCTTATTTCCATGTATTTACTCTTTTTTGGGATATGTCTCATGTATTTACATGTATTTCTGTTTGGGATGTATCTCATGTTCATGTATGTACTTGGGTTTGGGAGAAATTATAACTCTCACATGATGTGGCCTAAGGGAGCTTGTTTGTATTGTGTTGATGAGAAATGTCACATGTCCACTACTATATTGTTGCTCCATGACTTGCACCATGATAATGCAAGATTGCAACAATAATCCTTGTTGTTATGGTTACTATTGGGAGAATATGGGCTGAATTCTTCCCATACATTGCATGACATTGTTGGAGGATGACAATAGGAGGCCTTACAACGTTGGCTTATGTTGGGGGATTATGGTCATTGTAATTGGTATAATTATGATGTGATGGGGCATCAAGATGCCTTATTAAGGTGTCTTCTCTTGAGAGAATATGGCCACTACCTTTGGTACAATGATGATGTGGTATGGCAGCAAGAGGCATTGCTAAGATGGCTTCTTTTGAGAGAGTATGGCTCTCTTGTTTTCATGATGATATAGTATGGCAGCATAAGGCTTTTCTGCGTTGTTTATTATTAGGAGAATATGGTTTGACATTGTTCATGTTTTCCCATATGTCTCTACTTCTTGTTTTTCACTATGATGATGTGATGTTTGATTCCTACATATCCAATAGGGCTAATGATGAGGACATTGATAGATGTAATCTACTCTATGTATCATGGATTGGAGAGATAATTCATGATTTGGGACTTTCCACTTTAGGAATGAACCACTTCATCCTATGTATCTCATGTATAGAGGAGAACTTTGGTCATCATATGGTTGCCACTTAGAGATTCATTGATGAGGAAGGGTGTCTAAATTTTTAGTTGGAGGCCATTCTAAAAATTCTAGAGAGGTAGATTTGGAGCTAGACATGCATGAAACATTGTGACAGATGGGAAGGCCTTCCACATGAGGATGCCATTTGGAGGGAGGATGTTTGCTATAGCATCCACTTTTGCAGTTGCTTAAGGACAAGCAACATTTTTCCTGGGAGGATTGTAATATTCCAAAATTTTCACATAATATTTCAAATATTATAGTTCTTAATAAACTTAATTAATTAAGTAAATAAAAGGGTGGAGGGACCCATAAGCCTCAAATATTAATAAAAATCCACTTTTGATGTGTGTATGTGGATATTTTAGATCTAGATCTACATAATGGAGTAGTAGAAAAAATACTTAATGTGAAAGGAGTAGAGATCATGTCTCATTAATGAGATAGATCATGGAGGTTGATACATTCAACTAAGATCTTGGAAGGGATCAAACATAATATCATAGAGAATTTAATGCATACATAATGGAGAGGGTGATCATTACATTCACACATGATGGAGATCATGAAATGACAACACAATGAACATGGAGACCTATGTCCACATGTATAAAGAAGTTATAAGGAGGGCCAAAGCATGAGAAGGCTCACAATATATATAAAGAAGATGAAGGCACAATAGAGGATATGTTGAAGATTATTATTGATGTATGATCTGTTTAGATCTGGAAATTTCATGTGACATTCCATGCTTTCTCTTACTGTTTAGCTGAGATTGAAAGTGTTGTTTAGTACTGGGTGTTCCTGGTCAGGAATCCCACCTCTTTCATTGAGTAGCTCTTGTAAGAGGATTTTACTTCATTCTACATCAGGCATTGGTGCCACATATATTTTCCTACTTTTGGTAGAACATCCATGTTCAGAAATTGAACATTTCTAAAGATTTGTTTGAGAGGAGGAGGTTGTCCTTCAATATTTCAGTTGAGGAAATAGTGGAGGATTCATCTTATCACCTTCAGCTTCAAGATCAGCCTTCCAGTCCTTTAGATCTATGTTAGGCATCAGGCCATCTATTATTCATCTCCCAGTAGTAGCAATCCCTTCAGGAATTGTGCAATCGAGTCTTGTAGATCCAAAGGAGAAGGAAAGTTGCTAGCATTTCAGCTATTAATCTAGTGGAGGACCAATCCTTCACATTGTATGCATTATTTCCATCATTTCTATGCTATATTGCATATCTTAGTAGCAGGCTAGAGAGCCTCCTTCCTTTCCAGCGTAGTTTTCATGAGAAGTTGTGTAGAAGCAGTTGCAACCTTCTTTGGAGGATTGAGGAGCTAGATCTTGAGCTTCTAGCTTATGGATCTAGAGAAGGGATCAACCCATCAAGCTTAGATCTGATCTTGTGACATATTTCAACCATCTATTTCTCATATCTAGCTTCATATATTCATAACCCAGTAGTCAAAGGATCAAACTCAAGGAGGGTGATCTTCCAAAGTTGTAGATCTAGAAAATCCTTTCTGGGCTATCTTGGGTATCCATCATAGAGCCCAGATCTAGAATCTTGGCATCATCAGAGCTCCATATTTCCATATATCTACATTTTCCTTTTCAGCCTGCAGTTATAGATTCATTATCTGTTGAAGGGACAATGCAGTATTTTCTTCTAGCAGCTCTCCAGTTACGTAGTGCTAGTTATAGCATGTTTGTAGGGTGATTCTAGGCCATCTCTTTGGCCAGATACACTCATCTTTTGTACATTGTGTAAATGAATCTTCACCTATATAATAAACTAGCTCAACTATTCTATCTATATCTATGTTGATCATAAACTTACATGTACATTTTTTGTGTTACAAATTTTATGTTTATGTACCAATGCGTTATTCCATTTTGTGATATTACATCAAAAAAGTAGTTGCAACTCCTCTTTATTAGCTAGCCAAAATTATTACTATAGTTCCTTCATCAATAAGCAAACATACAAATGAATTCCAGCCCTTGCTAAGAATGAATAAAGGGACTAGATAGACATCAAAACCACATTCACTCATCCTCAGGGGTTGAGTCCATGAAGTGAGGAAGATATCTAAAAGATACTGAACTGAAAGCTGGAGTATAGGATCCTCCAAGTGACTCATTCCTAATTACATTCAACTGATTCATTATAACTCAATGATTAGTTTTACCCAATGAATCTACCCCTAGATAACTCATCCTTGACATAATTACTTTTACCATGATGAATTACAGAAGTAGAAATATTATTTCTAGAAGAAAAGTCAAAATTTTAGAGAAACTTGGAAAAAATCAACAAATTGGGCATTTTCACCCTCCACTATGCATTTGCGTCGTGGTAGTGTCATTTTCACCCTCCATGTTCAAGGCCACTTTGTGCTAACCTACATGTCTCTAAATCAGGCCCAAGATGGCTTGTTGGAAAGCCCTCATGTCCTCTTTCTGAATATGCCTCAAGTTCTGAAAATGAATGTCATTTCCCCCCTCAAAAATTCATTCTCCTAAGACTGGTATTTGTGGAGCGCCTAGGTCAAAAAAGTGATAGAAAGGTGATTTTTTGATGTTTTTTGAGCTTTTCACCTATCAAAACTACAAACCAAGGCTGGAAACATGGTTTTATGATATGCATTGGTCATTAGGAATCCAATGGTGTGTTTATTTCCTTCAAAAAGTTCCCCAGTATTTTTGTAATGCCTAGGGCACTACACGACTGACAATGTTTCTGCTAAATGTCTGTCTCAAAAAACACATAAATTTCCAGATTTTGCCGAAAAGTTAGGAAAGGCCTCAAAATTGTTGGAATTTTTGATGATTATTTTTCTAGGCTTGGAGGGAAGCCTCAACAAGAATGTCCAATTTCTTCTTCTCCTCCATGGTTAAATCTTTAATTTTTGCATTGGCACTTTTGAGCTTGGCCAATGCAATTTTCTCCTTTAGTGCATGATGTTTGATCTTCCTGCTCAATATGTCATTATCCTTATTTTCCTTTGCTAGCAGCTTCGCCAAATTTTTATTGGATGCCTAAAGCCTCTTTGGTAGTTTTTTGGCAATGGCTCAACCTCAACCATACTAGCCCACCTAGGCTCAATATCCTCAATCTTGCTAGGACCCAAATTAATGATGAGATGGAGTGAAGGAGGTGATGGGGATTGATCTGATGATGATGAATGTGCCATGGGATGAGATGAAGGGATGGAAGTGGATTGATGGGATGATAAAGAAACATTTTGTGCATGATGAGTGGATGGCTCATTGAAAATGTCATTAGATATGAGGATGCTCTATGAAATGTTTAGTTGATTGAGATGGTGAAGAACTATGATTTTTATGAGGGAGTGATGGAATAGGCTTCTCATTTGCTGTTCATACTCCTTCTTCTCGGAAATGTATGCCATCTTCTCTATACTCTAGAAAAAATAATAGGGTATGTTAACAATCCTTACCCTAGTGAAATGCATTAAGAGCTAGATGTGATAAGAATAGAGCCTTGAAAATCTGTCTTCACATAAAAATTATTTCATGATTATTTTTGTCATTGGGGCATATTTGTCTAGGAGATGAGAAAAAGGAAAGAACCTCTTTGTTTTATTTTGGTGTCTTGGTTTTAGGAAGAAGTGAAAGTCGTGTTTCTTCAACTTACCTTTCTTGAGCCATTTCTCCCCAACATTTGGGATCTCGGTAATAGCAGTAGATAGAGGGAAAGTGACACCAGCTAATGTAACTTGGTTGTCATGGAGTCCAGATATGAAAAGCCTAGTCAACATGGGATGGTGCTGCACCCTCTAAATTTTCTCACAAAAATCATAACATCCCACGTGTTTGAAACATGTCACAGTCAATGGAGTAGCTAAGAGTTCCTTGGTGTTGGTAGGTGTCGTTCTGAGAACTTTTCATCCTTTATGTGCTCCTCTCCTTCACTGAATGATTTCTTTTCTTCCTATGTTTCCATGGTGGTTTTATCCAAAACCTAGGGATTAGGAAAACAAAATGAGAAAGGGAAACGAGAAAGTGATAATGAGGGAAATGTTTGATAGGGATATATGAAATGGGGAGGGGATAGGGAGTAATAATATCATAGATTAAGGATATGGATTTAGGGATTGGGAGCCTAGGTAGATGTAGCACCTAGGGGTTAGGGTTTTGGGATAAAATTATAGGAAAATGGAATTTTGCAAAAGAGGGGTTTGGGAATGGGTTTTTATAAATGTGGGAAGGATGCAAAGGGTAATGGAGTGAATTTTCAGATTTTTGACAAGTGTAATGGGATACTAGGGTTTTTCATCAATTTAAACACCAAATTACAACATAAATTTACAAGAATTCAATACATATACTTATTAAAATGGTTTTTCATGGCATAAGCATCCTAGTGGTTTGCTCGAGGTCACACTAGAAAATTTGGCGGAAATTCCGACGGCCAATTGGTCGCTATTCTGACACATAGTCGTCGCAAGAGCGACGAGTTCGAGGGAGGAAAAACCATGGTTTGTCCATGCCATCGCAGTTCCGACGCACGCGGTATTCGCTGTCAACACTTCTTCGGGTGCTTCCGAAGACAAGCATCACTCTTCGACGTCTCCTGGCTTAGTCGCGCCTCCCGACGTTTGTAAACTGTCACACTTCGATGAAATGTGGTTCGACGTTTGGAACGTCGCTGCTTCAACACTTGTAGCGGTTTACCCGATTCGAGCCCAACGTGGTCGACGTTTGCTGGACGTCGCTCTTCAGAAACGTCGTAGATGTGGCAATCACCGATGATATGTGGTCCGGCGTTTGGAACGTCGTTCTTTCGACGTTTGGAACGTCGCTCTTCGTTGTGTCTGTCGCAATTCCGAAGAAATGTGGTCCGACGTTTTTATCATCTCTCTTGAGCGTTTCTAGGTTGTTGATTCCGCGTCTACAAGGCGTCGGTGAATAACGGAGGTTCAATTTATTGAAACTTTAAAAGACGAGAAATGTTGTTTTGAATATATTATATGAAGTAAAAACGAGTCCATGAAGTCATTACATTTTCACATACGAAGATTGGAACCCAAATATCCAAGTGGGAAAAGTGGAAGTCCCACCCCCAGGACAATGATAGAAAAATACCCCATGTCACATACGAGGACATGATATAAAACCAGGTAACGGTCCACATGGAGATTATCTACAAATGCGAAAGCATCCAAATATGCCAGGGGCATCTATAAGAAAGTGAAATAGCGATGTAGAATAGTAAAGAAACGGATAGAGTATCGACGTCCATTGTTCCAAATACAAATTAAAGTGCCCAAAACCTGCAACGAGAGAAAAACACTAATCATGTGGGGGGTGTGATATGTCCAAAATATAAAGATCATCGGACCATATCAATAGAGCGACATAGACTAGCATCGCTGGTTTCGAAGACGATGATAAACATTAATCATCACCAAGAAAAAAAATGCTGTTTCGAATATATTATATGAAGTAAAAATAGTCCATGAGCATTACATTTCACATACGATTGGAACCCAAATATCCATCCGGAAAAGTGGAGTCCCACCTGACAATGATGAAAAAATACCCCATGTCACATACGGACTTGATAAAACCCATTAACGGTCCACATGGAAGTTATCGACAAATACGAGAAAGCATCCAAATATGCAGGGGCATCTATAAGAAAGTGAAATAACGGTATATGAAATAGTAAAACAACGGATAAATCTCTGCGCGTCCATGTTCCAAATACAAATTAAAGTACGAAAAATCCTTGAATAGAGAAAAACACTAAACATGTGAGTGTGATATGTCCAAAATATAAAAAGACCATCGAGACCATATCAATAAACCAGCAACATAGACCCGGCCATCGCTGGTTTTGAAGCCAATTGATAAACATTAATCATTTTTTTTCACAAGAGAAAAACGTTGTTTTGAATATATTGTATGAAGTAAACGAGTCCATGAAGTCATTACATTTTCACATCGAAGATTTGGAACCCAAATATCCATCCGGAAAAGTGGAAGTCCCACCCTGGGTGATAGAAAAATACCCCATGTCACATCGGGGACTTGTTATAAAACCGATGTAATGGTCCACATGGAGATTATTGACAATACGAAAACGTCCAAATATGCCGAGGCATCTATAAGAAAGTGAAATAGCGGTATGTAGAATAGTAAAGCAACGAGATGGAAGTCTGCAAGCGTTCATTGTTCAAATGCAAATTAAAGTGCAAAATCTGCCAATAGAGAAACGCTAATCATGTGAGGAGTGTGATATGTCAAAAATATAAAAAGACCATGAGACCATATCAATAAACACGGCCAACATAGACCCGACGCCGCTGGTTTTGAAGCGAGTGATAAACATTAATCATTTTTTTCACAAGAGAAAAAACGTTGTTTTGAATATATTATATGGAAATGTGATTCGATGAAATCATTACATTTTCACGTACGAAGATTGGAACCCAAATATCCATCCCGAGAAAGTGAGTCCCACCCTAGACGATGATAGAAAAATACCCCATGTTACATACGGGGACTTGATATAAAACCCAATAACGGTCCACATGGAGATTATCGACAATACGAGGAAAGCATCCAAATATGCCAAAGGGCATCTATAAAAGTGAAATAGCGGTGTGTAGAATAGTAAAGCAACGGATAGGTACCAAGCATCCCATTGTTCCAAATACAATTAAAGTACCCAAAATCTTGCATAGCAGGAGAAAAACACTAATCATGTGAGAGTGTGGTATGTCCAAAATATAAAAAGACCATCATACCATATCAATAAACCGACAACATAGACCAGCATCGCTAGTTTGAAAGCGAGTCATAAACATTAATCATTTTTTTTTCACAAAGAGAAACGTTGTTTTGAATATATTATATGAGTAAAACGGTCCATGAAATCATTACATTTTCTGTCGAGGAATTGAATTTATATCCATCGAGAAAAGTGGAGTCTACCCAGAGGTGATGAAAAAATACCCATATACATACGGGGACTTGATATAAAGCCTAGTAACGGTCCACATGGAATTATAGAAGCAATCGAAAGCATCCAAATATGCCCAGGGCATCTATAGAAAGTGAAATAGGTATGTAGAATAGTAAAGCAACGGATAAGTACGAAATCCATTGTTCCAAATACAAATTAAAGTATTTAAAATCATGACGAGAGAAAAACGTAATCATGTGAGGTGTGATATGTCCAAAATATAAAAAGACCATCATACCATATCAAGAAACACGGCAACATAGATCGACGTACGCTAGTTTTGAAGGCGGTGGTAAAGATTAATGTCACAAGAAGAAAAAATGATGTTTTGAATATATTATATGAAGTAAAACAGTCCATGAAGTCATTACATTTTCACATCTGAAGATTGGAACCCAAATATCCATCCAGAAAAGTGGAAGTCCCACCCCAGACAATGATAGAAAAATACCCCATGTCACATACAATGACTTGATATAAAACCCAGTAACGGTCCACATGGAGATTATCGACAATCTGAGAAAGCATCCAAATATGCCCAAGGCATCTATAAGAAAGTGAAATAGCAGTATGTAGAATAGCAAAGCAATAGATAGAGTACGTACCTACATCCATTGTTCCAAATACAAATTAAAGTACCCAAAATCCTTGAACAGAGAAAAACGCTAATCATGTGAGGAGTGTGATATGTCCAAAATATAAAAATACCATCAGACCATATCAATAAACCAACAACATAGACCAGCATCGCTAGTTTTGAAGGTAGAATGATAAACATTAATCATTTTTTTTTCAAAAGAGAAAAAATGCTATTTTGAATATATTATATGAAGTAAAACAGTCCATGAAGTCATTACATTTTCACATCTGAAGATTGGAACCCAAATATCCATCCAGAAAAGTGGAAGTCCCACCCCAGACAATGATAGAAAAATACCCCATGTCACATACATGGACATGATATAAAATCCAGTAACGGTCCACATGGAGATTATCGACAATCTGAGAAAGCATTCAAATATGCCCGAGGCATCTATAAGAAAGTGAAATAGTAGTATGTAGAACAATAAAGCAACAGATAGAGTACCGACGTCCATTGTTCCAAATACAAATTAAAGTACCCAAAATCCTTGAACAGATCAAGAAAAACGCTAATCATGTGAGAATTCTAAGTAAAGTTAATCTATTAGCATTGCGAATAAAATTACATTGAAGTCAAAAACATTGCCTGGCCATACTCATGGAAAATTTGTCATCAAAAAATCAAAAAATTAAGAAGACTTCCCTCATACGGGGAAACCAGTCTTGAACGTTTAATTTACAGAATTCAAAAATATTACAAAGGTCCAACACAGTAAAATAATCTAAAAGCAGCCCAATTAAGTGGGCCTGCTAAGCAAGAAAAACAAATTAACCAAACTACTCCTCCGGTGGTTCCTCCACGATTCGGCACCATCCTTCGGAAGGTCCAGGATCACTAGGTGCTACCTCCACATGCATGCCACGGCTCCCCTCCTGAAGGCTCGAATGTTGGTCGGCTTTTTCCGAGCTCAGACCCGCCGAACGGGTGCATTCTTCCTCCGTTTGGGCCTCCTCGCGGAAGACCACAGTGACTAAAGCCGTGATTCGCGGGCGGTTGAGAGAGAAATTAAAGGAAAATTGCGCAGTGCGCGTCGTGGGAGAAGGTGAACTAGCGGTGGGGAAGCGAGGAGCAGGGGAATCCATATGGTGGCCAGATCCTACAACCTGACCCCACCCACTCCTAGTATTTGGATATCGACCTACGTAATAATCACTGGACTGGCCGAAAGTCGACTCTCTTGAGGGGCTGCAGGGAGCCCACATGGGTTGACCTCTAGTGCTCCCCCTACGGCAACGCATCCTATGACGCACGCGAGGCATGGGTGTAGTCTCAGGCGCAGTGGGCACAAGAGGAGACGGAGAAGCAGAATTCCAATTAACAGAGGAAGACAGATAGAGACAAAACCGAGAGAAATGCAGATATGCTGCAAGGTCTAAGCAATAGTTCAGCTGGCCACTTCTCCTTATCATCACAGTTAGTAGGCAGTGTAATCCAGCAACCGGCTCGTCTAAAAAACCATAGCTAAAAGACATTTTCTCGACCCGACTGCAATGCAATCAAAGGACACCCGTCATAATTAATCTCTGATCATTAATAATGAGAGTCGAAGGCCGGATCATATTGGAGCGTGCGGAATCGAGGAGTGGAGGCCGATCTTGAACAGTGTTAAAAATTAATTAATGCGGATTTGATGTGAAAACTTAATTGAACAGCGTTAAATGTTAATGCGATTGATATGAAATCACCATATCCATGTCCCATCGCCTTAAACGCCATCGAATGCACCCACAGCCGGGAGCAGGGCAAGTTTTTATTGAGGACACGTGGCAGAAATTGATTGGAGCGGATCTTTGTTTGGGCCGCTCGCGCAGTGGAAATCCGGACCCGTAAAATATTAGGGCGAATTTGATAAGAAATTCACGTCACAAAATTGGCCGACATCAGCAGGCTATTTTGGAACGCGAATTTCGTTTTAATTATGGTTTATCACCGTTTGAAGTCCGGCGGGCTCGACTCAAGAACAATTTTGTTTGATCCCATCTTATAAAATTTGTGTTGGTTTTCTTTGATAATACACATATTTATAATAAATCATGGGAATACCACACTAAACATGTGGAAAAGTTATATAAATTATTGAGAACAATCGTTTTTATGTAAAAATATCCAAGGCGAGGTCTGTGTAGAGAACCGGGGTCGTGAAAACTGCTCAAATATAAAAATCCCGCTTAATAAAGAGACAAAATTGTTGTGCTTTCGGAACCTGACCCGAGGATTGGACATGAGTTAACAAACAAAAGGATAGCGTAACCAGACATGCACCCGTGGTCAAGCCCTCTACCAAAACCACGAGCGGAATCACAAAAGCGGGTTGCCCATATCGCACCGCTTTTGCGGAGTAGGCGGTATTTCCTATTCGCGAGCGATTCCATAGGGAATGCGACATGTGGCGAAGTGACCCCCGGAAAACCACCGTTTAACCCGCGCCATCGCACGTTAAAGCCCGATGTTGGAAGCCGAGCGAAATTGCCAAGAGTCGTTGATTTGGAGAAGGGCCATCGGACGGTGGTCGCACGTTGAACTTGCCCGGAGGTTAACTAAGGTGTGCGGAGGATAGCCAGGTACGATACGAGCGTTTGATTGGTTATTGATATATATAGGTGGGGCCGGAGTATAATGAAATTGTTTAATTAAACGATTGGCGGATAATTAGCATAAGTCTGGAGCGTGATTGTTGTAAGGCTGGGTGGTGAAATATAGAGCCGAAAGTTCATTACAAGTTATTTATTTAAAAAGAAACGTGGAGTATAAATACAAAGTATTGAAAGTTAAACATTGGTTATAAGGCTTGGAGATAATATAAAGTCGGGAATATAAATTAAAGTCCAACCATTGTGGATAGTATTTATTTATCAAATTCTACGAATTTGATAAATAAACCCGAAGAAAGAAGAAGTCAATTAAGACTCAAGCTGGAGGAAAAGAACGGGGTAAACCAAGGGAAAATGCTGACAGAGCGATTGTAGACACACCAGCTCTCCTTGGGGGTCCAATTTCAGTTTTTTTGCATCACACGATGATCTCTCTTCTCTGGCATTTACTTGTATTGAAGATCACTATTCTAGGAATAAGGAGTTATTTTCTCCAAAAATAACCCTAGCCAAACATCGACAATGCATCAAGGATATATTTCTATGCTACATAAGTACATATGTTCTACTTCTAAATCATGTCTTGGAAGTGGTTTTTTTGCTGGAAATTATTCACCAGTTGGTTTCATACCAAAGTCTTTTTCACATTTTCAGCATCCAATACATGAAAAAGATAATGGTTTAAAATAACATAAATATTTGAAATTTTGCAAGAATTGTCTGGCACACTTTGAATATGAATTTTGAAGTCAAGTGCATGATGCTGTATAGGATCAAGTGTCATTTTAAATACCAAATGTTTCACAAGAAACTTCTCAACATGCTACCCTGCAGTAAGGATTAAATGACAATATTGCATCAACTATTTCCATAATAAAAGTAAATCACAGGTAAGATCAAACAATCACAGTCACAGATCTACATAACATAACTTAAATGTATTCTGTGCATTAAAGACTGTAGAATGAAAATGAAAGAGCTGAAACTTAAAAGCTACCTATGAATGAATTAATTCACCAGATACACCACACCACTCGTAAAAAGTTGAAAACCCAATTCACTCTTTCAAAGGCAAGTTGCTGACATTCCTTTGAAAAATTATGAGAGTTCCAAACAAGACATTTTATTGTCTCACAAATGCCTTAGTGAATGAATGGGGTTTGCACCTGCTACAACAACCTAAACAAAAAGGTTTCATTTCAAATTATTTTCCACAAATTTAAGATACAACCATTGTCAGTTTTGAATTTCCTAACAAGCTCATAAATTTTGACAAAAGAACCAAAATTATTTAATACCCGATAGCAATTTTTTCACTCAAAAACTATCTTAGACTCAATAAGCCCAACCCAAAACTAAAAAACCAAACACCATAAGACCCTACAAAAATGAATAGATGATCTTAATCCAGTACTATCGACAAAAAGTTACCTTTACACCCTCACTTATTAAACCCCGTGCTATTGAATTTTAACTTCAACTGCTGCAGCAGAAGGACGGATGCAGCAGCAACATTTTTTTTTGGAGGTTGCTTGCATGCCATCCAGAAATTTAATTCAGCATTTAAAATTCCTGCAATTTTTTTTTGTAGACGGCCGCAGCCATATTTCTGTACAGGATTGTATTTAAACACAACAACCAACATTAACGCAATTCACCAACCAGAAATTAAACAAACAGAAATTTACCCCCCAGTTTTGTAAATTCAAAAGGAGGACACATGGAGCATTAATATTGGATCGCATGAAATTGAAGGGAATCTGAAAACCTGAAAACCGGACCCGATTTTTTTATAAGGCACATTGGATTGAGAATTCGCGTTACAAATTAGGCAGACGTCAGCATCCCATTTTGGAACGCGAATTTGGTTTGAAATTCAATCTATTCAGACTTTTGAAGTCCGACGGAAAGGGTTTTTTAATGTTTTGATAGTTTAATTTTATGTATGCTTTAATATATACATATGTTTTAAACATATGTTATATATATATCATATGCGAAATGAAAGGTGGGCCATAGAATTTAGTTTTAATTTTATTTTTTTTAAAAGAGGGTTTATTATAATATGCTTTATATGTTACGGCATATAAAAATAAAAAGGACAAAAAAGCTTGGTAGTTTTTTTTATAGACAGTAAGTAAATTTTTTATTACACAGCAATGTGTAAAAAGTGAAAGACCGAGTGTAACTTTTTAAGTGTGTATGCACAGCAGTGCGAAAGTGAAAAACACAGCAGAGTGTTTTAGAGACAGAGTATGTTTGTTTTGAACAGATAGTGAGTTGGTTTTATGCATTGCGTTTTGTAGCAGTCATAATTTTGTAATCCCTCTCAGTGAGGAAGAAGTGTAATAGTTTTTTTTTTGAGTTATTGAAGGGAATAGAAGTTTGTTTTCAAAGTATTGAAACTCTGTCTCCTGTCAAAGAAATTTTTATTTTCTCTGTGTTAGAGGAAGGGAGATTTATTCTCCATTCATTGTTCCGGAATTTTTCAATATTCCAACATGTGCAAGAACAACAGATGTTGTGGTTCCATCCCCAGCTAAATCATTTGTCTTTGCCGCAGCTTGCCTTACCAACTTGGCCCCAATATTTTCAACTGGGTCCTCTAATTCAACCAATAAAAAGGCCAAAACTATAGCATTGAGATACATTTCATTACACTGTCAATAACAATAAAATTTGACTCAGCCATAACCCTTTCCTTTTATTGTTGTGAAAATCTTTATGCATTACTCTAATGTGGCTAGTCCATAGGCTAAGTAGACCACTGGGTAACAAATATGTTTCCTTTCACCTTTGAGTTTTCAAATTATGCCTACCAAATCTAAGACATTTAAGAGGGGGAACTAATACAACTTTAAAAAGAAAACTAGAGCACACATCTACAAATTACCTCCTCAGCTACTGTCACACCATCATTAACTATTTTTGGAGAACCATGCTTGCTCTCCAAGACAACATTTTTCCCTTCGCCCTAAGGGTGACTCCAACAAGATCAGCAAGTTTGTTCACACCGCCTGCAAGACAAATTGACAATGCTTTCAGTAAGTGTGCAATTGAATGCCAGACCATATGCCAAAACAACCCTCCATGAAAATTAAAATAACACATTAAAATCGAATATAAGTGGACAAGGAAAGATCCACCGCAGTGAAGTTTCACGTGCAGGTGACCTTCCTTTAAACATAATTTTTTCTCTGACCTGCAATTTTTTTGTCACCGAGCCATCCTTGTTGAAGTACAACTCCTTTTCCATAGCTCTTGTATTAACTACCTTCTCTCTGTCGCGTAATCTCAGAGTCCCTCTTCTGCTTGAGCGATTAAAGGAAATGGGTGAAAAAACTGAAAGAGAAGACAATTGTCTGCCATAATTATCAAACATTGCACCCAACTTCTTCCCCTTTCCATTGTTACTCAATGAGGTAGATGTGGCAATTGTTGTCATACCGCCCAAAGCAGAGGCCATCTTCTCTTATGCTAAATATAGAATTACAAGATATTCATATTAGTATGAACCTTAAAAAACATGACTCCCATTGCTAAAACCCACTTTTAAGTTGTAACAGGCAAACTAAACAACTATCGCAACTTTTGGCAACTTCTGGAGCATTAAGAGAGAAACAACCAAAGAGAAATACAACCACAATCCTCATTTTAATGAGACCGTACTATATATTTGCATTAAGATAATAGAAAGAAATCACGACTATATTAAGGCCAGCACAAAACAATCTTTAACCAGTGTCTCTCGCGGCCTTCAGGTTGCCATGTTAGAGGTTGCATATTTTTAATTTAAATTCTTGACCTCTCGTGCCCATCTATGAATGCATCCAATGGGATATCTACATCAAATGCTCCTTTATATCCCCAAAAACAAATTCCCTACTACAAGAGCAGCAGTATTGATGGATCACCCCACACCATCCCACCCACTAGAAACGGTGAAAAAGGAAACCCGAGAAACCTTCTGAAATATCTCAAGATGACTATATGGGTGGTTCTTATGAATCAACCAACCATTCAAAACATTCTCATCAATACAAACCATAAGTATTATGTGACAATATTCAAGCAGGTACTGAATCGGATTTCTAAAGCTATGTTAGAGAAACCCTAAACTCTCACTGAAAATAGGTGAAATGTGGCACCACTCAGAGATTGACATGTGCCAATTGGTACAAGTGGTAGAAAATTGGCATGCTCAAACAATGAGGTGATGCAGGAATGACATGAGGGAGAAAATATTAGAAAAGCCCCAAATCTGGAGAACTAAAGCTCATCACCAACCTGAGATTGACAACTTTACATGATGTAACCTATGAAATCGTAAATGGAGAAATCATAGTAACAATAAAGTAAACTATGTAACAATAAAGTCGGATTCATCCTGGGAGTGGTAATGGGAGAAATCATAGTGAACAACAGGAAACATGCAGAGTTGCTTACAATCAAATAGATGAAAAAACACATACAAAAAACCCAGATAATAATCATGAACAAGCTTAATATTGAATTATGAACTGTAAAGGAACTTACAAAATGTGACATTACGAACCTGGTCAAGCGCACAAGCAAAAATATCCTGGACATGACCCTGGTTGACAAGTTGCATTGCTCATGATGCAAGAGGATTTGTACCTGCACTGCCAAGTCAATCAAAATCCATCATTATCTATACAATAAATACAAGTAATTGATGTAGTATTTTTACTCTAAGATGAATTCTTATGATAATGTTAGAACATATGTTGAAAATGTCAAAACATACCTGAATAAGCTCCTCTTCATTTCAAGAACAATTTATTGGAGTCGCATGAACTTGGAACAAGCCTCCCACGATCTGAAAGAGTAGCAGCTAAGTCAACAATGACTTTTTTGTTGCTACGCTGGATCGAGGGAGGTTTGCTCCAAGATTAAATTGCTCCAATAAATTATTCTCTACTAAATAGGGCCAACCACGTGAAGGTGGAAGCTCTTATGGCCCCTCCCCCCCCCCTCACATCACTCTCAATTCCCCAATACCCAATCTATATTTCATTTTTTACTTTCATGAGCATAAAAAAAAATATTCAATAATTAATAAAAAAACAATTCAACAAAAAGTACGCAAGGAAACATTGCAATTAATGCTTGACATAAAAATAGTATGATAAATGAGTTTTTTATATAACGCAAAAAATGTTCCAAGTATGGTAACGTTTGTCTTATAATAATACAATATTTTACATTGTCAAATTTTCTTCTTCTTCTTCCTATTTTTAAAGCTCCTAATTACATCATCAATATCATCATGCTCTGCTCCTGTTTCGTGCCTTTCAACCCGCACTGCTTACCTAGTTGCGTATTCACGATGTCTGGGCTCATCCAGTGATGGGGCATCGCCTACAAAAGCAGATAATATTAAATTTTAATTGTCAGTTTTTAAATATAATTGAACTAGTTCGGTAATATTAATAAAAAAATTGCAATGAGATTATTTACCTGGTGCACCAGTTGTCGCTACTGACCTAGTTGCGTTGTCACGATGTCTGGTCTCATCCAGTGACGGGGCATCGCCTACAAAAACAGATAATATTAAATTTTAATTATCAGTTTTTAAATATCATTGAACTAGCTCGGTAATATTAATAAAAAAATTGCAATGAGATTATTTACCTGGTGCACCAGTTTTCGCCGTTGAGACTGTTGCCTTGTCTTCCTCTCTGATGGTAAGATCCTCAAGGGAAACATTCTCTATCATTTAAGCAAAAAAGGTTATAAGGACAACCATCAAGGTATAATTAGAAAAAATTATAAGTGGAAATTAATTACCGTCACGGCCCTCACTGATAGCAGCATTGTCGGCCTGGTCCCCACTACAATGATCAAGTTGCACGAGAGGATCATCTACATCTGGCTCTAAAACTGGGTTATTTACCTCGTCGGTAGTGTTGCTCCCCTGATTTAAACAAAGTTGTTAGACATTAAATTTATGGACGAAAACAAAAATATTGAAAGTTTAATGTTTTACCTTATCAGGCATTGTAGATCTTGGGACCTGCCCCAAGCTTCTGCGACGTTCAACTACAGCTTGATAGCCAAAACGGAAAGCAATATTTTTATCTTCCTCTGTAGTTATTGTTCCAAAGTCATCACCCTACATTATATATGATTGTGTATTTTTAATCATATCTAATAGGATTACAAAAACGTTGGAAGGCGATACAATTAATTATAAGATGTTTGGCTACTTAATTACAATTCTTGCAGCTAATTTCAAGTAGCCACCCTGGCCGAGCTTGTGATGGCCCTTTTTCTCTATCCTAGCTTTGGTTGCCTTTGAGGTGTCAGGCAACCTAGCATCAAAAGATTGAAGTCAGATATGACGTAGCACACTTTTTATTTTAGACATAAAGAAAATTAAAGCTATTGAATTAAAGTTGTAATTTACCTTGCGGGTCCAGTTGGCATTTTTCCTTCTTTCTTTGCCCTTTTCTCTTTTCCGTCATGGATGAGTGCTCTCCACTCACTCTCTGAAACTGCGAGAGGACGCTCATATCTAGGGTTAAATTGCAATTTCATCCTATAGGTGTCCCTGGTATATTTCAAATATTTGCCGGCTACCTGAGCCACCGCTTTTCTGTCAAATGTGCCGACCCCAAAAAGGGCTTCTAGATAATCTAGAAGTTCTTTTTTCAGGTTGGAATTCTGGGAATTCCACCCCGTACGTATGGTTGGGCCAAAAATTACCAACGCATGGCTCTCCAGAATCCTGTAGAACTCATTGTTTCCTACACAGAATAAAACCAAAAGAAAAAGAAGATATTATCATTAATTTAAAAATAAAAATCATGATAAATATGTTTTAGATAAAGTACATGAAATATTTAAAATATTAAAATTTACCTAGGAGTTGTACATGCTTTATAGGGACACCTTCATCGTTCACCAACAACGTGCCATTAATGGTCCCTGTGGAGCTGACACGTGTAGCTCCAGGAAACGTAATAATGTAGTTGGCCATATCAGCCTCATCATTGCCAACACGTTCAGCGGTTGGCTGGGTGTCTGCTTGGGCAGGGTGTGTTTCTTGCCTGGCACCTAAAGGAGTAGAAGGTGTACAAGAGGGTTGTTGGGCAATCTCTTGCCCTTGTGTCCTACTACCACCAACACCGGTTTCAGCAAGTGCCAGTAAATGCTACATACAAAAGAACTTTTTGTTAGTTTAGTCAATGTAAAAATTAAAAATCAAACTATCACAATTCATCTCATGCAGAACAAAAAAAATATCCTTTTGACTTTTTATTATTACCTGATATCTTTCTAGCTGCCTCATAAGATGTTGTATCCTCTCTTTTGTTTCAGGTGTTTGAGGTGCATCTATCAAAGTATTAAATTCTGACCTCGCATCTCGTGCCTTTTTTTGCAACAAGAACACTAGAGATAGGGATGAAGAAAGCTCTTCCTCAAAGAGGGAATCATCAGGCGTACCATGGCTAGGTGTCTGCATATTTGAACAAAATTAATATTATTTCAATTATGTAAATAACTAAAATACCTGAAGATAGAGCAATGCTAGCACTTTACATGTTCTTCTGCTGGCCTCTTTCCACGATCATCCCGTCTCGGGGTTGTTCCTGCACTGCTCTGATTAGTCTGCAACATTGCAATAAAATTATAAATGTAAAAACTTGAAAACAATATCTAACTTGAAAACACAAAATGAAAACTGAAATAATTTCTAATAAGACACCGGAAGACAGAGTTAGAGTTTCAAATATGCCTTGCATTGAATTCAGTCCTGGAAATATGTCATTGCACATTAAGGCACCCAAACATTCAATCCACAAATGATATATTTAAGTAGGCTTCTCCTATTCTGGGAAAACACCATACCTATAATGCATTCACTTGCATGTATAAAGGGAAAGGAAAACATGTGTTCATACAACGGTGACAAAGGCATCTTGGGGAAAGGTATCTTCACTTTTTATTTATGTTGTTCACCCACACCACTCTCGTGTTTTCACTAATCCCGTTTTGTCATTTTTGGATTCAAATTAAGTTAAGGCCTTAAGTATTTTTTGACCTTTCGGTGTAGTTTTTATAAGTGGCATGTATGGATTTTCCATTAATTCTGTACTTTTTCTCTTCATGCGCATGTTTCCCTGGAAATCAAATGCATGATTTAGTCCCATACATTTAACAAGTTGTTGGATCAACTCCATAGGAAATATCATGTTTCCTATTCAATCAAAATTTATCTCAGTTAGGGTAGGTAGGAATGTTTTCCCTTTGTATTAATAGGGCACTTCTAGCTTGCATTTTTATTATATCTTTCAAATTTAGTGTCGTTTCAATTAGGTCATGAATTTTTGCAACTTTCAAGGTGAGAATGAACAAAGACAAATTTTTGTGATGGATGACTATATATGACTCCATGGCCAGAGGAAAAGGCACTAATCTACTTCTTAAAATATCTATAGTTCTCATTCACCTCATACGGAGATGGTCCCTGATTTTGAGCCAAATGTTGCAGCAAAAAGTTCTCCCCCTCCATAATTTGATATTCAATGGAAATTTCTTAAATTGATGATGGGGCATGATTATGGAACATTGGCACATACATATGTAATGGAATTCCAAGATCATGATATATGTTTGCATATGTTTATGGCAATGTTCCACCAAGTCCCCTGGAGGTGGGAGCGAGGGGGTGAGGGAGCGCGGGAGCGGCCGATGCAAAAGCTCCCTACCAATTTTCAGGAAACGTGGGGGGACGTCGGGGTCATAAAAATTATAAAATTTAAGATTTAAAATGTAACTATATTTTTGCAAGGAATGTATATACAGTCATCATACACTTGCATCATGAAAGATAAATCATAAATGATAAAATTACAAATCGATGAATGATGAATCATATAATTGAAACAAATTTAAAAGTTAAAAGTTAAAACATACATCATATAATCATGCATGTAAGTTTGTAAGTTTGTAACTATATAATCATTAATGTAACTACTAACAATGTACAATGAAAATAAATTTTAATATATCATATGACATATTATATCAAGATTCAAAATAGAGTTTAAACTGAAGTTTACAACTCAAGTCTGAAACATAAAACTTAAACGCAAATAAGTTATGTCTGAAACATAAAACATAAAACATAACATATGAATATCAAATGACATCATCATACTGATAAATGAGCATAAATGCTCAATTTAATGCCCCACTAGTCTCTGCATCCAACTTCTGCACGAATATATCAAGATCAACCATGTCACCATCTGAATCAGAATCACTTGGATTCTCAAATATGCTAAGTGGCACATCAACTTTTAACATGAAACCATAAACTAAAAGGGGCGGTGAGGGGACATGAGGGGGCGTGAAGGGGGGTGTGAGGGGGCGTGAAAGGGGGTGTGCGGGGGCGTGAGGGGCCATGAGGGAAACATCCCCTAGAAGTCCCCAAGACCCCGGAGCACGAGGGGGTGAGGAATCTAGACCCCTAGGTGGGGGGGCGAGACCCCGTGTAACACTGGTTTATGGAGGTGGTGGAGCAAAAAAGAGCTCAAATAGAGATGAAATTTTTCACATAAAAAGGACTATGGGCTTGACTAATGGTTCCATTTAAAAAATGATATCTAGACAAAGAATAAGTGTAGCATGCAAACATGCATTGAAAATCCATCTTGGTTTGCATTGTATTACTTATGATGGATTCAAATTTGGGTTTCAAAATGCCAGGTTATGGCATGATTTTGTCGAGAAACCCTTAGTTGGATTCTCATGTTGGTTTAATTTATATTTTAAGTTTGTTTTGCAATATTTGGGTGATAGTAACTCATGAAATAGGTTACCAATGTGTAACAATCATATTTCAAGAATAAAGTTGTGATTTTTTTATATTATTATTATTATCTATTAGCTACGAGTATTGACACCTAATGCCTAGAATTTTGACATATTGATAGCATGGATAATTTCGAAAATATTTCTAGTAATGTTAACATAATAACTATCATTACGTGTCTTCACTTTTGTCACCATAATAGACCTGTGATATGGACTCATCACACAAATTCATATGCTATGTCCAAACAAGTTCAAACTGGTTGAACCTACCTCATAGTGTGGTTATTAAGGACAAGTTGCTTGATATATAACTCGATAGCATAGACCGCGTTGTAGTTCTAAAAAGAATCCTCAAGTGTCAAAAAAACTTCACAATATGTTCTATTATAAAGCCTTTTGGGATACCTGAAATAATATATGTATCATTGATGAATTTTAAAGTATGACAAGATCCAGAGGGAAAGGAAATCAATGGAAGAGTGATCCACCAATGAGAACCTAGAATTTGGCATCAGATGAGTTAGAGTCTAGGAAATTGAAACCCTATAATTTTAATTAGTGATGAAGGACATCACATAGGTAATTATATTTTCATGTAGAATAATATGTTAATTCAAATTTAAACTACATAATATGAAAGGCATACCATAAATTTTTCCACG
The DNA here is from genome assembly GCA_034641835.2 of Pinus albicaulis. Taxonomy (NCBI): domain Eukaryota; kingdom Viridiplantae; phylum Streptophyta; class Pinopsida; order Pinales; family Pinaceae; genus Pinus; species Pinus albicaulis. The sequence continues at coordinate 773,494,828 of CM076578.1, forward strand.
TAAGTCCAAACAACCTATAAAAAGGAAAAACCTTCTTTTTCCATGGGAAATAATTTACCTTTCCTTTTTCAAGATAATCTAAATCACAAAAAATATGAACTATACTGCACACATTCTTGGATAATGTGAAAGTGCAAAAGGAATACCCTACACAAGTGATGCACACATGTACATTTGAATACTAATAGATTTTTGTAGTTGAAATGCAATGCTTGTTTTCATTTAAATGTAGGGTTTTTAAAGCAGGGAGAAATAATGGCTGCCAAATTAATAAGCGTTCTTTGGGAAAAATTTAAATCTTGTATTGGGTGATGAAGATAATAGAGGGTATTGAATCTTGATTCTTGACATCTAGAGAGAACCATACAGCCTAACACAATCCAATGGAATTGACCAAAAAAACCTAAATAGAGTCAACCCTACTATAGGAGGAAGGGCCTGCAATAAGAACTTACCATTTTTCAGCAAAGATTTCGAGGGTGAATGTCACTGCAAGAGCCGAGGCGAACGCCGAGGGGCCACGGCCGAGGGAAACGTTGTTCGTTGCCATCGAGGTGAATGCGTGTGGCGACGCGTCGTCAAGAGCCGAGGTGAATCTGTGGCTAATGCCGTCGGCAAAGAGCCTGCACACGCGAGGGTGAATGTTGTTCGGGTAAGAGCCTGTGGTGAATGCCGAGCGTACGATGTTCTGCAAGAGCTGAGGGCGAATGCTGAGGGTGAATGCTGTTCTGCAAGAGCGGAGGGTGAATGCGCGCGTGATATCAGACGTTAATGTAGCACACATGTACATTTGAACACTAATATATTTTTGTAGTTGAAATGCAATGCTTGTTTTCATTTAAATGTAGGGTTTTTAAAGCAGGGAGAAATAATGGCCGCCAAATTAATAAGCGTTTCTTTGGGAAAAATTTAAATCTTGTATTGGGTGATGAAGATAATAGAGGGTATTGAATCTTGACTCTTGACATCTACAGAGAACCCTACAGCCTAACACAATCCAATGGAATTGACCAAAAAAACCCAAATAGAGTCAACCCTACTATAGGAGGAAGGGCCTGCAGTAATAACTTACCATTTTGCAAGAGCTGAGGGCGAATGCTGTTCTGCAAGAGCTGAGGGCGAATGCTGAGGGAAAATTCTATTCTGCAAGAGCTGAGCGCGAATGCTGAGGGCAAATGTTGTTCTGCAAGAGTTGAGGGCGAATGCTATTCTGCAAGAGCGGAGGGCGAATGCGCGCATCATATCAGACGTTAATGTAGCTATTGCGACACATAAAAAACAATAAAATCATTTTTATGTAGCGCGCATATAAGTTTCAAATTTTATGTACCGCGCATATAAGTTTCAAATTTTATGTAGCGCGCATATAAGTTTCGTATTTTTATGTGGCGCGCATATAAGTGTCATTATACCGACGGCGGAAAAAGCGTCGCTACTGCGATGGGTACCTAAACATCGCAATGGCGACACCTAGACATTGTGTCACACTTGCGACGACTAGAGTCGTCTCAATAGCGACGCTTTGGGCCATAGTGTCGCAATTGCGACGTCTTCCTCCAAACGTCGCAATTGTGACACTTTTCTAAGTGTCGGTATTGCGACACTTTTCTATAAACGTCGGTATAGCGATGGGTTCGGGTGGGATGGAAAAAATTTGGGGAAATTTCTGACATTTGGTCAAAAGTGTCAGAACCAAGTGTCGGAATTTCCGCCAAATGTAGTAGTGTCAATGACTTAGTTGGTGGAACTATGAAGACATTTTCTCACCGCTTAGACACTTTCTAAAGCTTGCTAGAATTTTTCACCATGGACAGAGAATTTGCACCCTTGACTGCACATTTGTGCCCTATGCTAAGTATTTGGGCCTTGCTGCAAATATTTGTGCCCTAAACTGGGTATTTGTGCCCCCATTTCAGCGTTTGCACCCTACCTTTAGCATTTTCTCCCTCAATTCTTCTCTTTTTCCAATTTCACTCATAAATTTGAAAATTTGGTCTCTTAGAGTGCTTGATTGATGTTTGGAGGAGCAAAATGAATTTGAATTGATCTCAATGAGTTATAAATAGATAAGTGAATATGAATTTGAATTGAAAAACCCACTTTTCTAATGTCTCATTTCACTTTTTCGAAAACTTTTTTTGATTACCCTTTCATCTAATTTTTCTTCTTTGCAGGATGAGGTTGCTGGTGTTTGACTCTTTTTTCTTTCAGTTTGGCATGTGTGATTTGATTTGGAAACCAATTACAAAAACTATTACATACAGGAAGCATAAAATTACATGAAAAAATGAAATAATTCAAAAAATCTGTTTTTTAATAAAATTACATTTAAGTATGAAAATCATACTTTAAAACTAAAATTACAACATTAAAAAGGATATTTACATGCTAATAATCCTATGCAGGTGATAATGAAATGTTTATTGAGTCACTCTCACGCCTTTTGCTGACGTTATTGAGATAAAATAATGCATTTTGGACCTTGAACAATGAAACCTAATGACCTAATGGAACCTTGAATGACCTGACTCCATGGTTGACTTTGATTGACATAAGACATAGTGAAATGAGCTTTTCAAAAGTGTTTTTATGCTCAACAAGATATGAAGGTGGGTCAGGAAATGTGAAATTTTGGATGAGGGTGAGGTTTTATGACTAGGGCTACCATCAGTGAATCAATTTTTTGCATGACCTAAATGGAGTGATAAAATAATTCTGAGTGGAACCCCTAAAATGAATGTAGAAAGAGTAATTTTGATCAATGATGGCTGAATGCATATTCTGAAACTAACACACGCAAGGGCTGACATGGATTGGGATCTAACTTTGCAAGTCATCCCATAGGTTAGATGTCATAGGCCTATATATATAGCAATATAAACCCTATAAGTCTAAAATGAAAAGCCCTAATTCTGAAGTCATAGAAACAGGAAGAAGCAAGGGAAGAAACAAAAATAATGAAGGGTTTAACGTAAGAAAGGATTTTTTTTTGTTTTTTTGGGTGAAAATGAACTGTAAAATTTAAAAATTTTACTTACCATGTATTAAATCAAACAGATTCTATAAAAATAACAATTATTACAGTAAAATTTAATCATCAGATGGTTTGAAATTCTATACTACAGGGTTTGAATCACCATATTTTTGAAATTATAATTCTTTGAATAGTTCTCTTCAAAAGTATTTCGCTACTCCATAGTGCTCTTGTGCTCTCTTGCTCCAGGTATGTCTCTTGTACAAATATCTCCCTGAAAAGTTTTGAAAAAATAATGAAATAATAAAATTTTTTAACTATTTAAAGAATTTTTCTTATGAAATTAGATTTCCAAATATAATTTTCCGCCCATTTTTAAATTAACCGCTTTTTTTGACTTAAAAAAAATAAATTTGTGCTTTTTTTGTTTGTGGCTATTCAGTGCGTTTTTTTTACCTAACTGCATCGGTGCATCAATTAATAAAACAACACTGGTGCGCAGTAACTAAAACGCATCGGTTCGGTTAACTATACATTAGCACCGATAACAATAAGTCCATTTTTTAAGGCACTCAAACTGCTTTTAGATATGTACACCAAAATTTATTGTTGATTTTGCTCAAATTCAAGGAGAAAATATCATAATTATATCAAATGGAAAATTCTCAAAATCCATCTCGTTCCATAATATTTCTCAAAGTGCATCACGGAGTTCTCCATATCAATCTCGAGATGTAATATTTACTTCATATTTTATTTATATTTTCACTATTTAATAGAATTTACTTTTTTTTTTATCCATGTCCATCAGTTGAAAAAAAATTAATGTATAGAAATTTGCAGGTTCATGTAGATTCAGAATCGAGTTCAATTGCACAAAATATTCAAACAGCTACAAAACGTCGGAAGCTCTTATCAGGAGCAGCGTACCGCAAGGCAAATTTGGTAGATGAAAATGGATAGGTGCTTCACCCTCACAATTGTAACATTGCATCTTCTAGCCACAATCCCGGGACAATGATGGTAATAATAATTGTTTGGTATATTAATGTAATTATTTCAATGTCAAACCAATTAATCATGCATTGTCAACGTTCTTACTAACTTATATCATATATTTTGTACTAATCATGTTCAAATATATTTTTTTAAATTATGATTCTAGTGATGATGAGCGACCTAACTACCATATTCAGTTGCACCCCACGACAATGTCAAATTGAGAGAAGGATGAATTAAGAGAAAAAATTGAAGAGGAACGATACCAACAATTGTTGAATCAACCACCTATTCAATTCCCACTACATCCAGATTCACCAATTAGGAATGAATACAAAAATCATAGTTCTTCACAAGATGGTAATGGAGGAAATCAAACAGAGGTTGGTATGGATGATTAATTAAGGGATACAACTTCCATGGAGACAATGTTGTTAGATGCATTCCAGAATGATGATCAGCTAGGGGATGATGCTCATATCATTGATACATTTTTCAAAAGCCTTAAATTTTCTTCCACCACCCCTCTCTTTGGACCTGGTGGTCAGTCGAAGTCTACCTAGTTCGGGACAAAGATGTTACTGTACAACTTCAAAGAAAAGTTTGGCTTGTCGAATGCATGTTTCTCAGAAATTTTGAGGTAATTGACCATCAAGTCCTCCCTTATATTTTGAGAAATATAATAACACAATGAACATTAAAAATGGTCAATTTTATTAACGTTAATAATTATATCGACATTAATGTACATTTAATATTGTCCATGATCACCAACTACAGGTTATTCAAAGAAAAGGTTCTTCCAAGTGATAATGTCTTTCCTGGCAACTGCGAAGAGGCAAATAAATTGTTGAAAATGTTTGGTGTTGAGTACATATCAAATCATGCATGTCCAAATGATTGTATTCTATACATAGGATAATATGCAGACAAAGAGATATGTCCGAAATGTGGGCATGATAGGTATGATAAATCAAAAAAGAAGGAAAAATCATGTGGTCCTCCTTTTAAGATATTGAGGCACATGCCTATAATCCCAAGGATTTAAAGGCTCTTTCATTGCAAATAATTATCTATGTTGCAGGGATGGAATTCCTCACACAGAAGTGAGTAGGGGGTTATGTGAATCCCAACATATTCATTATCCATGAAGCATATAGAGGATACATGGCTCGAACAATTCAAGGATGAAGTGCAAATTCTACGACTCAGCATAGCCATGGATGGCATCAAGCCATATTCCTTCAAAAAAACCCAACTATTCTATTTGGCTTATAGTAGTGATAAATAGAAATACCCCCCCATGGTTGTTTGTGAAGAAAAAATATCTTATGTTGGCTCTCATAGTCCCTCGTAGAATACAAGTGAAGAATATGATGTCTACTTACAACCACTAGTAGATGAATTGAAGGAATTATGGGATGAGATAAATGTATACGCTGTATCATGACCCATCGCAGCAAAGAGGAGTTTTACATTGTATGGCATATGAGCTTACACGACACATGATTATTTAGGCTTAGGATTTTTCTCTGGTAAATTACATATTTATATATTTGTTTATATACGTAACAATATTCTTTCACATATCAGTTATTTAATACATTGTAATTTTTATGATCTTCATGATATTCTTTAATGTGCCATGCATATATATCGTATATAATAATTTCGCAGGTCTTGTAACAAAAGGGTATTTTGGATGTAAATGTTTTGTACCTTCTCTAAAGGCTATATGGTCCAACGACCTACGAAAGCCAATGTATGATTTCTCCAGGGTATTTCTCCCAGAATAACACCCTTACAGAAGAGAAACAACCGCTTTCAATGGTAAAGGAGAGAGAACCCAAAGGCCTCCAATAGCGACACCAATTGAATGGATTATATCATATGAGAGAGAGAAGGAGAAGGATTTCATAGAAATGTTCGATTCAAATGGGAAGCCTATGTTCGATGATCCATAATTCTTTGACACCTATGTTGAGAAATTTCCCATTGGGATGAAAAGGAAATCTATCTTTTATAACCTCCCATATTGGGAGCATATTAAGATTACCCACTTATTAGATCCCATGCATATATTTAGAAATGTTTCATCTTCTTTATGGAGGCACATATCATCAAAACAAAGTGACACGTTGGCTGTTAGGAAAGATCTTATTACTTCAAAAACTAAAAATAAACATTGGCCAAGATGATTAGAAAGTACAAGATTAGAGGCAGGTGCTGGTCCCTCTAATTCATGCTATTTCAAGGAAGGTGATGTCCCATGGATTTTAGAAAAAAGACGATCTTTCTTTGGCAAAGGAAGTTCTAATGGGTGTGAGGGTGCCATCTTCATCTAGGTCTTCACTACGACACTGCTTCACTGTGGATGACCATTTTTCAGGGTTGATCACATGACCATTTGAATCTTCCAAGGGTATGTATAATTTCAAAAGCATGATTTTATTATTTGTTATATTAATAAATTTTATCGCATGCAGGGATCATAAAACATATATAATTTTGTATATTATTGCGTGTGTTCATAACTTTGCAGTTTCATTATCCTTTTTTCATGCACAAATGTGTGAAACATGAATTCCCCCAAGACCTAGGACGTTCCATATCTAAATTATCTACTTTTGTACGTTAGATCACATCAAATAAGATTCATGTGGCTAGCATTCCATGGTGGCGTCAAGAGATATTTGATATTGTTTGTATGTTTGAGAAGGAACTACCGACGAGTTTCATGGACTTGCAGGTTCATCTTCTAATCCACCTAGGATATGAGGTTGAATTAGTTGGGGTGGTTTCTTGTCATTGGATGTGCTTCTTAGAGAGGTACTACAGAAATTGAAAGGTTTTGTTCGAAAAAGGGCAAAACCCGAGGGGTCTATGGTAGAGGGGTACATATCATGTGAGTCTTTCTATTATGCTAGTGATTACATCAATCGTATTGAAAAAATACCAGGTGTGGTGATTTGGGACAATGAAAGGGATGAAGACATAAGAGAAGGGTAGTTTCTTCAAATGAATGTAAAAAATGTGCTTGATAAAGAGTAAGCAACTTATAATTTTTAAAATTTACACAAAGTAAATATTCACTTTGAAATTCGATATAATTTATATTTTGATCTCATATGTACTATATGTCAGTTTGATTTCATCAGCGAATGCAAAAATTGAAGCAATCAATAAATTTGTTCTTTACAATTTTGAAGTGACACAACTGTGGGTCGCATTGTATGAATAAAAGAGGACGAAATGGGATAGTGATATGAAAGAATTTAGATGGTTGAATGGTAGAAATGTGCCTTATCCTGATCATTTAAAAGAAAATATGCCAAAAATATGCCCCAACAGTTGGGTTGCTAACAAATTCAGAGAGAAATATGGTGTAACCATTCATTACTCGTGTGTTGAAGAGGATGTGCTAAATGTAGGGATTGGGTGCACCCACTCGTTAATAATTTATTTATGTAAATTTTAAACTTAATAATACACCTTTGAAATGTAATTACATCTATATTTCATATTTTAACTGTTGGGTTATTATAAGAAACATGAGACTATGATTTTTTAAATTTTTTTATAGGTGTGTTTGTTCCCATCTGTGTGGGCATATGGACACCATTTTCACACAAAAAATTTCGATGATGGACACATGCCACAAGACTGTCGAGTGGAAGTCAAGTTCGATCAATATAGGCAATCTAGCCACCGTGATCAAAACCTAGTACAAGGGACGTTAGGTTATGTTGTAAAGATACAAGAGATCATTGAAGTGGATTTATTTTCTTTCCAATGTGCTATTTTTAGGTGCAAGTGGTGGGACACCTTTGATTGGAATAATTTAAAGGAATATCACGATAGTAGGCTCATATGTATCAACTTTAGAAAGATATGGGATGAAGCTAAGGAGCCCTATGTTTTCCCCAAACACTGCAGCCAGGTGTTTTTTTACACAAATGTGTTAGATAGGGATTGGTGGTTCATATTGACACATGACCCTAGATCAAAACATATTTTTGAGAACAATAGTGTTATCATGCAAAGCGAGCTGGAAGATAATGAGGGTGATCATGAGAACCGAGAGTGATATGGTACATGTGTTATTTCATCATTTATACTTTTTAAGATGGGTTTTTATTAAGAAGAGGACTTAACCTTATTATAACTAAGACTTTTTTTTTCGAAACATTATAATATGTATTTTTAATTTATTGGTAATATGCATTGTGTTAATGTTAAAATAATTTCACTTGATAATTTGCAATTATGTTGATCTCAAAAGCAATGGCATATTGTGTAAATTTCTTTTTTTATAATTTCAATTACTTAAATAATACAGCTACTTGATTTCTTTAAATGTGTGTCGTTCATATCTTCAAAATGTATACAAAAATTCATATTATTATAGATTTATTATTTTACAATATTTATATTCATATAAATTTAAAATTTTACAATTTTACAATTATGGTAATTTAACAATATTTACTATATACATTTTACTTATGGTGGTTATGGTTCAAAATTCACAATTAATTTAAAATTTCACAAATTTACAAATTTTAATAAAATTGAATGATGACAATAGATACAATTACAATTACAATTTTACAATTTCATAATACAATTACAATTTTAAAAATATTTTATGTCATACAATTACAATTACAATTAAATTACAATTTTAGAATTTTACATACAATTACAATTTTAGAATTTTAAATAAAATTACAATTAGAATCTTACAATTTCACAATTTTTTTTTCCCACGAAAAAATCAACAGCTTTATATTAAAAATTAATGAGACTTACACTTTGTATATGCAATAAAACATTCAATATTCCCAAAGGGCCCATCTACACATGTACACTGTGTAGCGAGGCTACCAATAAAAATTACATATTTCCAGTAGTGCTCGGATTTCACGCTTGTCTTTTCTCTTTTGGACAATCTGCCAATTCCCTGAATGCAGGAAGGAAGGAACCAAGACCACCTCATTGTTCCTTATTGTGTTTTATTTATCAAATTCTTAAATTTTAGACACATGTGCTCTCTTTTTTGCACCTGAGCTTACATTTGATCGTGCTTCAGGTGGCATTGGATCCATCGTCAGATTAATCGTCTGTGATGTCAAGATTAGTTTCCATTGGTTCTTGTAATTCTTGGTCATGAGTTCCTTGGCCTTTTTTTGCCTATTTTCTCTTGTTTTGGGTTGGAATATCCCCTTCATCTTATGTCTCTTTCTCTGGTCCTCCTGAGGGAAATTTCCATCCCTTGGATGCTTTCCCTGTTTACTTCTTCTTCCTCTTCTTGCATGTTGCATCCGGGCATGTGTTTTGTAGATGCCATGTTTTCCCGCATATCCTAAACCTAAATGTTGTGTTTTCATAGTCCAGATGTTGCAACCATTTTTTCTGATTGTGTTTCAAAGGGATACTTTCCGGTAGCCCCTTGCAGAGGTCCACTTCTACATATATTCGTGCAAAAGTGAAAATTATCTCCTCCAATATTTGGATGTCTATTTTGATATATCTCCCTAGGCTATTTCCAATACCCTCTAAAACACCTTCATTCTAGAAATGGAGCGGGAGGTTAAAAAGTTGGACCCAAAGCGACATTCTAATTATCTCCATCGTGTTGGCTTCAAAATATGAAAACCAAGGTACGATGAAGAGTCGAGAGGAACCCCAGAACTACGGTCCCGCCCTAAGGATGATATCTCTAGATTCTTGTGATGGAAACTTGACTATAAAGTATCGCTTGGAGAAGAGATGTGTGTCACAGTGCAGGGTCCAGTTGGTAAAATTCTAGTTGAACAAATCCATTGGTTTTGGCTAGTAGTAGTTGAACCTACATATTATTGCATGGTTTTGAAAGTAGAACGATGTACCTCAATATATGGTACCTCAATGTTCAGTTCTAGTTTGGGAGTCTTCTCCGCCAGTTTGGGTGGTGTTGCTGCTTTGTTCTTCCCCTGTAAGATATTCCTGTATGAGGGGCCATTTGGGGATCATGTTTTGAATGTGTTGGCTCCCGTCATCTATTTGTGAGATCTGTTCTGTTCAAGTCTAGTCGATGTGCTTCCTCCTACAGCTCCTCCCTTGAGCCTCAAATTTAGGACTATAGAAGAATCCCTTTGGATCTGATAGTCTTTTAAAAATTTTCCTTCATGTAGTGATTTCCCCAAAAATATCAGACTCTGTCTTATGGTCAGGATACCTATTGAGGGTTGAATCTTCTGCTTCAGATCTTTGACTAGCTCTGAATATTGTACCAAGAGGGTTTGGGATTTCCCACCTAATGTTTTTATAAAAATATAAAAACTATTCGCATCATTATTTTCCTTACCTCTTACCTCCGCGTTGAAAATTTTTATGCATAAACCCTGTGGACAGGCCCTTGCAGCAACCCAGTCATAGGTTCCAAATGCCTGTGGTGCCCCACATGAAGGGATTTCCTAGATGGGAGTGGCCCCTCTCCAATCCATCAAACATAATTCTTGGGAAAGGGTAGGGGGCCGAAACCCCCAACTGCACAAAGAGAGATCTAGGAGAACCACCCCTCTGAGATCAAATTTTCACAAAAAACAATATGGCTTAAAATTTTATAATCAAAGCACAAGGGAAGAGATATCTAGATTGGATGAGTCTTTAGGGATTTTCTTTCCTGTGATCTAGGCTGATGCGCCTCCTTGTGACTGCGACCGAGGCTGAGAAACCCCACTGTCACATCACTCCTTCCAATCAATCCTTGTAAAAGAGGGCTTCCAACCCCTGTATCAGACTTCAGCCCATAGTAATTGTCTATCTTTCCTTATTTCCTACCGAAAAGGGCCTATAGTCGAGCTCTCTAGGTAAGTTGTAGCCATAAAAAAATTCTTGTTGAGATAGGGAGACTGGGTCCCTGAACAATCTCACTTTCGAAGTCCTTGCTTGTTTTGGAGGATTTGTGGTATACAGCTTTGATCGCTGTGTGAAGAATCCTGTAAGATGAAAACCTATTCCTTCCTGAAGCATGGTCTAGGGCCAAAACATTTCCGCCACCCACCCATCCTGACCTGCAAACCCTCTCGCTCTGGCTTTCCATCCTTCTCTTCTCTAACAGGGGTCCAATTCTCCTATGTTAATTACAATTTTTCATACAATTACAATTAAAATTACAATTACAATCATTTCACAATAAATTAAATATTACAATTAAAATTAAAATTTTACAAACATTTTACATACAATTACAATTAAAATTTTAAAAATATTTTACATATAATTACAATCAGAAATACAATTACAATTTTACAATTTTAATACAATTAAAAATAAATTTCCAATTACAATCATGGCATAATATTTAATAAATATCATGGTTTAATATTAAAAATAAATGTCACGATGATGATAACCATCATAAAAACATCATATTCGAATAAAAAACACATTCAAATTCGCTAACATCATCTAATCATCGTGATCATGATCATCTAACAAAAAAAAACCAGTATACATATCACATCACAAACATGAAATATACATCTCATGCCAAATTACTGCTATCACATACACATCTATCTGCAAGCTGCACATTAAATCAACATATATAACATGATCTAACAATATACACATCATGATGAACACCAACATGTAAATTAAATACATATACAACATGAACATAAAATACATGGACCATATATATATATATATATATATATATATATATATATATATATATATATATATAATGTCAAAAATATACAACTATAATATAACTTCATATCTGGTGGTACATAAATAGTAGTACTAGTCGAGACATGCTCAGTCAATCGTGTATTAGGTCCCTATATTACTAGTCTAGTCCCTTATTATGTTAGAGTATCCCCCCTTATTGTTATTGTTGTACCCTTGTAACACCCATATTGTTATTCTTGTGCCCTTACATTATTATTGTTAGGTCGGCTAGGATTATATTGTGATCCCATGGACTCCTATATATAGAAAGGAGGTTTTTTCATTTGTATCATCCAAGAATTTTTCATTTATGTAATGTAAAGGAGGTTTCACCCTCGAAGTGTCTTATTTATAGGGCGTTGATCTCTCTTTTCTTCTATTTTTGGAGTTGGTTTCATAACATTTGGTATCAGAGCCTTGGATTATAGGGTTTCGCTGCTCCAAACAGGTCATGATGGAATTTTTGCTATAAATTTTTTTCTATGAAGGTTCATAAACTAAAACTTTTACAGAGCAAATCTAAAATCCTAAGGAACGTCATGTAAATATTTCAGATCTTTGTTTGCAATATTTTTGGAGATATGATCTATGGAAATTATGGATTTTTCAGGCTCCCAAATTCAACCTAAACAAGCCATCGTGGAATTTGCGCTATAAATTTTTTTCTATGAAGGTTCAGAAGATGAAATTTTTACAGAGTGAAGCTTAAATCCTGAAGAACGTCATGTAATACTTTCATATCTTATTCTGAAATATTTTCAGAGATATGATCTGTGGAATTTAGGGTTTTTTGAGTCTCCTAAATTTCATATAAAATAGGTGACTATGGGAAAATCGACATAACTTACTCTCTGGGTATCGGATCTAAATACTGTAAAAAGTGCCCACAAGTACACGGAAATTGGTTTTATGTTTATAAATTTCAAAGCCAAAGGATGAAACAGTGACACGTTGCACGCTGTACAAGTTTGATCTACTGAGCTAGCCCATAATTAGGTCATTATGGGAGGTTGGGCATAGATTTTCCTTGAAGAATCCAAATCAGGTTAGACATGTGGCATTGGAAGGAATATTGGGAGGGATACTATAGGACCAAATTTCAGATATTGAAGATCTGAAATCACAAAGATAATTTAGTTTCAATATTGAGCTCCTCAAAAGAAAGAAAAAGGTGTGTATTTGTTTTCAAATTGCATAAGCCTTGTTTGAAAAAGCAGTTTGAAGTCATTCCAAGGGCATATTGAAGCATTTTTATCAGTATTGGGTTCTATAATGGCTCCAAAAAATAATTCCATATTAATTAAGCCCTCATAAGGCTATACTATGATGCATGAAGAGGAATAATTGCAGTATGAGATATCAAAATTACGGTATCAAGTGTAACAAATTTTGACCTTACAAAGAGCAATCAAATATGACATAGGTGGTTTAGAAGAAAAAATGAAGGCTAAGTTGAACAGTTTGAAGGATAAAATGAAAGATAATATGGATAATAAATTAGTGGAAGATCACATCAAGCATCAAAAAAAAGTTCTCCAACTCTCAAAGAATAACCTAACTTTGGTGCAGAATCGAATGGAACAATAGGAAGATCAAGATCACAGTGAAAGAAGTTCTGAAGAAGTCACAGAAACAAGAAATCGACAAGTAAAAAATCAATCAATTTCATAGTATCTCAGCAAGCATAAGAACTTTCTTGTTGAATATTCAACATGGGAGGATGAGAAGTTTATACAGAAGCATCAAGGAATAATCAAGAGTTGAGGACAACACTTAGACCCCATGGACTCCTATATATAGAAAGGAGGTTTATCATTTGTATCATCCAATAATTGTTCATTTATGTAATGTAAAGGAGGTTTCCCCCTCGAAGTTTCTTATTTATAAGGCGTATATCTCTCTTTTCTTCTATTTTTGGAGTTGGTTTCATAACATGGTGCAGCTTAGACATTCTTAGATAGATGATGGTCACATGCCTGTTGTTCTGGAGGTGCTTGCTGATCAGTAACTACCTGCTCATGATGACTCGTGGATGGTCCAAACTACACAGTGGATGGTGTAGTGACCTGATCAGTCAATGGAACTACCTCCTTAGATGGACCTGCGCCCTCCTCAGGATCAGGTGCCTGCTTAGGACTAGGACATGTTTGCCGATATTTTGCAAAATGCTCAAACAATGCCTGCTCATGATCATGACTGGATGTTGTAGGTTGTTCATCATTATCTTCTCCAACACGAGGTGGAGTACTATAACAATGATCACTCCCATCATGATCATTATCATCAGATGATGCACTGCTCTGTTGTACTGCATATCAAGCACACCTACCCCTCATCACCCATGCAAGTACTCTGGTAGATCCAACAATATGTTGCATGAGGGTCAACATATCACGGGGCATGACTATCCATATATGTGTCAGCCTATCATCAGCATGTATCTCTATTATAGTAATTGTCTTGACTCGTCAACTAGGAGTCGACAGAGTTGGTCACCCAACTCCATCCTAAATTGGGTGGCAAGCCTATGCCTCACACCCATCGATATCTGTGCCTGATCAGGACCAAGACTGTCACCCTGATCCTCTGCCTCTGCCATCTGCTCATCAACATGATCTACACTTGGATCATTCGGTGGCAGTGGAATCTCATCTCCAACGAATGACCCAATATCTACAAAATATATATAAGTACACAAAAATAATTAGACAATTTCATTAAACGATTAATAAAACAAGTTAGAGAACGTCTTAGAATAAATTTGATAATTCTAGTTAATTAATTAAGACAATAAAATGAAACCATATTAATTTAAATAAAACACTAATATTACCTCTTGCATCCGGCAACTCATCCTATGTGAAGAGGATGTTGGAACACCCTCGCCAATCCAAACTAGCATATGGACATGGCACCAGAACAAAGGACTAATCATAAACATTGGATATCAACTCAAGTGCATAATGAGATATTCTGGTAGAAAATATGACTCACCCCACTTGGGCATCTAGCCCCACATCTCCATTTGTATGTGCAACATCGACCTATGAGGTTTTCAAACAAAAGTAGGCCATGTCTCTAGAAACCTCTCAAAAAATTAAAAAAAAAAACTCTGAAGGAAAAGGGAAGGTCAAACTCCCACGTGCCTGAGAATGACATCTATCTAATATTGTACAAAACTGCCACAAAAAAATCATAGACCATCTCACAACTCATGGGGCTTGTAATAAAGAATAAACATAAAATAAAAGTCGGCAACTAATGTGTTTCCTGTCACTGGTATGGTTTACAATGGTCTCCAGTAGTAGTGAGAGTCACCTTACCTCCTCTGCACCAAACGAAGAGATACGTAGCTAACCACCAGACACTTGAAAATCTACAGAAGAAAGTATATCATCGCTAATGTATCTGTGGGAGTACACAAAATGACTCCCTGATTCATACCCAACGGGGACCTATGAGAACTGGGGAAAATCCTTCCCTCTCCTAGATAGGCCAGTAATAAAATATATGTTCTCCTCAATGGGCGCATACCACTGGCTAGGGCCGACTCAGAAATCCTGTTGGTGGGCATCCCACATGAAGATGAGTTGCACCAATAACCCATTATGGTCCTTCAGGGGTGTAGCCTCTTCATAGAACTTGAGGAGGCCTACCTCCCTTACAAGCAACTGGGTGGCTCCCATACTAGGGTGAGGGTACATAAGTCTCTCCCTCTCTCGTGCCTCCCACAAGACAACCACGTTATACTGGTCCTATATATGTTCTTGTTGTTCCCTTTGTTCTCTCCATTGACGTCTCTAAATGATTAAAATATTAAATATTTTTTTTTTATTAAATGAGACATGTATATATATATATAAAATAATCGGTGCGCCCAAAAAAAAAATTTCATGCACCGATACCGGTGCGTATGTTTTTAGTGCACACCGTCCAAGGTGCACATGGAAATTTTCCATGCACCACAAAACATGAAATGTACTTTCTTCTGCAGTGTGTTGATGAAACTATCCACCCCGGGGCGGATAGTTAGGTCAACTCATTGCCCAACAATAATTCATGGCCAACGGTGTCGTCATTTAAATGACGGCACTGTTGACGATCTACCAGTGTTGAGAGGTGAGTGCGCTAAGCAAACTATGCACCTCGGGGAGGATAGTTTGGTCAACACACCACCCTCCTGACATCAGTACAGGGTCAATAGTGTGGTCCTATAAATGACTGCACCATTGACAATGTACTGATGTCAGGAGGGCAGTGCACTGACCAAACTATCCACCCTGGGGCGGATAGTTTGGTCAATGCACTGCCCTCCTGACACTGGTACATGTAAATGGTGAATTAATTTAAACAACTGCACAGCCATGTCAGGTTTAAAAAAACTATGGTGCGCATTTTTGGTACTGCACCGAAACCCGATGCAGTTTCCATTAGCATCGTTCGCACTGTGGCCTATAAATTTACAGGCAGCATCACGAATGTCTTGAGCGCACCATGCATAATTTTTTTTTGAATGGTAAATATTAAGATTTTTTGACAAATATAATCTGCTAAAACCTTTATTTATTGAGAAACAAGTAAAATACATGTACATTTGGGCATCAAGGAGGAAAATTTGCTGAAGAATTTGAAAACCAAATTTTCCCACCGTTTTACAAAATTCGAACTCCACAAAGTGGGAAATGGGCGATAGTGCTATGTGAAATGGGAGCACTGATGGCAGGGTGCCTCACTCAAGAGAAATTTGCAGTAGTGCTTGAGGGCTCTGAAGCACTGAAGAAGTGAAATTGTGAATTTTTTGACTGGTAATTTTTTTTATTTAACCCTGTTTTGATGCATTGTTTTTTTGAGACGCACCGAGCGATTTCTGTGTAGCATATCGGGCCAGTTTTTTTTTTAGCGTAGGTTTTTAAGATGCACCGTGCCTGTTTCTGAGTAGCGCACAGTGCACTACAATAATGATACACACCAGGTGGGTTTGTAAGAAGAGAACAGTTTCTTAGTGTGCCAATTTTTCATTCGCACTGGTGCGGTGTGAGTTAAACGCACCAGTGCGGTTTATAATGAGAAACACACTAGAAAAAAAACATCTGCAAAAACCTCCACCCACCAACCTCCTCTAGAGACCTCCACTACAAATGGATTTATGGGCTATTTTTATAAGGGGTTCCTAAAAAACATCTGCTAGAGGGTTTTTTCCTTGTAGTGGAGGCATCTTTACATCGAAGAAATTAAAAGAAGCTACAACACTATTGGGCATTTGAAAATCAAAAAAATATTAAAAGGTGAAGAATAATGTGACTGAAAATATAAGTAGTGCTCTAAAATAAATTGGAATATCTAAAAAGAAAAGTGATCTATATGCATGTAGATCAATACAAAAAATAGTGGTTTCATCAACTACTCAAGAAATAGTTTGATAAAATCTATTGCAGAAGCATTAGATATCTAATGAAAAAAATTGCACAAAGGTCATAATGCGAAGATAGGTTACACTTTTGTGAGAAACGCATCTGAAAATTTTACTTTCCAAACGGTTCGACCGAACGTTTAGGAAGTTTGGCCAAACTTTGAAATTTTGAAATTAATTGGCCAAATTGTTTCTGTCATTAACATTGACGATGTGGGTGAACATATATTTGGCTAGAGATAAGAAAATAGACAATAAAAGTTCGGCCAAACTATTAGTTTGGCCAGACTATTAGGTTGGTCAAACTATGTTTAAAAGTTCGGCTAGCTTTTTGTTATAAATATAGCAGTAATCAGAACCTCAAAAATTTTCAGAGGTTTTGTAACTGTTTTCATAGGGATAAGACTTGGCTCTCCATTTTTCGGTAACTTGGTTGCCCCAACCTTGGCTCGGCATGCTCGCCCTCAACTCGGCTCCCTCGTCCTTGGCCCGACTGTGTTTTCTTTTTCAGATTATAGTACTCACTATGTTAAATGTTTTTGTGTTAAATTTATAGCTGAATTATACTCATAACTGCCCCTTTGGAACATCGTGAAACTCAACGTTGTTAGCTCAACGTGATCATCCTCAGCTCTATGTTTTTTTGCAACTTAGCTCCCTCGACTTCAGCCCAACGTGCTTGTCCTTGGCCCGACTCCCTCGTCCTCGGCCTGACTTCGTTTGTTTTTCCAGGTTATACTACTCACTGTGTTAAATGTTTCTGTGTCATTATATTTGTGTTTCTATTGTTAGTATATTTTTTGTATTTTTAATTTCCTTGAAATTTTAATTTAGTAAAGGTATGTATGGTTATTTGGGAAGGTTTCTTTCACTTTTTTTTAACCATAAAGAATAAATGTTATTTTTTTAAAATTAATTTTTTACCTTTAAAGTTGCAATTTTTTATTATAAATTATATATATATTCGTAAATATATTATCATCTATGTAACTTAGAACCTTGAACTCAAAATTATATTCCAACTTCACAACACAGTAAAAGAAGCTTGGAATCATGTAGGTCAAGATTATGCCCCACCCAAAAGCACACACCATTCCCTAAGGCTAGTACTACCTACCCTTATCTGTAATAACCTATTGGTATGTACTAGCCAGCTCAGACCCTCCTATGATAACTGTAAGACTATAAGGTCTCTGGATAATTCAAAAAATCACATAGAACCCATCGTTGTTGGTTTTTTTTGTTTTTCCAAGTTATACTACTCATTGTGTTAAATGTTTATGTGTTATGGGAATAACTAAAACTTAATATGCCTTAATTATGTTTACAAATAGGTCTTTAATGATGCCCACTTTAGGTCTCTAAGAGATTTGAGTTTATGCTTCTATCTCAGCCTCAAATTTCATATATAACTTTTCATTGTATGAGCCATAGGATGATCTGTGTTAAATGTTTTTGTGTTATGGGAATAGTTGTACCTTAATATGCCTTAATTAATTTTACAAATAGGTATGTAAGGATGTCCACTTTAGGTCTCTATGAGAGCTGAATTTATTCTTCTGTCTAAGCCTCAAATTTCATATAGAAATTTTCATTATATGAACCATAGGACTTCACATTATCTTAGATATGTATTATCCACATACATTCACATAATACATGAAGGATTATGAATACTGACAATAATTACTTTCTTCAACATAAAGGAAGTTGCGCTTCTAGTCCTAAAATGATAATTTAATTATAAAATACATGTACTAAGGCCTTACATATGGAAAACATAAATTGGTTCCTTTTAAGTGTTTTAATATACTATAAGAACCTAACCAACCTAAAAATTATTAATAAGTAGGGGTATATAATTCTTGATACCTCCTTGCTCAAAGCCAAACAAATAATTCTGAAAAATTTTACAAGAACTCAATTTGCATGCATTACTATCTAACAACCATGTGAGTCCTTTAGCCTACATATAGAGAGTTGCAGGATCCATGTGTTTGTTTATTTCATAGTGGTGTAAATTGTGTTTGTAATGAATTGAAACAAATACCTTTTTGTGTTAGTATATTATGTGTTTATATCATTATTATATTTGTTTTACTATTAATTTCCTTGATATTTTAATTTAGTTAAGGTATGTATGGTTATTTGGGAAGTTTTCTTTCACTTGTTTTTAACCATACAATATAATTATTATTATTTTAAATTAATCTTTTACCTTTAAAGTTGAATATATATATATATATATATATATATATATATATATATATATATATATATATTCGTAAATATATTATGATCTATGTAACATAGAACCTTGAACTCATAAATATATTCCAACTTATTAACACAGTAAAAGAAGCTTGGAAGCACGCAGGTCAAGACTATGCCCCACCCATAAGCACGCACGATTCCTTAAGGCTAGTACTACCTATCCTTACCTGTAATGACCTATTGGACTGGACTAGCTAGCTCAAACCCTTCTATGATAACTGTAAGACTGTAACGTCTCTGGCTAATTGAAAAAATTACATATAACTCAGCGTTGTTGGCTACGTTTTTTTTTTTCCAGGTTATACTACTCATTGTGTTAAATGTTTCTGTTTTATGGAAATATTTGAACCTTACTATGCCTTAATTATTTTTAAAAATAGGTCTGTAATGATGCCCACTTTACTTCTCTAAGAGAGCTGAATTTATGCTCCTATCTTAGCCTCAAATTTCATATAGTACTTTTCATTGTGTAGCCATAGGACTTCACATTATCTGTGCTAAATCTTTCCGTGTTAAATGTTTATGCGTTAAATTTTTGTGTATTATGGGAATATCTGAACCTTAATATGCCTTAATTATTTTTACAAATAGGTCTATAATCATGTCCACATTAGGTCTCTAAGAGACATGAATTTATTCTTCTATCTCAGCCTCAAATTTCATATAGAAATTTGCATTGCATGAGTCATAGGACTTCACATTATCTTATATATGTATTATCCACATAATG
This sequence comes from Pinus albicaulis, assembly GCA_034641835.2. Classification (NCBI taxonomy): domain Eukaryota; kingdom Viridiplantae; phylum Streptophyta; class Pinopsida; order Pinales; family Pinaceae; genus Pinus; species Pinus albicaulis. The sequence continues at coordinate 773,514,937 of CM076578.1, forward strand.
TCACATTGTCCTAGAGATGTATTACGCATATAACTTCACATTAGCATCACAAAAATGTTGTCTTCAACTCAAGTTTCTTCAATCATTGGAGGGAGGTGATAAGATGAATTATAAGCCTTTGTCTATGATTTCATTACTTCTTATCTTCTTCACATAGAATGGGAATGAGAGGCAATTCAACACAAATTATTTATAAGATAAAATGGGATATATATATATATATATATATATATATATATATATATATATATATATATATATATATATATATATATATATATATATATATATATATCATTTCTCTAATACAAATGGTTGTCTCTTTGTATCCTTTCAAATGGGTGTCTCTTCATACCCTTTCTAAAAATTTATTTTGACAAATAAATAGCATGAAGAGCATGCTTAAACAAGTAACAATATTTTATTTTGTGTGTTTTTTACATAGTATTACAAATACTTGAAGGATTATGAAGACTGAAAATAAATACTTTCTTCAACATAAAGTAAATTGTGCTTCTAGTCCTAAAATGACAATTTAATTATAAAATGCATGTACTAAGGCCTTACATATGGAAAAAATAAATTGGTTCATTTTAAGTGTTTTAATATACTATAATAACATAACCAGCCTACAAATTATCAAAGAGTAGGGGTATATAATTATTGATACCTCCTCGCTCAAAGACAAACAAATAATTCTGTAAAATTTTACAAAAAAATCAATTTGCATGCATTACTATCTAACAACCATGTGAGTCCTTTAGCCTATGAATAGAGATTTGCAGGATCCATGTTTTTTTATTTCAAAGTGGTGTAAATTGTATTTGTAATGAATAAAAACAAATACCTTTAAGAATAACACAAGGGGATTCTATGTACTTATGGAGGTATCTAGTGAATGTTAGGATGAAATTGAATTAGAGGAAATATTGCTACAAGAAACCAAAGTGAGAAAAATACATGGTGAAGTCATGAATCTACGGTATAGATTTTATTCAATCATTGCAAAAAAATCCACTTGATGTATAAGGTGTTTCTATCTGCAAAATTCCATAGAGATAGTTAGAAGCAAAATGAAACAAAATACAAGTAAAAATAATTAAGGCATATTAGGGTTCAACTATTCCCATAACAAAGATAATGTGAAAAATGATAGTTAATTAATTCATTGAACATCATTGACCAATTCTCTAAGCGTTTCGGTTTTCCAATTCACTAATAAATTCATTGAACATCCAAGCATTAGCATTCTAAAAACATGCCAATGTTTAGGTTTTACCCATACTAACGTTTTTATCAGTATCAGTCATTATTTTATTTGCATTTAATCATTATTTATCGCAGAGTATTTGATGCCTATATATCACTTATAGAAAAACTTTCTAGTATCCACTATATAATCCCCACATAAATCCCCTCTAATGTATCCTTCTGTGTAGGTTTATCATAAAAATAATCAACCTCTATAAAAATAGAAATGTGTGTTTGGATGGATCTGTGATTTGAATATGGGAAAACTTGTTATTGATATTCAAGCTCCATCATTAGTATTAAATATATGATTAGGAGTGTCTCATCATAAACATTTGTGAAGGGGTTTATGTGTGTAGTTTCATGTATTTTTCATGATCAAATTATGAGTTAATTAGATTTTTAAAAATAATATACAATAAATGAAATGCAGTAAAACAACTCACAGCAATCACATAACACAACAGATGATGATGGAGTTCACCCCTCCTAGGCTACATCTCCATGGACCCTCTTTAACTAGCTAGGTCCTCTTGGGATTATGATTCAAAATTATGATTACAAGAATCTATGATGCTCTAATGGATTTTTTTACTATTTCATTGGCTTCATAAGACATGTAAACCCCAAAAATGACTATCCAATATCTGAATTTGGTTCACAGATCCTTTAGGATTTACCTCCAACACCGGTGGCCATGGGATTGTTTAATCTCAAAAGTGACAAAAGAACCTTTATATGTGCTCCAAAACCTTTAAAAATTGTGCCACCATGTTCTAAACGTCAAATACATCAAAAATTGACTATTCACTCATTGAAAATTCCCTTCAGTAACTTTGGGCATGGCCTTCCCTCTTGGTGGTCCTAGGCTTCGAAATTCTTCAACATGCCAAAAACACTTGTAGATGAGCTCCATTTCCTCTGAAACCTATTAAAATGGATTCATAGCATGCCAATATTCTAATAATGACTATCCTAGAGCCAAATTTGGTCGAAATGACCAAGACAGGCCTCATTTACTTCAGGCCTAGTACACTGCCACTAAATCTGGCTAACTGCCAGTTAAGCCCACCAAATCTGGAACTACCTTTGAATTTAGTGGCTCCAGAAAGTCTGCTGCCAACTTAAACTCATCATCATCTAAATTTAAACGTGCATTTAGGATTTAATTAATTCTGCAATTAGTGTTAATCACGCTTAACTCCTTTCCCGTCGTCGAAGCAATAAACATGTTTAAATACATGATGGGAGCATTGGTTTTCAATGGTAAACCTGGTGGAACATTGGTGTGGGTGGGTAGTGTTGGGGTGGAGCTCATAAGATGGAAACAAAAAAAATTTCAATTTGTGATTGCGATGAGTGACATGGCAAAAGGTGGGTCCTACCGAGGTGGTAAGGTGGTGGCAGGATTGTGACACGAAATATCGCATTATCGCATCAGGGTTTATGATCTGGCACATTAAATGGTGAGTGATATGTGGGCGATAATACAATAATGTGATAATGTGATTCAGGTGATAATGTGATCTACGATATATTGCATCGGGGTATCGCAATCGCAAGAGGGAGCGGAAAACATAAGGCAGGGACACAGAAATTTGTGATTTTGGGATGCAAGAAAGGATAAATGTCGGATTTTGAAGTTTTGGATGATTTTTTTAACTTAGAGCAAGGGAAGATGCAAAACAATAAAAATTAATGTTATTGGTGATAAAAGAAGACACATTCAACCTTGGAGGACATTCGCCCATTTTTTTACCTTCACAAACCAAACTGGTGAATCCAATTGTGACACTTGTAGCAGTCCCATTGGACTAAAAACTAAAGAAGAATATTTTCATGTTGACTGGACTGCCATGTCATCAACTGTAATTGTCCTGCAATAATTTTTTAAAAATTTCCCATTCTAAATGGCGATCAGCAGACCATAGCTTCCTCATCAGAACTCGGTTTTTGACGAAACAAGTTGTGTTGGATTCCTTGCGATGGGTTGGTTCATTTTCTATCTAGTTTGGTACAATTATGAGCACTTTCATTGTTGAGCTAATTTTTTCCCCTAGTCCAAATTATGATCACTCCTTCCCACTAACATGTTTTTGGACTCCAGAAGCTGGTTATCTCATAAGAGTTGAACTCTCTTCTGTTTCCCGAGTTCTATCATCTTGATTCTACTTCGAGAAATTGCCTTGACAACCACTTGTCCACTGACATGCCTTGCCTTGCCTTGCAAATGGCTAGGCTCTTCAACCACTTGTTCTCCTTTTGTTGCTGACCCAATCTAACACTTGTTGGCTGCTTGCTGATATAACACTTTTGATGTACCAAATCAATTCCTCGGTGCCTTCCCATTGAGAATCTTGTTCCTCCTTTGCACAATGAGTGAACTACAGCAAATAGCTTCCAACATTAGTAAAAATAAGAAAATAAATGACCATTCTTTTACCTCCACGGCTCCAAATTCCACATCTGGAAGAATGCATTCGCCACCTCCTTCTCTTCTTGTCATCAACACATAAAACGGTCTACAATGGATGCAAAGTTTCTTGACATCTTGTCACAAACACATTGTGCAAGAAACAACTTGACAACATATCCTCTTACTCCTTCAAAGCAACTAATTTCACATCATGTGAACATCGCCATGTACTCTCACATCTTGCTGTACAATCCATCAACCAAACACAAGTCGACAAAAAAATGCCTCTTCAAACATATGACTCTCAAGTAAAGCATAAGCATGTGTAAAAACTTGACGATTCTTTTCCCAAATAAAAAAGAATTTCACATCATGAAACACTTTTTGAACATCTCCTTTCCATATTTGGAGACAAAATCAACTCTTCCAAGTCGATATGACATGCATGCAACACACAATCGACCAATACAAGCTGACACTCATGCATGTGAAAATGATTGACACTCTCAAGTTGACAACATACATGTTAAACAAATAAATCGACCAACACAAGTCAATCATTCATGAATGTTCAAGCACAATTAAATCATCAAAATTCCATTGTTCATACACACAAACTCTCATGCATATATACACAATTCCTCAACTCTCTCACAAGTACAATCATAAGTAAAATAATTCCATTCATATGTACATGTACTTAAAGTTGAAATGAATAAATTTTGCTGCAATAAAGTGAGTCAACATACTCCAATTTCAATCACCTTCTTGGCATAAACATACAACATGCAATGTAAAAGAACAAACCATTTCAATGGCACTTATTTCTGTTGTGCATCATCATCATGTGAATCATCTTCATCCACATCAATTATGGATTATTATTTCCCATTCTCGCCATTCTCTTTCTCTACCTTCTTAAAAGGTTGTGAATGACTTGCTGGATACAAAGTCCAACTCTTGTCTACAAGATGACCTTGCTTATGGAAATGAGTGCAAAACAATTTCCTCTTCTTTTTAGCATAGCTTTCTTTGTCCAAAGGACCTTTAGCTTTGTTCCTCCTTTGATTCAAAATTTTCCTGTGCATGACTATCTTCTTCTAACACCTTGAAACATTATGGTTATCCAAACCACAAAAGGAACATGCAAAATTTCTCCAAATCTTATGTGAGAATTTTCCATGTTTATCATAATCAAAAGCAACTTGATTAAAAGTAGATTTATACCTTGAAGATTCGCCTTTCTCACCTTCTTGAGGAGGTGAATTTGATGAGGTAGTGGCTCTCTTCATAATACCAACAATGCATTAAAATACTTTAGAGCTTTCAACATCCCCTTGTTCGCCATTCTCATTAGCTACATGGTTATGAGAACCTTCTCGCTAAGTGAGTGTAAGAATTTTGAATTCCTCATGAACAAAACCTTCACAAGCTTGAGGTAATGAACCTAAAATGAAATTCCTTCTTGGAACACCTTCATGTGCCTCTTTGGCTTTAGATATTTCTCCATCATGTTGTCCATAACCAAGACCCAAATACTTATGCCTTTCCTCAACAACAATTAGCTCAACTATGCCTTGTGCATGTTTTCCTAATACTTTACCTTCATAGCCCATATTCATCAATAATTTGGACCCTATTCCTATAGTGTGCCTTTCAAAAGAACCTACACATTAATTTTGAGAGGAGGTTGAAGATAAAATTGAATTGCATACCTCTTTTTCAAAAAAAATCTTGGCTAAGGATTCCATGGCAATATGGAGTTGAGTCTCTACCTCATGCATCCTTTCAAGGTTCTCATTAGTAATATCGAGTTGAGTCTCCATCTCATGAAACTTTTCAATAAGTTCTTACTTCTCTTCCTTCATGGCAATCAACTGTTCTTGAATTTTAATGCTCTCCCTCTTATCTTCATACTTCTCTTGCATCCTATCAATCATGATGTAGAGTTCCTGCGACAACTCTTTATCAAAGAGTTTTTTTAAGGAATATAGACTAGAAGAATCACTTACTAAAGCTGCCATCATACATGAAATGAAAACAAAGCTTCTTTGTTGTGATTTGAGAATCTGAAGTCTCAATCTTGTCCTTCTCCTTCACAAATAAACTTAGCAAACTGTTAAATTCTCCTTGCACAAATTCAACAATCAATAGAGATAGAACCAATGGCTAATTCTTGGAAAAAATAAGCTAAAATTTTACTCTGATACCAACTTGATCTGAATATGGGAAAACTTGTTATTTCTATGAAATCTCCCTCATCAGTATTAAAAATATAATTAGGATTGTCTCATCATAACCATTTGTGAAGGGGTTTATGTGTCTAATTTCATATGTTTTTCATGATCAAATTATGAGTTAATTAGATTTTCAAAACTCATAACTAGAAAATTAAATGGTACAAAATAACTTACAGCAATCACATAACACAATGGATGATGATGGAGTTCACCACTCCTAGGCTATATCTCCATGGACCTGCTTTAACTAGCTAGGCCCTCTTGGGATTACGAGTCAAAACTATGATTATAGGCATTTGTGTTGATCCAATGGATTTTATTATTGTTCCATTGGCTTAAAAAGACATTAAAACGACAAAAATGACTATCCAATCTCTAAATTTGGTTCACAACTCCTCTAGGATTGACCTCTAACACCAGTGGCCATGGACTTGTTTAATCTCCAAAGTGAGAAGAGCACCTTCATATGTACTCCAACACCTCTATAAATTGTACAACTATGTTTAGAGCATAAAATACATCAAAAATTGACTATTCACTCACTCAAAATTGCCTTCAGCAACTATGGGCATGGCCTTCCCTCTTGGTGGCCCTAGGCTTCAAAAATCTTGAACGTGCCAAAAACACCTGTATATGAGATCCATTGCATTTGAAACCTATTACAATGGATTCATAGCATCCCAATATATGAATAATGACTATACTTGAACCAAAATTGGTCTAAAATTGACCAAGATAGGTCTCATTTACTTCAGGCCTAGTAAATTGCCACTAAATCTGGCTAACTGCCAGTTAAGCCCACCAAATCTAGAACTACCTTTGAATTTAGTGGCTCCGCCAAATCTGCCACTAACTTAAACTCATCATTATATGAAGTTAAGCACACATTTAGGAGTTACTCAATTTCGCAGTTAGCTTTAATCACGCTTAACTCCTTTCCCATCGTCAGAGCAATAAACACGTTTAAATAGATGATGGGAGCATTCATTTTCAATGGTAAATTTGGTGATGCGTTGGTGTGGGCGTGTAGTGCTAGGGCATAGGTCATAAGGTGGAAAAAAAAAATTTGTGATTTGTGATTGCGATGAGTGATGTGGCGGAAGGTGGGTCCTATAGAGATGGTAACAATGTGGTAGGATTGCGACATGATATATCCCATTATTGCATCGGGGTTTAGGATTTGGCACATTAAATGGTGAGTGGCGTGCGGGTGCTAATGCGATAATGTGATAATTTGATGTGGGCAATAATGCGACATATGATTGTGATTTGGGATATATCGCATCAGGGTATCACAATCGCAAGAGGGAGTGAAAAACATAAGGCGAGGACACATAAATTTGTGATTTTGTGATGTGAGAAAGGATAAATGTCAAATTTTGAAGTTTTGTATGGTTTTTTAAACTTAGAGCAAGGGAAGATGAAAAACAACAAAAATGAATGTTATTGGTGATAACAGAACCCACATTCAACCTTGGAGGACATTGGGTGATTTTTTTACCTTCACAAACGAAACTGGTGAATTCAATTATGACACTTGTCATTATTCCATTGGACTAAAAACTGAAGAAGACTCTCTGCACATTGACTAGAATGCCATGTCATCATATGTACCTATTTTGCAATAATTTTTTAAAAAATTCATGTTCTGAACCGCGATCAATGGACCATAGCTTCCTCATCCAAATTCAGTTTTCAATGAAACAAGTTGCGTTGATTCCTTGTGATAGGCTGGTCGTTTTGAATCTGTTTTGGTGCAATTATTAGCACTTACATCTTTTAGCGAATTTTTTCCCTTGATCTACATTTTGATCAATCTGGCTGCTCTAGCTATATTTGTCTCTGCTATTGGATATGGGATTCGTTATCTCATGAATCAAACAGTAAGAGATATTAGGCAAGATTGTGCTGATTCAACTGAAACATGCTAGCCTCTGTTCTGTTGATATCTGTACAAAACACCCCTACTACTCTAAAAATGAACTGATCATGATCTACATGTGTCTTTCTTCTAATTTTTATGTCATTGATATAAGTGGCCAGTTGCAAAGTAGAATTTATATCAGTGGTTGGATTTATTTCTATAATAGTGCAGTGGACATCATGGTTTTTTGGCAACGACAATTATTCCACTCTGACAGTGGAAATTCTAATATGGATGGTAGTGATAACAATATGTCTATAGTATTCTTTGATAGTGATTTGGATACTTATGTATACTTGTTTGGATTGGTCCTAGGTGGCCTAACGTGATTAATGTCTCATGATATATGTCACTTTTGTAATCTTAAAGAGTTTTTCTAGATTGTAATTATCTTATGGATATCAGTTTTCAAAAATGATATTCGCTTTCGAATATTTAGAATCTTTAATTTAAGAAAAAACCAGTTGTGGTATGGCTATTCTAAGCTAGGATAAAACAACACTATAATGTGTGACTTCTACAATTTTAAGTACTCTTTTTGATATGACAGTGACAAATCTAATATGGATGATAGTGATATCAATACATATGTCTATAGTATTCTTGTGACATTGATTTGGAGACTTGTGTATACTTTGTTGGTGGATTGGTCCTAGGTGGCATGTATTGATTATATTATTGTATCATTGAGAATGAGATAGATTTAGTTTGAAATGTTTATTCATATATTTTGGGTTTTTAGATGACAAGTTAATATAGTGCATGCATTGAGAAAATATTTTGAACAAAATTTAAGATGGTTTTTTATATTAAAATTTGTTTTTAAAGGAACAACAAATAAAAAAAATTCATCATTTTGGGGCTTTAATTGTTTATTTGTTGGGCGTTTCAAGGTTTTTTTTTCATTTATCTATTTATTTTATTGTATCATTGCCATATTTATTGATATATAAAATTCACTACACATTGGCATCCCTTTTTTGTTCTAAATATGCAACTTATAATTGAATTAGAGATGATATTGGGGAAAAATAATTGCCTGTAATTTAATTTGTCAACCCAGGGGTTAAGTAAACTTGTCAAGCATGCATGCACTATATGTGCTAGAAATTGTATTTCAATTTAGATCAATATAACTACAAAATAATGAAAACCAATTCATCTAATCTATGAAATCAAATAATGAAAATTAAATTCAACTAACCTATGAAATCAAGTAACGAAAAGAAAGAAAGAAAAATTCAAAAGAAAATATAGCACGCGCAATCACACTTGCAGGAATTGAAATTTTAATCTAAGAAATCATTTCAAAGCATGTAAAGAAAAACAACTAAGGTACATTCAATCACTTCAGCATCCAATATGATAGAATCACCCTCTTGAGATGATGTACAAGCTATTGATTATACTTTAGTCTTTAAATCTAGGAAAGCAATTAAAGCATCCAAAGGGAAAACTTAATAATTGCATAAGTTAGGTATTCAAGTATTCAGTTTATAAATATGAAAAAAACACCTTCTTGAAATGATCTTTAAGAACACCCAGTTATACAATTGAATGAGGATATAAAAAGTAATGTAAAAGCATGTAAAAGTAAATCTCAATGATTGTATAAGTTGAACATTCAATCACCCAATTTGGAACACCTTCTTACCCTGATCCTTCAGGAACATTCAATTTTACAATGAATTGATAGTTTGATCTAAGAAATTAAATAATAGAACATGAAAGGAAACTAAATAACTGTGAGCTATATTTCCTCAAACCTAATCCAATTGAAAAATAGATAAATCTATCATTTTGAAATGTTTTTAGAAAATAAATTATTACACAATCATTCTAAAACTAATACTAAGAAAGAAAATAAACTTTAATCTATAAAAGAAAGTAAATCTCACACATTTTAGGTAGTTGATCTAAAAGTATGAGAGATGGTAAATCGAGATGCTCCATATGTAAGCAAAACCAAGTGAAAATGAAGGAGCATTCATGAGTAAGGTGCCACAATCTAATTCTATATTCAAAGCTTGAGCATAACTCCAATTTTACACATGATTTGATAGGAGAAAGCTTCCCCCTATTTATACAAAATATGAGAAGCTATCTCATTAATGAGAGTCCATGAATCTCTCCCTATATCTCTAAAGTTACAATCCAAATAGGAAGTGATAAGGCACATGTCTTCTTAGAGTTACAATACAAATTGGAAATGAGACACATATCCTTATGATCTCATGATATTCTTCATCCAAATTCGAATTTGGCCTTAAGAGGCATCATAAGAGTCTTTTGGAAGCTTATTTTGACCTACACATGGAAACAAACTCATTCCACTTGTTAGGTATAAGTACATGTGCATATTATTTTCTAATTTTTAACCATAAATTCACTTAAAATTACTAGGAATTAATAAAGTTTGGAAAAAAATAATGTAACCCAATAATGGTAATGTAAGGTAAATGTAATGAAATGGAGGTGGAGTGAAGGTGATAATATGGAAATATAAATGAAAATGTAATGGAAGTAAATGAAAATTTCAAGGCCCAACATACCCCCCAACTGAAGCTATTGCATGTCCTCATGCAATCTCTTACATTTATTCTTTTTTATACTTGAGCTTTGGCTTAACTTTTCATAATATCATTTGATGACTTCATACTTTTCAAAGTCTTTTTAGTTGAATTGCAACATGGTTGGTTATTGTGTTTCGACCATATTTTGTTGTTGCATTCAATTTTGATCTTTGAACTTTGCATAATGATAATTTGATTATTGTTGCAAAGTATATCTTTATTAGATTGCATCATGGTTGGTTTTCGTGTGACAACCATGATTTTGTTTGCATCCAATTATATTTTAAGTACTTTTGAAAAGCCATTATATGCTCATAATGATAATGTAATAGTTAATATATTTTGAAAGTATGTGGGATTTTGAATCTGATACGAATGTGGAAAAATGTGAATATGAATGTACCACTCCCCCCCACCAACTGATGGTATTGGAAATTTTATGAAATGAGGAAAAGAAGTGTTTTTTTTCCAAAAATTATCCTTCTATATTTTCAAGGAATTCTATGGTAAAAATTTAGAAAATAACATACCTTAACTTACCTTTTCAAAATGGATGAGCTGCATGTGTGATGGTTGAAAAATTCTAATCATAATCGTATTCATGTGGCTGTACAAGTTATGGATAAAAGAGTCAAGATGAATTTTTATTGCTTCTATTAAAACTGTTGAATTTGCTGTGAAATGATGTTGATTTTGAGCTGTTCTCTGATTCTGCAGTTGTCATTTGATTTTTTTGTTGCCCTCTGATTCTGTAGCTATCATCTGATTCTATTGTTGTCATCTGATTCTGCAGCTGTCGTCTAATTCTATTTTTGTCATCTAATTCTTTAGCTGTCATCTGATTCTACAATTACAGAATGGTGTTGATCTATTGTAGCTGCATATCTTCTTCATTTTCTTCAAAATGCTAAAAATGATAGTCATCATGTCTTCAAAACTCGTTGGCATAATTCTTGTTATGTTAATAGATGTTTTGATGTCGAACATAGGAGAAAATTGTTGACTTAGTGGCCATTATTGGATGCCACTATTCAACACGAGAACTCGCACCATTGATGAAAATGAGATTTAAGATGCCCAAACACATCTTGCTAGGTACGAATAATTTTGTTGTTGTTGAGAACCTAGAAGACCTGATGAACAAGTGACATTAATATATTCCCATTGTTCTTCAGCAAGAAGAATTTCCATTAAGGCATGAAATCCTTAAGGTGTTTTTTCAAGGATTTTAGACTCAAAGGACTATGGACTCAATAATTGCATTGAAGCAAGGTTTATTTGCAAAATGAAAACGATAGGAGAAGGAAAATGGAAATGGAAGATGACAATGGAAAATGAAAATGGGAAATAAGCATGTAAGTGAGCTTCTTAATTTTATTTGTGGGTTAGGAGTAGAAAAATAATAATGGAAAGTGTATGTGAATAAAGGAAAATGAACAACTGACACTCGCTGGGAAAATAACTGTGGCTTGCTTTGAATTTCTTGGTTGGATTTATAATTCAAAAGGGAGGAAAGGTAATGGTATTGATGGATATGGACATGGATTGGTTGTTATGTTTCTCATGAAATCAGTCCTTTGACGACCATTAGTGCACATAATTGGTTTCCTTCAATGTTCATTTGATCATCCCAAACCTACAAAAAAAATTGGCATAAAGAACATGAGTGTGTTAAAAAAGAAATGGCCAATTCCTTCTTGATTCTTACGCAAAATTTGAATTCCAAATAAAACAGATTAAGGAAAACCAAAAGTGTTATATTTAGTCCAATTCATGATATCGATAACATTCAATTTTTAAGAAATAACCATGAAAAATAAATTAACTCCCTATTGTCGGATGACTTCATGCAATGTGCTCAGCAATATGATTGGCATCACAAAGACTCGATGTGTTCTGCAAGTTAAAGCTTCATGAAAAAAATACACAGCAACAAAATTTTTAATGCCAAATATTGAGAAATTATCTAAACAATCTTCCAATTGTTCTGCAAGTCATTATTAAATTTGTCAAATTGAATCGTCATCTGTGCTGAAAAAGCATGTTGTCAAAAATATTTGAAGTGGTAAAAAAAAAAGTACTTGCACGAAAAATTATTTCAATCAAATTTTGCACATATTTTTCGCCTTATAAATTGCTTCAATATCGATTGTATATATATATATATATATATATATATATATATTCCTTATTTTATTTTTTATATATTTTTTTATTCTTTATTATTATTAATTTTCTATTAATTTTTTTTTTAATGATGAGACACATATGTATCTAAAATCAAATTTATTAAATAAAAGTGGACTCTTAGACCACTTTCCATGTGGAGAAAAGTTTTTTATTAACTTGGATTCTTCTGCAACTTGCCATGTTTAAACAGTTCAAAACAAATCATTTTTTCCTGATGCAATCTGCAAAATGGAGCTTCGAAGAACCTTGAATTTCTCACAAATGGTTGTGAAATGGAGCAAATAACTCACAAATTACTTAATTTCCCCCGTTCCAAAGAAAACCCATGTTTTATTTTTTCCTATTTCACCTCAGTTTGCTCAGAAAATGCGTTTTAAAATCAGGTGTTTTTAACAGTTACGCATTTCTAGCAATTTCGTTTTCTGGCAATTACTTTTGCAACAAACTAAAATTTTTGTGGTTTGATTTTTTTTTTATTTGCAATTTTTTATGTGTAATGGCTTGTCTCTCACAGAGAATATCAGATTGATCATCCTCATTCCAATTACCCGCAATGGAATCTGCAATCTTCTCTTCATCAAAAGTCTACAATATTTTCTTCATCAACAATTTTTCTATCAGATACACTTTCATTGTCTGTCTCTACAATTGAATCCATAATATTCTCTTCTTCAGCAGTTTCTTCATCCGATACACCTTCATTGTCTCTCTCTTCAACTTTTAAAATCGATTTCTAATAACTGTTGCTTGAGGAAGACAGGATATGAAAAAGAGAATGTTCTTTTTTTTTACTAGATTGCATGGGTGTTTGCATGGATTGGAGGCCTACACATATGCGTAAGGCCAAGCCAAAGGCTTCCCTCTTGCATATGCATGGGCCTCATTTCCATGGACCATTCGATGTTTTTTATTTTTAATATATAAATGTTTTTTTTTTTTTTTAACTGATATATGTTACATTTAAAAATATATATATATACACATATTTTTTCAAATTTGAACAAAACAATTTTTTTTAAAAGAAAAATTGTGCACATGCAATTCAAAAAATTAGAGAAATATTGAGAGGGTGCAAAATATTAAAATTTGAAAAACCGATAAAAAAAAGACCATGACTCAAACAATGATTTTCAATAGAATTGTAGATCAATTTTCAGCAAAATTTTTAACAAATTTTTGAATTTTAATTTTTAAAATCGCTGATCTGATTTTCTAATCTTCTAGGTTGCAACAAGGCGCAGGAAGACAACATACTAGTCAGCGTTGTTAAATAAATTCATATTTTCGCACGCATATTTTATTTCTGATGGTGATAAAAAATGAAGTGATTCTTACTGCGTCACTGAAATTTATTTAGAAATGAATTAATCAATGTTGATTATTATTTTTTTGAAAACAAAATATTTTTTTTTTAAATTCTAGCTAAGTTTGGTTTTATTTTTATTTTTCCTATCTATCTAAAAAACCATATATTTTTTTATTTTTAAGTATATTCATGCTTCCAATGAAGCCATTTACGGATTAGAATCTTTGAAATATTCATATCCAAACATGAAAAATGTACCTAATTGTTTGTAAGGATATGAAAAATTTTCTTGATCTCTCAATTTTCCGCAAGGATCTTTTGAAGAATTGATGACTGTTGTTGCGCAATCACTTTTTCATACCATTCCTCAATGTAGTCTTTGGGCTGCATTCTAGATCCTCTGTCCATAAATGGTAAAAACTAAAAAATAAATAAAATACGCTGTAGACTGAAAGCTAGTTCCTATACACACTTCCCTGGTAATGGCACCAAAAAGTTAGGGCAAAATATTTGCTTGTCATTTAATTTATCAACCCGGGGGTTTTGCAAACTTGTGAAGCATGCGTGCACTATATGTGCTAGAAATTGTCTTTCAGTTTAGATCAATATAACTACAAAATAATGGAAACCAATTCATCTAATATATGAAATCAAATAATGAAAATGAAATTAAACTAACCTATGAAATCATGTAACAAAAAGAAAGAAAAAAAATTCACAAGAAAATATAGCGCCCGCAATCACACTTGCAGGAATTGGAATTTTAATATAAGAAAGAATTTCAAAGCATGTAAAGAAAAAAAAACTAAAGTACATTCAATCACTTCAGCATCCAATATGATAGTATCACCCTCTTGAGATGATATACAAGTAACTGATTATACTTTAGTCTTTAAATCTAGGAAATCAATTAAACTCAATAATTGCATAAGTTAGGTATTCAAGTATTCAGTTTATAAATATGATAAAATCACCTTCTTGAAATGATCTTTAAGAACACTCAATTATACAATTGAATGAGGATCTAAAAATCAATGTAAAAGCATGTAAAATTAAAGCTCAATGATTGTATAGGTTGAAAATTCAATCACCTAATTCGAAATACCTTCTTAGCCTGAAATTTTAGGAACATTCAATTATATAATGAATTGATAGTTTGATCTAAGAAAGTAAATAACATAACATAAAAGGAAACTAAATAATTGTCAACTCTATTTCCTAAAACTTAATCCAATTGGAAAATAGATAAATCTATCCTTTTGAATGTTTTTAGAAAAACAAAGATTACACAGCCATTCTAAAACTAATAGTAAGAAAGCAAATAAACTTTAATCTATAAAAGAAAGTAAATATCACACATTTTAGGTAGCTGATCTAAAAGTATGAGATATGGTAAATCGAGATGCTCCATATGTAAGCAAAACAAAGTCAAAATGAAGGAAAATTCATGAGTAAGGTTCCACAATCTAATTCGGTATTCAAAGCTTGAGCATAACTTTAATTTTACACATGATTTGATAGGAGAAAGCTTCCCCTATTTATACAAAATATGAGAAGCTATCTCATTAATGAGATTGCATGAATTTCTCCCTATATCTCTAGAGTTACAACCCAAATAGAAAGTGATAAGGCACATGTCTTATTAGAGTTACAATACAAATAGGAAATGAGATACATATCCTTATGATCCCATGATCTTCTCCATCAAAATTCGAATTTGGCCTTAGGAGGCCACATAAGAGTCTTTTGGAAGCTTCTTTTTGACCTATACATGGAAACAAACTCATTCCACTTGTTAGGTATTATAGGTTTTAACCATATACGGAAACTATCTACAAACGAATCTTAAAAACATAAAATAAACAATAGCAAGAGCATAAAACATAAAACAGATATACAAAGAAATTTTCTCCTAGATCCAAAATTGGAACGACCGGCTTGATTTTTCATTATATTCCTTTTAGTGTTACAACACATATATATACATGCCGAAGCATACATAAACCCCAATCCATTAACCCTTGATTAGAAAATAATCGTAGTTCCCTTGACTAGATCTACAAAATACCAGGGGTCGAAAACAATCATACCTCAAAACCATGTGCAAACCCATGCACAAAACCATGGGCGGGTCCGCCCACCAGAAAATAAGGACCAATTTTTTTTTCACGGGGCGCTACCCCGAACCCCGAACAAGGGGGGCTGCCGCCTCCCCTGTGAAACCCCCACCCATGAATAGTCATGGAAAGAATATAACAAATACCCCACATTCTCCCACTTGTTTTCTTTCTGTAGGGGGCCACAGGAGAGCTGAGTTATTAGCCCAGATTCGAAACACCCATTGTTTCTCTATAGCAAGAGAGCTTCTAAATGCTCACAGACTTTGTCGATGCATCTGCAACATTCTTCAAAGTGTCCACCTTTACCAGCAACACCCTTTTAGCCTCAGCCATATATCTCATAAAGTGATATTGAACATCAATGTGCTTTGTCTTTGAATGATAAGTAGGGTTCTTAGCCAAGAAAATTACACTTTGGCTATCACAGTCTATCCTTATAGCTTGTTGCACCAACCCCATACTTGAACACAATCTCTGCAACCAAACTGTTTCCTTGCTTGCATGAGTAGCTGCCATGTATTCTGCCTCTGTAGTTGAAAGCGCCGCTACAGACTGTCTTTTACTCATCCAACTGGCTGCACCTCCAAATAGGCTAAACATATACCCACTTTAAGATCTTCTTTGGTCTAGATCTCCATCCCAATATGCATCAACAAAAACATGAATGTCCAACACTCTTTCCAATCCTAGTCTTCCCTAGTAGCATAAGCCATAATCACTAGTCCCACGCAAATATCAGAAAACCCGCTTCACTGATGTCCAATGCTCCTTCCCTGGGTTTGACATAAACCTTCTCAATACTCCCACTACATGTGCAATGTCTAGTCTAGTACATACCATTACATACGTCAGCCTACCCACTGCACTTGCATATGGCACACGAGACATATCCTCCTCTTCTTCTTATGTCTTGGGACACTGTTTAGCAAACATATTTACACCTATAGGAATCGGAACATTCATCATTTTAATATCCTGAATATTGAACCTCTGCAATATAGTCTCAACATACTTCCTCTGGTTTAACTAGAGCTTCCTCTTTGCCCGATCTCTCTTAATTTCCATGCCTAAAATATAGTTTACAGCACCAAGATCCTTCATGTCTAATTTGGAGAACAGTTAGGTCTTCAAATATTGGATAATTTATTTTTCATTTAAAATCAACAACATATCATCCACATACAAGACCAAATAAATAACATAGTCACCAATTAATTTAAAATAAACACAGCAATCCTCCTTGCTTCTAGTGAAGCCAAGTCCCCGTATCTAGGTATCAAATTTCTGATACCACATCCTTGGTGATTGTTTTAACCCATACAGAGACTTCTTTAACCTACATACCAACTCTTTCTTCCCCTTCACCATAAAGCCTTCAGGTTGTTTCATGTATATCTCCTCTTCCAGATCCTCGTGAAGAAACATTGTCTTCACATCCATCTGTTCTACCTCAAAATCAAATGTAGCAGCAACAGATAAAATTAATCTAATAGAAGTAAATTTGGAAACACGAGAAAAAATATCACCAAAATCAATTCCCAACACTTGGGAGTAACCTTTTGCTACCAACCAAGCTTTTTATTTCTCCACCTTGCCTTCTACATTCATCATCTTCTTAAACACCCATTTTCTCTCGATGGGCTTCCTTCCACCCGGCAACTCCACCAAATCCCATGCCTCATTTTTATGCAAGGATGCCATTTCATCAACCCTAGCCTCCTTCCAGAGTTTTCCATCCTCTGAATCTATTGCCTCCCTGATGGTTCTGGGATTATCATCAGTTATAGTTAAATAAAAATTTGAACATAAAGCAGATGGACTATACCTTTCTGGTTGCCAGATTTCCCGAACTGATCTTCTCACAGCTGGAGTTTGTAGCTCTTCCTCTTCTGAATCTTCTTATGTTGCAGAGTCTCATTTATCCTCCTTTAGCTCAAACTCTATCTTCTCAGGTTCCTTTGGTAGGACTTCATGTTTAACAACATCTTTCACCTATCTAAACACTACATCTCAGATGTACACAACCTTCCTTTTTTCTGGGTTCCAAAGCTTGTAACCCTTTAAACCATCCTTATACGCAATGAAGATGTACCTTTCATATTTATTATCCAAATTGGTCCTTTTCTCCTTTGGAACATGTACATATGCATCACATCCAAATACCCTCAGATGTGAAAGAGAGGATTTATTACTAGTCCATACCTCATGTGGAGTCTTATACTCCAACGTTGATGAAGGTGATCTATTAAGCAAGTAACATGCAGTCTCCACTGCCTCTGCCCAGAATTCTTGTCCTAACCTGGTACCACTGAGCATGCTTCCTGCCTTTTCCATCAACGTTCTGGTAATTATTTCTGCAACTTTGTTTTTCTTATGTGTGTAAGGGGTAGTCTTCTGCCGTGCTATACCACACTTCTTATAGAACTCTTCAAATTCCTTCTTGCAGAACTCCCCACCATTATCTATCCTAAGCACCTTTATATTCTTCTATGTCTGGTTTTCCACTAGAGCCTTAAATTCTTTAAATTTGTCAAAGACTTCAGATTTCTTCCTCAAGAAATATATCCATGTATTCCTTGAGAAGTCATCTATGAATGAAACATAGTACACATACTTACCTAGTGATGGAACCGACATAAGTCCAAATACATCATTGTGCACAAGTTCTAATATCTTGTTCTCCCTCTTAGCACCAAAAGGAAAACTCACCCGATTCTGCTTCCCATATACACAATGTTCACAAAAATTTAAATCCAGAGAGCTATTAGACATACCTTATACCATACCATTTCCATGCAGTATCCTAAGGCCCTTCTCTCTAATATGTCTAAGCCTTTGATGCCGTAGCATGGTATTTTCTCCAGAGACCGCTAGGCTTTCCGCTCCACTTTTAGGAACCACAGAACTATTGCAAAAATCAATAACAGTGCTTCCCTAAAGCTTGTATAGAGTTCCAATCCAAACTCCCTACATTAATACCAATTCTCCCTGAACCATCTTACAGGTATATTTCTCGAACATTGCTTTTACACCTACATCATCCATCTTGCTTACAAAAATCAGATTTCTGGCCAATGCAGGAATGTGCAAAACACCAGGAAGTGTTCTAATCCTTCCACCTTGCAGCTTCGGCTTTATTTTTCCACGTATGATGATTCTGGACTTCCTATCATCCCCTAGGAAGACATCACCGCCATCATATTTCAAATACTCGTAGAACCACTCCCTATGGGGAGTGAAGTGAAAGGATGCACCTGATGCAATCAACCATGACTCATGATCTACATGTGTATTTGAAGAAGAATCCAAATACACATCCCCACCTTCATTTGAGGTGGTTTTTCTCTTTGCATAAGGAGCATCATCAAATCCATTTCCTTTCTCAGGAGCTTTAGATCTAAAGTCCTTTTTGTAGTGCCCTTCCTTTCTACATTTCCAGCACACCTTTACAAACTTTCCAAGAGATTTAGATTTCCCTCTAGATTTATATCTCCCACTCGAAACCTTATTCTTATTTCTGTTTTCGGACCTTCCTCATACAGATAAGGCATCTCCATTCTGGCCCTCCATATTTCTCCATCTCATTTCCTCTGACAGCAAGGCTGAGACAATGTCATCAAAATTCAAGGTAGTGGTATTGCTACTTATTGCAATAACCAAACTATCCCACGAATCTGGTAGAGAACACAACAAAATAATGCACTTATCTTCATCTGAGATTTTAATATCAACAGATGAAAGTTGACTTACCACAGTATTGAAGGCGTTCAAATTCTCTGTCACCAAGTCTCCATCCTTCATCCTTAGGTTATACAGCTTTTTCTGCAGAAACAATGTATTCACCAGAGACTTAGATTGGTACAAAGTCACAAGTTTGTCCCACAAGGTCTTCATCGTAGCTTCCCTAGTTACATTCAACAATACTAAATCTCATACACACAACCATATTGTGCTCTTTGCCTTTTGATCTAGCTTCTTCCAGTCTTCATTTGACATTATCGTTGGTTTAGTACCCGGATCTACCGCGATCCACTGATCCTTATCCACCAACAGATCCTCCATCTTGAGCTTCCACAACTCAAAACACTGACCATTAAATTTCTCAATCTCTATCTTCCCACTGCTCACCATCTTCTTTCACTGCAAGAATCGATCCCATAAATCTCCCACTGAACAGGGTCTAACTTAGGTCCAAACAAAAAACCCTCAGCAACAAATGCGTCCCCTTGAAGCCGAAACAACTCTAATACCAAATGTAGGTTTTAACCTTGTACAGAAATTATCTACAAACAAATCTCAAAAATAGAAAATAAACAATAGAAATAGCATAAAACATAAAACAGATATACACAAATATTTTCCCCTAGATCCCAAATTGGGACGACCAGCTTGATCTTTCATTATATTCCTTTTAGTGTTACAACACATATATATACATGCTGAAGCAGACATAAAACCCAATCCATTAACCCTCTATTAGAACATAACCGTAGTTCCCTTGATCATATATACAAAATAATAGGGGTCGAAAACCATCATGCCCAAAAACCGTGTGCAAACCCATGCACAAAACCATGGGTAGGTCCACTCACCGGAAAATAAGGACCAAATAAATTTTCCCGGGGCGCTGCCCTGGACCCCGAACAAGGAGGGTTGCCACCCCCCCTATGAGCCCCCTGCTGCACCCAGTGCAACGTACAGGAGGGGATATCGCCCCCCATGTGACCCCCCCACGCGTGAATAGTCGTGGAAATAATATAACACATACTCAACAGGTATAAGTATGTGCATATTATTTTCTAATTTTTAACCATAAATTCACTTAAAAATACTAGGATTTAATAAAGTTTGGAAAAACATAATGTAACCCAATAGTGGTAATGGTAAGGTAAATTTAATGAGCTCAAGGTGTAGTGAAGATTATAATATGGAGATATAAGTGAAAATGTAATGGAAGTAAATGAAAATTTCAAGGCCCAACAGATGTACAACCTAGATACTCAATATATTACATGTCAAAGTTTTAATGGAAACAATAGAAGAATCCTGAAGTCTAGAATCCCATTGTTTTTCATCATCAATCCATTCACTAATATTTGCAAAAGTATTTGAAAAATAATATAATGATACTAGATTTTATTTTTTACTTGATAGTTATCCTTGGAACATTCTCAAGTACTGCTTTATTTTTTACTTCCAAAATCTTTATTTTGTCAAAATATGTTGGAGAATTCTCTCCCTCTTAAACTTGAATTTATATTTTATTACAAATATTGAGTAAATCATATTGTTGTTGTTGCCATTTACTCAAGTTCCTATAGAAATCTTCTTGAATATCCATTAGTTTAGAATCAATAGATAAAATCTTACGATCGAAAAATCTCAATATGACTTTGATAATATTTGGATTTTTTAACTTGTGATTCTAGTGAATATATCTTGATATTTACCAAATATCTCTTAAATTTAACTTTTATTTCTCATGAAAAAATAGTCATTTCCTTTAATTGTTTCTCGTTTAATTTCTTCATTTCTTGATTAAGTTTATCATGAAGGATGACAATATATGTATTATGTTTCTCTAATGTTTTTCTCCTCAATCAAATATTTCTTGTAGAAATGTTACCTAAGCATTTTGGTTTTCCAATTCACTAATAAATTCATTGACCATCCATGCACTAGAATTGGAGGAACATCCCAATGTCTAGGTTGTACCAATACTAACTTTTATCAGTATCAGTCATTATTTGATTTGCATTGAATCATTATATATCACTGAGTTTTTTATTCCTATATATGACTTACAGACATATTTTCTAGTATCCACTATATAGTCCTCATAGAAAGCCCCTCTAATTTATCCTTCTGTGTAGGTTTATCATAAAAATAACCGACCTATAAAAAAATAGAAATGCATGTTTGGATGGATCTGAATTCTCTATCTATCTTTGTCTCTGTTATTGGATATGGGACTGGTTTCCTTCAATTGTTTCTAGTTTAATTTATTCATTTGTCGTTTAAGTTGATCTTGAAGGATGACAATCTATGTATTATGTTTCTCTAATATTTTTTCTCCTCAATAAAATACTTATTATTTATTAATTTTTCCTGTAGAAATGTTACCTAAGCCTTCTGGTTTTGCAATTCATTAATAAATTCATTGACCATCCAAGCATTAGCATTGGAAAAACATCCCAATGTTTAATTCGTATTCATACCAACTTTTTTATCAATATCAGTCATTATTTGATTTTCATTGAATCATTATCTATCACTAAGTATTTGATGCCTATATATAACTTATAGACATATTTTCTAGTATCCACTATATAATCCCCACATAAATCCCCTCTAATGTATCCTTCTATGTAGGTTTACCATAAAAATAATCGACCTCTACAAAAATAGAAATGTATGTTTGGATGGATTCGAATGCTTTAGCTATCTCTCTATGCTATTGGATATGGTATTGGTTCTCTAATTAATCGATTAGTAAGATATACTAGGAAATATTGTGTTGATTCAAGTGAAACTTTCCAGCCTCTGTTTTGTTGATATCTACACAAAACACCCCTACTACTCTAAAAATTAACTGATCATGACATGTTTATGTTTTTCTTGTGAATTTTATGCGTTTGATAGCAGTGGCAGGTTGCAAAGTAGAATTTATGTTAGTGGTTGGATTTATTTCTATAACAGTGCAGTGGACATCATGGCTTTTTGGCAACAACAACTTTTTCACTCTCAATTATTCCACTCTTTTTTAATATGACAGTGACAACTGTAATCTGGATGATAGTGATAAAAACATGTCTATAGTCTTCTTTGATAGTGATTTGGAGAGTTGTGTATACTTGTTTGTTGTTGGATTGGTCCTAGGTGGCCTAATGTGATTAATGTCTCATGATATATGTCACTTTTGCAATCTTAACGAGCTTTTTCATATTGTAATTGTCTTATGGATATCCATTTCAAAACTTATATTCACTTTCGAATAGTTAGAAACTTTAATTTAAGAAAAAACAAGTGATGGTGTTCCTATTCTGAGCTGGGATAGACTAGCACTATAATGTGTGACTTTTATAGTTTTAAGGTTTTTTTATATATGACAGTGACAACTATAATATGGATGATAGTGATAACAATATTTCTATAGTATTATTGTGAAAATGATTTGGAGACATGTGTATACTTGTTTGTTGTTGGATTGGTCCTAGGTGGCTTAATGAAATTAATGTCTCATGATATATGTCACTTTTGCATTCTTAAATAGTTTTTTAGATTTTAATTGTCTTATGGATGGTTCTTTTCATAACTTATATTCCATTTCGAATAGTTAGAAGCTTTAATTTAAGAAAAAACCAGTGGTGGTATGGCTATTCTCAGCTAGGATAGACCAACATTATAATGTGTGACTTATATAATTTTAAGGACTCTTAAAGCAATATATTGAAGAGTACATGGTAGTTTTCAAACTAATTTTTTTAGTAATAGATCTGTCCTTGAGTTTCGAAGTCTTGAATGACTGTTTGAACCATAATATGCTTAAATCAATATCTTTAAAAGTACATGGTACTCTTCCAACTTCTTTGTTTAGTAACATCATCTTCCACGTTGTCTCTTGGATCCGGTGAGCTACAATGTTTTCCAACTTATTTGTTTAGTAACATCATCTTCCACGTTGTCTCTTTGATTTGGTGAGCTCCAATTTTTTGAAGGAGTTTCATTGGATTTTTGTTAAGGATTTCCAATAGCGCTTGTCCTTTTTAATAGCAAGGATGATTTCAAAATCACATATGTCATGCTAATCTCTTTTTCTCTCCTCCGAGGAAGAAAAGATGCTTTCAAAATCACATATAGGGGGTATGGATCAATTAGAATTTTATTTTTCACCAATTCCTAACTTGTGTGCAACCAGATGAAATGTGTGTACCAAGTTAAGAAGGAGAGGCTAAAACAACTGCATGGAAAAGCAAACAATTTTGTTAGACAATTTCAATCATTTAGTATAAGACATTGTGCAAATGTCAATAAGATGTTTGGTGATCTAGTGTATGGGGCAATGCAAATCAAGATTCATTTGTTGAATATGAATTAGTATTTTATGGGGAAATGCCAATTCAAGATTCATGTGTCAAATATGAATTAGTGTTGAGATGCTCTACTTCAAAGTTTATTCATGGACATTGTAAGATATCTTTGATATGTGTGTGTTTTTTACTTATAAATGTGTCATTTTTAATGACCATGTGCTTTTTTCAATTATATACTAAGTGTTCTCCCACCATGTAAGCACAACTTGGTGAACTTTATGTTTTAAAAAATTTTGTATTTAATTTTCAAAATATGCACCCACTATGTAAGCACAACACAACATGGTGAACATCATGTTTTAGAAAATTTTGTATTTAATTTTCAAAATGTACAGGACTTCGACAATTTTTTGTTTAAATAGTCAAGTGAGTTTTACAAATCAATTTGTGCTTTGGAATTTTTGTGTTTTTCATAATTTGTGTTCAATTTGTGATCCAAAATTTGTGTAAATTACATCAATTTTTTGAATTCTTTCCAAAAAATTTAAATAGTAATTTTAAAAATAATTGTAAATGCACAAGGTAACACTTTAAACATCATGTATCTTTACATTTGTAGATAGATCCATATATATCATAGATTATCATTTTCCACACGATTATTCGGGTCATTAAACATTATGTGTATCTATGTAATTGTATATATCCACTATATATATATATATATATATCATGGAGGATGATCATTTGGCACATGATTCTTCGAGATGAACATCAATAGAGTCCCATGCCTCTATGAGAGAGGGGGATCATGGATCGGGGGATGTTAATGGTATTTATATTAAATGTGAATGTTTTTAAATGACATTTGAATATATAATCTTGTCCACATACATACATGTATACACATGGAATTTATTTTTTATTGAATATATAATTTTATCCCCATACATACATGTATACATATGGAATTAATTATTTATCAATTTTCTGACTTAAATTAATTTTTCATAAATTTCATTTTTTAGGAGTTCAAGGGAAAATAGTATCTACTCAATCAATGGAGCCTAGCCATGGTTCACACAATCGTGGTATGATTCACATAATCTAATCAATCATATATCTATGTATGTGTTTTTAATTGATTAGAAATTAATATTTTTTATGAAGCTTCCCTCTGATCATGTGAGGGTGGTGGTGGTACACATTCCCTTGGTAGCCAATCAATATGTGGTGGCCAATAGCGTGTAGGTGGTGGTATAAATTCCCCCGGTGGCCAATCAATGGGTGGTCATGTTGGTTCTCAACCAATGGGTGGTGGAAAATCAATGGGTGTTCATGGTGGTTCTCAACCATCTTAGGGTGGGCATGTTGCTATTCAGCCATCTCGAGGTGGCCATCAAAATGACTATTATTGTCATTCAATTATTAATTTGTTAAATTCTTTATATAATTTTTTTATGGTTAAAAAAAAAATTGTACAAATTTCTTCACATGCTTTTTTTATTTATACACAATTTTATATATTGATGCAGAGGGTGAAAATGTTGCTCAAAAAAGACATAGGCCAAAATGCATTGTTCAAGAAGAAGGTTGTACACCAACCATGACTTATCATTCTGAAATTCTTCATTATTTACCTTGAGAAACAAAAATCCAACAATGCACATTACAAAGGTGCGAACATCTTTATTCAAAATTGAAAAAATATCTTATGTATTTGAAATTCCCTGTTGAGAGTCGAGAAATCTTAGAAATAGTTATGCACTATTTAAGCACACCTGTAGATGCTTATAAAAAGCTTGGGCCAGCCACTAATACTTTTGTAGAAGTTATGAGGAAAATAAGGGAAACATTAATGGGTCCTAATACATGGGACGATGTTAAAAATGAAGTTACAAAAGAAATGGAAAAATCTAAGTTTAATTTCAAAGAAGGGCTGAAAAGAAAGATGCTAAAGATGTAATATTTCAAGCACCCTAATATAGCTTGCCATTTGTATGATAGAAACCTTGTAGCCAATGGAATACTACTATGGAATGACGAGGTTGTTGTTTATTTTGTAAAATTATTTTATCCATAATTATTTTTGGGAATGAAACCCAATTATAATGACCTTCCTCTTGAATTTTTTAGTCATGGGAAATGTCGATCATGTGACCGTAGGGATGCTAAGCATGATGCTGAGTTTCCTCACCCCGAGCCACCATTGGTAAGCTAACCTCCTCGTGTGGAAAATTTGCAGTCAGAGATGGATGTTACTTGTTAAGTTAGTCAAGAAGCATGGGATGCTATCATAGATAATGTTCATACTAGACTTGGTATAATTGATATTTGTCTGAAACGACAAATATTGTGAGAGAATGCACGTGCTAATTTTTGTATAGTACAGATGATGAGATATACAACATGAGTATTGAAGAGCTTAGAACATATGCAAATAATTTTTGCAATGGTTGGTAGGACGTAATTCTTCATGAGAAAGAGGGCATGGGATCAATATTTGTTAATGGTTAGGGCGAATATCTTGATGTAATTTGTAATTTACATATACATGTTTATTTGTATATGTTAATTTAACAAAAATGAATCATATGTTCACCATTTTCCGTTAACACACTTGTTGAATGAAAATTTTGATAATATCACAATCCAAGGTTCAGGTTCTAGCAATCAAGATGAAATTTTGGGAAATGTTAGTGTCTTTTAAGAGTTTATGATGTTGATGTACAATTATTATTCTATTATTATATTGGTATCATGATGACATATTTTTAAAATAAATAACTGTGTACACACATTTATATGATTAAATGTTAACAAATTATGATTCTAATTTTGTCTGATGTTTTCACAATGGATCCACCCTCTTCTTCCCTGTTAGGAGATGTGACAAATCAACCGTCACAAGAATTCAATTTTTCACTTATATTTCAAGTTATAAATTGAAGTGAAAGTTTCCTTACAAAAATGAGATCTAAATCTTGAGTTATTTTACAATTTTAAAATTTTTTAATTTTAGGTTTTTGGAGATGATTTCCATTCTCCAAGGACTTTAGCGACAGAGTGTATGATGGAGATAGGAACATCCAAAAAATTTGAACAAGAATCTATCTAACATTATTTTTTAATATTATTGCATTTTTTTATGAATTTTAATTTGAAAACTATATATATATATATATATTTATATTCTTGTACATGTATATTTTACATTTTATCATGGAGCATGAATTGATGTAAGGCTTACACGAGACAATGGAGGGGGAACTACATGAGGTATTGCATGAAATTTTCATTTTTTTTTTTCATTGAGTTTTTTTTATTGAAGTTCTACATTCTCATTCAATTTTAAAACATTAAATTTTAATTTTAATACATGTAATATAAATTTGTTATACATGTGTACATATGTATGTATATGCAATTAGGGCCTACACAGGAGCTACATGAGGTATTGCATGATTTTTTTTAATTTTTTTTATTTTTTTATTCTTTATTTTATTTTATTTTATTTTTTTAATGTGAAGTTGTGCATTCTCATTCAATTTTAAAACACTAAATTTTAATGTTTAAATGTTCTGTAGGTTCCCCATTCTTTAGATGATAGCACAAGGAGACTGTTGGAACTACATTACAACCAAATTCTCTATTTGATTGCGGCACGTGCAACAATTTATTTGGTCTAGTCTTTTTATAACTTAAACATGTGCCATATTTACTTTTCTATATAACTTAATACTTGTAACGCTTGATACGTTGTTATATTTACTTTTATTGTTCATGATATAAATTTTGGACATTTTTTATATTTTGGATAGTTGAACTAAATTTAATTTTATTGAATGATTTTAAATTTTGGATAGTTGTTACATTTTGCATGTGATCACATGTTATTATATAATGTTAACTTAAATGATCTTAGTTTATGTTTTGTTTTTAAAACTTTTTGTTTTGTCACATGTTATTTAAAATGAATCTAGATTGAAATTGCAAATTACAAAGCACATGTGGTACATGTTATGCATTTTAGCATGTGTGAATGTTATATAATTAGTTGTAAATGTCTATTAAATGTGATATTTAGGTACATTTTGCATAATCACGTGTCATTTAAAACAACGATATCTATGGTTTTACATATTTAAGTTCATGAATATATGTAACAATGATTGAATTACATTTGCATTTAGTTGTTACATTTTGCATACATGATGACATGATGTTATAATGTTAACTTAGATTCAATCTTAGATTAAATGTTTTTTTTTTAAGCTCAAGTTGTTTTGTCATTTGTTATTTAAAATGAATCTAGATTGAAATTGTAAATTACAAAACACATGTGGTACATGTTAAATGAATTTGAACACGTATGAATGTTATATAATTAGGACATGTCTATTAAAAGTGATATTTAGGTGTACATTTTTCACGCATGATCATGTGTCATTTAAAAAAATTATAGATGGTTTTACTTCCTGAATATGTAACAATGATTGAAGTAAATTCACATTTAGTTACATTACATTTTGCATACATGATGACTTGTTGTTATAATGTTAACATAGATTCAATCTTAGATTAAATGTTTTGTTTTTAAAGTTCAAGTTGTTTTGTCATTTTTTATTTAAAATGAATCTAGATTGAAATTTCAAATTACAAAACACATGTGGTACATGTTAAATGCATTTGAACATGTATTAATGCTATATCATTAGGACATACATCTATTAAAAGTGATATTTAGGTGTACATTTTGCACATGATCATGTATCATTTAAAACAATTATAGATGTTTAAATACATATTTAAGTTCATGAATTTGTAACAATGATTGAATTACATAAATAAATTTAGTTACATTACATTTTGAATACATGATGACTTGTTTTTATAATGTTGACTTAGATTCAATCTTGGATTAAATGTTTTTATTTAAAAGCTCAAGTTTTTTTGTCATTTTTTATTTAAAATGAATCTAGATTGAAATTTCAAATTACAAAACAAATGTGGTACATGTTAAATGAATTTGAACATGTATGAATGTTGTAAAATCTCTTTCGGTAATAATCACATATAATGGAACATTGTCAACGCGTTTCAAACCAACCAGTGTGGTTCATCATCAGGACTAGGTGAGAGATCAGATCATATCAATAAGCTTAAATAGATGTAGAGATTGTTAAACTAGCCATTTAGAAAACGACTAGTTTGACTTTTTAATAATTAGCAAAAGGAGGAACAATAGAAGCATCTCTACATCCTTTTAGAAAGGTGAGATCTAATCTAAGTTGAGATCAGATATTACCTTTCTAAAAAGATGTAGAGATGCTTCTATTGTTCCTTCTTTTGATAATTATTAAAAAGTCAAACTAGCCATTTTCTAAATGGCTAGTTTAACCATATCTACATCTATGTAAGCTTATTGATTTAATTTTATCTCTCACCTAGTATTGATGATGAACCACACTGGTTGGTTCAAAACGCGTCGACAATGTTCCATTATATGTGCTTATTACCGAAGGAGATTTTACAATTTTATATGGATCACAGAAGCATAGATTCTAAAAATATGTATGAATGTTATATAATTAGGACATGTCTATTAAAAGTGATATTTAGGTGTACATTTTTCATGTGATCATGTGTCATTTAAAACAATTATAGATGGTTAAATACATATTTAAGTTTATGAATATGCAATAATGATTGAAGTACATAAATTAATTTAGTTACATTACATTTTGAATACATGATGACTTGTAGTTATAATGTTAACTTAGATTTAATCTTAGATTAAATGTTTTGTTTCTAAAGCTCAAGTTGTTTTGTAATTTTTTATTTAAAATGAATCTAGATTGAAATTTCAAATTACAAAACACATGTGGTTCATGTTAAATGCATTTGAACATGTATGAATTTTATATAATTAGGACATACATCTATTAAAAGTGATATTGAGGTGTACATTTTGCACATGATCATGTGTCATTTAAAACAATTATAGATGGTTAAACACATATTTAAGTTCATGAATATGTAACAAATATTGAAGTACATAAATGTATTTAATTATATTACATTTTGCATACATGATGACTTAATGTTATAATGTTAAATTAGACTCAATATTAGATTAAATGTTTTGTTTTTAAAGCTCAAGTTGTTTTGTCATTTGTTATTGAAAATGAATCTAGATTCAAATTGTAAATTACAAAACACATGTGGTACATGTTAAATGCATTTGAACATTTATGAATGTTATATAATTAGGACATACATTTATTAAAAGTGATATTTAGGTACATTTTTCACATTATCATGTGTCATTTAAAGCAATCATAGATGGTTTTACATATTACAAGTTAAAAACATATATATTTAAGTTCATGAATATGTATCAATGAAAGAAAATTTGCATTTAATTCATACATTTTGCAATTAAAATCATTCTTATAATGTTTTAATATACAATACATATAGATGTACATCTAAAAAAAATCATAAAATTCTAGGTGTACATAGATGTGGCAAACAATCATAAAATTTTAAAATTGCATTAAAAAATATCCAGTACACAACATTTTTCATTAATGTACATAGGAAGGCTACTATGGATGTGAGTTGATAATAAACTAGAAATTACAAAACACGTACCACACATTTTGCATTCAATAATGAATATTATAATTTTCTTTACATGTCTAAAAAAACTCATAACTTGAAATTTTCATTATATCAAATATGATAGATACATACAATTTGCAATAATGACATAAAATTAACTAGCTCATACCAGAATATGTAAGAAATCATTTAAGACTAGAGAATCTACATGTATGTGTATACGTATAAATTACTTGTTGTGTGCATGTGAAAAAACAATGTAAATGTGAAAACACTTGTACATAACATAAAATATACATATAATAATGTAAAACTTAAGAATGCACAAAAAAAATGCTAACAATTTCTACTTGAGTTATGTAAGCTCTCAAAGATGAATCCAAGGAGAAGAAATTGTTGGGCAGTTCAATCAAAAAAAATTTAATCGAATTCCATCCTTAATGATCCATTCATGATCCTCCTTTGACATTTTCCATTTATTAATTTTCAATTTTTTCTTTTATTGAACTTCTATAAACTTTATATGTGTTGCACACACAAAGTGACTATATTGACAACTTATGACATCAGGTTCATAGTCTTGAAAGTAAACAAAATCCTGACTTTGATGAGTTTGTTGGGAAAAAAAACCTTTCAGTATAATAGACCCTTTGTCATATATACACCAATTATCATCATATTTTTCCAATCATTTCATCTTTCATTTAGTGCAGCACATCAAATAATACTTAACATTTTCTACTTTATTAATAGGTGCAACTACATCAAAAACATCTCCTGCACAATAAAACAAGTACAAAAAATTAGATCATAATTAACATGAAAAAATAAATATAAAATTAACATGGGTACTTGATTTTATTATCTATTTCTAGATCTCTATCATTTGAAAGCGATTGAAATGTTACCTTCTCTAACAAGATAAAAAACTCGATCACCTTCAGATGATACTATAGTCTCCTCTGATTTCATTTCTTCAAAGTTTTTAATAGACATTTTCCCCTTGGTATTTAGTTATGTATGTTGCTAACCTTTTACATACAATTTTTTTTCACAAACATTATTGGATTTTGAGTCTCTATGAAAACATGACAAAAAAAAGAATAATTTCTTTTATGAAATGCAAATACATTTTGGTACTCCTTTGCTTTAATTGAATGCAATTTTCGAGTCCCTTTTATTGTTTCAAACTCATTTCCAATCGATCTATCTACATCTTGGACCCCAATATGCCAAAAAAACCTATATGGAAAATTCAAACAAGAATATAAATATATTATTTAAAATACAATCAAACATAATCATTGTGATAAATAATGTTTAAAATTATAAAATTAATAAAATATAGATAATGTATATTAAATTTCTACATCTATATATATGCAAGTTAATTTGTATATATGTACATGTACCTTCATACTTCCCTTGATCAATTATTCTCATGGCTTAGTGCAACAATGCACCATTGAACAACTTGTTCAACTGAGACAAGTCAGTGTGCAGAGTGGTTCCTTTGATATATTCGAAGTCCTCGTTTTATATATGCCCCTACACCAGCGTGTTCTCCTTTTTCATGACCAGTCTCAAAGAAACTCCAACAATATTTAATGTGAGTTTTCATATGAATACGACACAACCCAAATAATGATCGTGAACATTTGAATTGACATGCGCATCCATTTGACCATATCCAGTGTTCATTGAATTTTATTCCACAACCTTTTAATGAGTCATAAATGTTATCAAAACAATGTTGTACAAAATGTCTATCATGTGTACTATCGTCACTAATATAAAATTGATATTCTTTAATAACATGTCGATTTTCACTGGTGCTATATAAATGATCAACATTTTGTTCATAGTATCTATATAGAATATGGACAAGCATAAAGACTTGGTCAGAATGATGGTATTCACTATGTATTTCCTTTTGTGGAACAAATGTGTAATTATTTGCAAAATAAACTATTGAAAAAATGGTCCTCGGCGGAAAAACTTCACGGGATATTTTGAATTACAAGTCCTTCGATCGATATCTATGGGAATGCTTGGTGTATTTATAAATTTCTGCCTCAAACTTTCTCAAAAACTCTATCACAAAAAATTCTTCTTCTTGTAAATCAATCATTTTAGCACTTGTAATACTACTTGAACCAATCAATGTATGAATATATTCATATCTCTTCCATTTCACTTTTATGTTGGACAATGATTGATCATTTATATCAATAAAATATTTGTTGTGAAATAAAGTCAAATTTCCACAATGATTGCATTTTTTACCACCAACATATTTCTTTTGGTAAAATAATTCATGGCTTTCTCTTTCACATTGAATTTGAGATATGAAATCGTGGATAGTGGAAGGAGGAGGTGAATTTTTTCAAAAAAATTTACCAAGATTAAGGAATGTGTCATAATATAACTAGAATTCCACATGATAATGATAACAACAACTGTTGTGTACATTGAAAGGTTTAACATAACATGGTATTTGTTGCAAAAAACCACTGATTGAGACATTAATATCATGATTCTCTTCTATGAACTTGTTGAACAACTCTATGTGGATGGTGTCCAAGATATTTTGCATGTTCTTCGTACTGATTTATTGTTATTCTTTGTCGCATAAAATCCCTTGATTTTGGTGAAACACTTGAATTTTTCATCCAATATTCATATATTATTTTTTTAACATCTTATCCAAGTATATATTTGTATGGTTTCCTACAAATAATTTTCCAACAAGTGAGTTTATCATTTACATCTATTTGCAATTGAAATTTCCGATGTTTGTACAATTTTTTTTTGTGAGGTCCCTAATGCTTGTGCCATAGATTTTAACAAAAAATTCTCTTTAATACTTGATGAAACCACTGCCCTTTCTATTTCTCTGCGTGCATCTAAATCACTTTTCTTTCTAGATCTTCCAATTGACTTTAGAGCATTATATATATTTTATATCATATTTTCCGTCATTTTTTTATCTTTTGTTGATTTTCTAATACCCAATAAATTCGTAGCTTCCTTTAATTTCTTTGATGTTAAGTGACTTCTCAACATTTCAGCTTGAACTGCCACATTTTCGTCTTTGAATAACACATCAATAATGTGTTTAACACGATATCGTATAACACGGCCAACTTTTTTATCTCCATATGTGTCAGTGTAAACATTTCCTAGCATCTCATCATCGATATTGATTTCATATGTACATATGAGAATTAAATGTACAAAATGATTTTACATGTTCAATAAATAATTAAATTAATAAATCTGTATAATTTCAATAATACACATTCAACATATATATACATACCCAGTGATTCAATTTCTTCACTTGAATTTCTTTCAACATTTTCAACATTGTCAATCATTGGTTCAATATATCTTTCACTTTCTCTTTCAAAAACTTCTATCTCATCATCAATGTTATGAGGAATATCTCTCTTTGTTTCCATTGAAAAGTATTTTTCAAATTAGTTCATCAAATAAAAAATAATTTTCAGAGTACACTAGTTAAATTTTAAATATCATTTATAATATTTACATTTATATACCTACTTCAACTTCTAGTTGAGGTTGATTTTCCATAATGATTTTTGAGCATTCTTCTCTTCTTCTTTTTTGCGATATTATCTCCTGTATTCTCTAAAAGGCTCGGGGTCTCTTGTTCTATCATATTTTCTCTTACAATTTATTTGATTTCCCGTGATAATTTAGTGTGAAGCTCAAAAAATTTCCTTCAAAATCTTGCAAAAAAAACTCACTTTAAAAATTTTTCACAAAAAACATACTTCAACCCAAAATACTTACTTTAAAAATTCCGCCAAAAAATGTCTTTTAAAAATGAAGCTCAAAATATTTCCTTCAAAGTCTTGCAAAAAAATCTCACTTTAAAAATTTAGACAATAAATCACTTTAAAAAATCATTATAAAAGATTTACTTCAACCAAAAACACTTACTCTAAAGAAATGTAACTTTAAAAAATACTTCCAAAAAATGTCCTTTTAAACTTAAGCCTGTTAGTCATCGGTAATTTTTTCTTTTCATAGATGATTAAATGCTTATCCTAGATTTCTAGAAACAAAATTCATGAATATTGTGAGTTCTAGAAATCTCACTGCCTTCATCATCCTCAGGATAATTTTTTCACTATTTTACTACTCTATCAAGTCATGGCTAGCCTATCACTCCCATAAGACCAATCATGGGCTTATGCCACTCATTTTCACTATGTTTTCCACCTCTGACCTTACCACTATGTTTTGAATTACCTAACCCTTCTACTTACACCTTGGATTTCCAAGTAGCCTAACCTTTTCCCCTATTCACCAAATGCCTCAAGAATTGGTGGTTTCAAGCTACCTTTCTAGGCTCTTTAGATAAATCAAAATCAGTATTTTTGGGTCTGCAATTTATAAAGTCTATCAAAAACTCTATTTTACACCTAAAAACCCTAAGTCAAGTTTTCAGCCAAAGGCCAAGTCCAAAGAGCCTCCCACTAGGTCATCTAGGGTTTCATAGGTTATAGGATTGTTTTGGTTTTCCAAAATCACTATTTTACATGTGCCCAAAAGATGAAATCAAATGAAAAAGAGGGTTAGCACATGATTGTCCAAAAGGTATCAAAAATCCTTCAAGGAAGGCCTCCTTGGTCAAAGCACCACTTCTGCAAAAAGATAGTTGCCCATCTTAAACATTTCTGCAGGAATGATTGAGATGGCCATCAACAGAAATTGAGGTGAGGTGAGAGGCTAAATCATCACTAAGGATAGCCAAATCAAAGGAGAGGCAATAGGCCTATGTTCAAATAAAATCAGGGTTTTGAGGACTGTTTGGCTAAACATTGCTACCAAGTAAGAAACCAATGCAAAGGCCACAAGGACAGAAGGCACAACAACACAACCAAGCACACAATGAATATTTTTATAAATTATAAATGAAAAAGGGAAAAAGGTGAGGTGAACTGAACAAAAATGAATGAACTTGAAAGAGCTA
Source organism: Pinus albicaulis (assembly GCA_034641835.2). Classification (NCBI taxonomy): domain Eukaryota; kingdom Viridiplantae; phylum Streptophyta; class Pinopsida; order Pinales; family Pinaceae; genus Pinus; species Pinus albicaulis. The sequence goes on from CM076578.1 coordinate 773,550,622, forward strand.
TAGAGAACTTAGAAGACAACACTAATTATTTATCTCTAACAACCCTAAAACCTAAAATTTGGAAAGGTAGGCAAGAAGGTGAAATGAAGATTGTGGGTCTCCATGATGACAGCGAGCAGAATTTTGAAGAATGATATCAGAAGGTGACCTTCATGGTTTTTCAAGGCAACAATGCTTCACTACATCAAAAGGAGGGAAGTACAAAGAGTATCAGTGTGAGGGAAATCAAGCTTTCAAGTGCAAAAAAATGCCCTCAAAGTGATCAAAGGAATGAAAGCATAAGGTTAAGTATGGAAATGAGAAATCAAGTTGGGCTTGAGTTTATTGTTGAGTGAATAAAGTGTCAAACCCCAAAGAATGACTAAGGAGACCAAAAAACTGTGTCATAGGCACCTACAGAAATCAAAAATGGCAAAGGGAAGACATAGCATGGTATGATTTGCCAATCTTTCTCAAAATGAACCTGTCACTGTCAAGATCAGCAAGAAGGTAAAAATACATGTTTCAGGTCACTTGCACTCAAGAATGCCAAAAAGGGATAAAAACAATGGTTTCAGTTTATCAATGAAAGAAAAAGGTTTAGTAGTGCCAACACTCCCAAATTTAGAGGAACCTCTTCATATCTTTAGTACACCCCCACCAAACGAAGAAAAATCACTTTGACAAGTTCAAAATCACCTGCAAAAGGCTAAAGGGATAACAATGAAAATTATAAAGTGACAAAAAGCAAACATAGAAAAAGTGGGTTTTATAAGTTTGATTTATTTCTCAAAAGGTATAAAAGGCCTTCTTATCTTTTCCCATCTTATTTTTCCATTACAAGAGAAGAGAAGGTTTTTAGAAGAAAAAATAGAGTTTTTTGTCGATTTTCGAGCAAGGGTTACTGGCGCTACGCGAATAGGTGGTGTTGTGCTTACAAGGCCTAGCATTGCACAAATCGGGCATTTCCCCATTCAAATTAACTTTGCGCTGCGCTAATCTGGGGTGGCGCTATGCGAATCAGTGGTGCTACACAAAGACTCGATCGACACGCTGAGGACCCGACTGGCAGGCCTGCATGCACTCGGCACTATGCTAATCCACGGGCACAGCTGTCGGTGTTGCGCTCACAAGCCGACCCGATAGTTCAGGTAGGGTGTTGTGCTAATGCAGAAATCCCCTCAAACAAAGGAAATTTTTTCCCAAAGGCTTAAAGACTCCTCCAATTTGCCTCCAAAGGCCTACAAAGAAGCTAAACCTGGTAGGTACCCTTTTCCTCCTCCTCTCAAATATTTTTTCATCTTGATAGCTATATAGTAATTAAACCCTAGGTGTGCAAACCATAGGTCTCAAATACATATTACACCTTTTTTTTTGGCCTCCTTGAACATGTTAAGTGTCATTTGAGGGAGGGTAAGCTAGTGTGTTACAATTCATTTTCAAGAGAAGCCCCCTTAAGCTCCAAATCAAGGAGCCTTAAAACCTAGCTTCCATATCACTCATCTATAAAGGTTTCCATCACCACCTTCTTCATTTTTCTCCTCCAAACCCTAGTTTATCCACAAACATCTCCTATCACAATGTCAGGAGCTGAAGACAGTAGCAGCAGTGGAAGAAGCTAAGGGCCTATGAGTCCAAATCATAAGGGAGGGAAAGTGAACAGAGTTGAACCCCAGAGCATAGTGGCTATCACCTCATCTCCCATGATCCTCTCATGTTTCCAGAATATGGGATGTTTTCAATTTTTTTAGAATGTCAAACTAGTACAACACCACCCAGATCTTACAAGGTTGTTTTTCCTCAACCTCCACAAAAAAATATGTGAATCTTGCAGGGGTGGATTCTGAACTATCAGTAGATACCATCTCTGATGCTATAGGTATCCCCGCTGTTGGTGAAAAATGGTTTAAGAAGGCCAAATCAGACAAGGATTATTATAAGCCATTTATCAAAACTAGGTACAGACAAGGCTGCAAGTCTGTTTTTCCCTTCTCACACCTCAAATAGATATTTTCACCCTTAATGAAAGTTATCATGAAGTACTTCACTTGTGAGGGGAGGTACTCCAGGATTTATTCCTATCATCTTAGACTCCTCATGCATTTCACAAGGGTTAAGATGTTCAACTTGCCTTACTACCTCTATAAAATTATGGACAAAGTGTCTTATGTTGTCCAGAGAAGGAGTCCTTCCCAACAAACACAAAGTGTATTTCACCAATCCTTGATCAAGATGGTGGTATTACATCAATTGGAACAACAAGGTATACCTTGGGAGGTATTAATTGCACATGAAGTCTTCACAAGCCCAAAGCCTCCTCATCAACCAAACTTGCCTCCTCATCTGCACAAGTGCCCTCACCTCAAGGAAAACTCCCTTCTTCCCCTTCTCTTGATGCATCAAGTGAAGAGGATAAGAGTGGAAATGATGAGAAAAGTAATGATAGTGAGGGTAATGATGATGATTAAGCCCTCTAGGGGCAGAAAACATGGAGATAGATGATGATGATGGGCTAAATCAAGAATATGAATAGAGTGTTGACAATAAAGGTGATGAAATTAGTGAGGAAGATGAAAATAATGGTGAGGAAGAAAAGGAAAATGATGAGGCAGAGACATAGAATGAGGAAGAAGAAGGAAATGATGAAAGTGAAGAAGGGGTAGAAACAGAGAATGAAGAGAGAAAAAGTGAGAAAAACACTGAAAATATGCAAGAGGATGGTGAGGAAGATGGAGAGCTAGACAAGGGCAAAAAAAATATGGAGAAAGGCGAGAAATGTAAGAGAGGTAGGAAAACTAAACAAAAGCCTCAATTCATTAACCTAGACAGTGATAATGAAGATGAGGAGATGGCCACCAGAATACTGCTCCAAAGAAAATATGCACAAATTAGGGAGATGGAGAGATATTTTGAGATGGCTCAGCGAATCATTCAGTACTATAAGAATTAACACAATTATTTTAAGAGGATAAAAAGGGGCCTTGCTCTCTAGAAAAAGATGACCAATCATTATGCAATGAAAAACAAACTTGTTTGTGCCAAACTGAAGAAGGCCCTCATTGAAATCCAAATCCTAAAGTAATCAAAGGGTCATGAAAACCTTGTAGTTTTGGCATCATCTTCTCAACAGGTCTCCCGAACCCCTTGAAGGAGACCTCCACAAATTTTGAGGGAATTTGGATAATTTTTTGTTTTTTGTTATTTTGAAGGCCTATTAGCACAACACCACTAGCGTTATGCTTTTCCTTGGAGAATCCTCGGAGGGAAAAATCTGCTTTTTTGGATTTCACATCACTAGTACACTATTCTCACAAACTTTCAGAGCAATTGGAGCAGTTTTGACCCCTCAAAAGGCCAAAAAAAACCTAAATTTTCACCATTCTGCCTCCTTTTCAGGCCTAACACTGCGCACAGAGCAGTGTCAGGATTTTGAAATTTTTGGCTAGTTAAAGGAGCTGGATCTGCAAACCAAGAGTATTTTTTGAAAGTATACTTAGCAAAATTTCCAACGAGCCATCCCAGAGTAAAATCCGACATCGAGAAGACCCCCAAAACTTGGCTGCAACAGGACCTATTTTTTTCCTAAGGTGGCGCTACACAAATGGACACCACTGTGTGTTTTGGACCAAAAGTCAACAAACACACTCATTTATTGCAAAATAGTATTTTAGTGCTTTTTGAGGAAAATCACTCTAGAATTAGGTGCTAGAAGTTATTTTGGCGTTTATTTCATGGGATGTTTTGTGCCTTGGGCCTTGCATGGTCTCTTGGGCATTTATGACATTTATGAGTGATTTTGACATTTTCCAACCTTATCTAGGGTGCTTTCCCTCCTTTGCTAGATAAATAGAGCATGAGGGCTTTCACTGTAAATGTTGGCATTTGATGAGTTTTGAGAGAAATACATGGTTTTCTTGAGCTTGAAGATGAAATTGGTCTTGTGGATGTTTCTGAATGCCTTGTTTTGATTGATGATGAAGAAGGATATCTTACAGGATCCCTGAGCTTGGTTATTGGTGAAGTGTTTCTCTCTTATGTTATTATTTTCTCATGTTTTCATTATCTTTCATCCCTCTATGCTGCAGTAGAAAAGAAGAGTATAGGTTAAGAAATCTTCTTTGAGGCACCTTAGTCCTTCTTATTTCTATTGTCTTTGTGTTTTCCTCTGCTGGATTTGTTTAAGGAATTCTTAGCTACTCCTTAGACCTCCTTATACTTGTTTATTCCATTAATGGTTCAATAAAGTAGTTTCAAATATGTTTTATGGTTAGCCCTACCTATTTGATGTTATTTAAACTTTGTTTTGGAATGTCTTTTTGAAGTATTACTTATTAGGTTTAGCCAAAGAGGCCATGTTTTGATCATGCCCTTTTTCCATGCTTGAGAAGTTGCCTTAAAGTTCTTTGTAATTTGATCATTGATGTTTAGGCATTCCCTCTTCATTGATTAAAGTTATTTTTTATCTTGAATGTTTTCTAAATCTTGAAGGTGAAATCATTAAAAGTTAGATTAGTTTCTTGCTTTCTATGGTTCACTGAATTGTTCATCTTCGATGCTCATTTGCTTAAGTGTAATTAGAAAGCTATTTTTTTTCCATGTCTTATGATTATGTTCTTATGTTGGTCAGTGTCTAAGATCATCTTGCTTAAAAGGTATTTTTTTAAGGATTATTCACTTCCCTTAGCCACCTACTTTGTTCACCAACTTATTGTTCATTCCACTTCACACATACCTTAAGGATCCATTTTACCAAGCTAGATTTTCCCTATTATGCATCTTGTTTCATTGTTGAGATATCCATGACTTTTATTGACTCCAAAGCCCAATTATTTGTATACCTCTCACTCCACCTATTATACTTGACCATCTTACCCAACCAAACAAACAAAAAACCCTACACTTAACAACTAGCCTAAAATCAAACCCTAAAAGCAAAAAGTTCACATCCTTTGCATACAATAGAGAGAGCCCTCTCTGAGTCTAGGAAGGCTAGGTCCTAGGACTCCAAATACTGGTTTTATGTTACCCTATGCATTTGGTCTACCAATCTACTAAATCACAGGACCCTAACAAAGCCCAAAAAACCTTTGAAAATTCAACCCAAAAATTTCCTTTGAAAAATCAGCCTAAAAGCTTTCCTTTCAAAATTCAGCCCAAAAAATTCCCTTTGCAAATTCAACCCTAAAAATTTCCTTTGCAAATTCAACCTAAATGTAGAAATGTGTGAAAATAATGTTTCCATTTTTGGCTATTTATAGAGTTACAAATTTTGTTTTTTTTAGGGGCTTTATCGAATTTTTTCCGGTCGATGGAATTTGCAAGCAAAAGTTCGGATGAAATTTTTTGTCGTTAAAACTAATGGGAAAAAGCGACAAAAAAAGTTTGGTCGAACTGTTACAAAATTTTGGTCAAATTGAAACGTCTTCAACTACGTTGCAGCTCAGCTCTCAACACATTTCTTCAACATTGGAATGGTTAAACTCCATCAAATTTTATGAATTAACTTTCAGAACCAAGACTAGCATTTGTAGAATTTAATTTACTTTCACGAGATATAAATTTTATGGAATTCCATAGATATTTACTAATTTTAATTAATTTTGTAGTAAAATGGGTGCAAAAAACTTCTTAAGGTCATTATGATTCAGTGAAATCAAAATTTTTTATCTCCCAAGATACACTATAAAAAAAATTGAAAAATTTATGGTGCATTACATTGGTTTGTCATTTGTACTAGGTAGCTTTTAGATTTTAGTTTATAACTAATATATTGAGAAACTTGGCGCGACCGAAACATATTCAAAATATGTATTTTTTTCATATTGGTTCAGTTCAAAAAATTCTAGTAATTATGATATGCATTAGTTGGTTTCGTAAATATAAAGATACCGAAGTAGACTCTGTCTAGATTGTTGTAACATATTTTTTTTCTCAAAAATGCCAAGTTTTCAAATAATACACCAATACATCTCAACATGACCTTTTATGAATCTCTTGATTGTTAAATAACACACACTCAAAGAATTGTTAAGTTGACATATCAAATGTGAATAAAAAAATTCCAAAAAATAAGTAATAGAAAGCTAATAAAATTTCTGATAAGTTTTATTTTTATCGTAAAATGAAATACTAAACAGAAAAATTATTTTGGCTTGTAGAATGTTGAAGAACTTCTAAAAATTATTTTTTTTCTCGAAAAAGGGCAAAAAGTGTAACCCAACTTCACATTTTCACCAATGATCATAGGAAATTTTGATTACATATAGATGCAAACGATGAGCTTTCTTGTTGGACAGTCATTTGTAGTCAACCATACAAAGATAAACTTGGAGAAAATGTTAAAAATGTGATATGCGAATATTGGATGAAAGATTCATGTGTTTCACCAAAATAAAGGGATGTGATGTGATGAAGAATACAATGAAATCGGTATGAAGAACATCAAAAACATATTTTGGACACCACTCAGATACATTTTTTAAGAATTTGAAAGAAAGGAATCATGGAATTAATAGCTCAATCAGTACTTATGTGAAAAAAAAACCATTGTATTTAAGCATATCACTATACATGGCTCTTGTTATTTTTGTTGTTATCACGTGGAATTTAAATTATATTATGAAAGCTTCCTTAATTTTGGTAAAACATTTTGGATAAATTCATCTCCTCCTTCCACTATCCATGATTTCATATCCTAGATTCTATGTGGAAGAGAAAATCATGAATTATTGTACCAAAATAAATGTGTTGGTGGTAAAAAAATGTGATCATTGTGGAAATTTGACTTTGTTTCACAACAAATATCCTATTGATATGAATTATCAATAATTTTCCAACATAAAATTGGAATGGGAGAGATATGAATATATCCATACATTGATTGGTGCAAGTGGTAGTACAAGTGCTAGAAAGACTGATTTACAAGAAGATGAAATTTTCATGATAGATTTTTGAAGAAGTTTGAAACATAAATTTATAAATACACCAAGAATTCTCATAGAGCTCGATGGGAGGATCTACAATTCAAAAAATCCTGGGAAAATTTTCCACTGGGGAAAATTTTTTAGATACTTGATTTTTCTTAAAATTACACATTAGTTGTACAAAATGAAATGCAGAGTGAATATTATCATTCTGACCAAGTTTCTATGGTTATCCATGTTCTATATAAACATGTTGAACATAATGTTAATCATATAGAAAGCATCAATGACAAACGACATATTATGAAAGAATGTCATTTTTATATCATTGATGATCATACGCATGATACACATTTTGTACAACAATGCTTCGATAATATTTATGATTCATTGAAAATATCATGGAATAAAATTCAATGATATGGTCAGATGGATGCACGGGTCAATTAAAATCTTCATGATCATTATTTTGGTTGTGTCATATTCATAAGAAAACCAACATTAAACATTATTGGAATTATTTAATAATGGTTGTGGAAAAGGAGAACACGATGGTACAAGGGCATGTATAAAACAAGCACTTCAAAGATATCAAATGGACCACTTTTCCAACTAACTTGCCTTAGCCATGAGACTAACTCATTAAGGGAGGTATGCATGTGTGTGTGTGTGTGAAGTTGTATATATTTTTAATATGATAATGTTTATTAATTTTTAAATTTTTAAAAATTTAAAAATTATAGTTTAAATAGCTGATCAATGAATATCTTTGATATATAAAATGTATTTTAAATAAGATATTTATGTTCTTGTTTGAATTTACTCAAGTCTCTTTTCACATATTGGAGTCCAAGACATAGATATATTAGTTCCATATGAAATTAAAAGAGTAAAAGATACTAAAAAATTGCATTCAATTAAAACAAAAGAGTACCGAAATGCATTTGCATTTGATAAAATAAAAGAATCTTGTTTTTTTTCTCGTTTGCATATGGGATGCGAAATTTAATGATGATTTTGAAAGAAATATGTATGTGAAATATTGGAAACATACAAAACTTAATACAAATGGGAAAATGATGCTTGCAACCTTGGAAGAGATGAAATCAAAGGAGACTATAGTGTGATCCAAAGGTGATAGAGTTTCTAATATTGTTAGAGAAGGTAACATTTCAACTAATTTCAAAGGATATATATATATCTGTGTGTGTGTGTGTTTGTTTTATGTTTTTAATCATTGTGTATAAGTATAGATAATAGTTAAAATATTTCTAGATCTAATAAAATTGCACATGTTGATAACTAATTTGTTGTTAATGAATATTTCAATTTCACATTTTTTTTTAATTGTGCAGGATATTTTTTATTTTACTTGCACCCATTAACAACATAGAATATGTCAATTATTATTTAATAATGGTTTTATATATGAAAAATGGTCTATTATACTAAAAGGATATTTTTTCCAAGAAAGTCATCAAACCAAGTCATGTCTACTTTCAATAGTATCAACTCAATGCCATAAGTTGTCAATATAGTCACTTGGTGTGTGTTAGGTCACTATATTACTAGTATAGTCCCTTATTGTTGTTAGTGTAGCCCCCTTATTGTTATTATTGTACCCTTGTAACCCCCATATTTTTATTATTGTGCCCTTAAATTATTATTGTTAGGTCGGCTAGGATTAAATTGTGGCCCCATTAGGATTACAATGTGGCCCCATGAAGTCCTATATATAGAAAGGAGGTTTTGTAATTTGAATCATCCAAGAATTGTTCATTAAAGTAATATATTGGAGGTTGTCCCCTTAAAGTGCCTTATTTCTAAGGCATTGATATCTCTTTTCTTCTATTTTTTGAGCTGGTTTCATAACATTTGGTATCAAAGCTTTGAGATTCTAGGGTTTCGCTGCTCCAAACAGGTCAGCCTAGAATTTTATCTATAGTTTTTTTTTTACGAAGGTTCAGAATCTGAAATTTTTAGAGTGCGAAGCCAACATCCTGAGGAACATCTTCACAAAATTTCAGACCTTGGTTTGCAATATTTTCAGAGATATGATTTGTGCAAGTTAGGTCATTTTGTAGGCTCTTGAATTTAACCTAAACAGGTCATCGTGGTATTTTCATAATAAATTTTTTTATATAAAGGTTCAGAAGCTAAAAATTTTATAGTGCAAAGCCAAAATCGTGAGGAACATCACCACAAAATTTCAGATCTTTGTTCGCAATATTTTTGGAGATATGATCTGTGGAAGTTAGGGCTTTTTGAGGCTTCTAAATTTCATCTCAAAGAGGTGATCATGGGAAAATATTCATAGCTCTCTCTCTCTGAGCATCGGATTGGAATGCTGTAAAAAAGTGGCTGAAATTAAATGGACTGTAGTTTTTGGTCTATCAATTTCGAAGCCAAAGTAGAAAACAGTGACACGTGGCAAGTCATACAAGTTCGCTCTACTGAACCAGTCCAAAATTGGGTCATTGTGGGATATTGGACATAACTTTGTCTTGAATTATCCAAATCAGATCAGACCTGTGGAATTTGAAAGAATATTTAGAGGGCTACTATAGAGCTGAATTTTAGATATTGAGGATCCACAATTATAGAGATAATTCAATTTCAATATCAAGCTCCTCAAAAGCAAGTAAAAGGTGTGTATTGTTTTTCCGAATTGCATACGTCTTGTTTGAAGAATCAAGTTGAATTGATTCCAAGGGCATATTGTAGAATATATATTAGTATTGGATTCTAAAATGGCCCCTAAAAATAATTCAACACCCATTAAGCCTTTAGAAGGCTCTACTATGACTCATGAAGACGAATAATGGAAACATGACATATCAAAATTACAAGAGCCAGTGCAAAAAATTTCTCTCTCACAAAGAACAACAAAAATTGAAATGGAAGTTTTGAAGAAGGGCATGGAAACTAAGATGGATGGTTTGAAGAAAGGCGTGGAAGCTACGATGAATGGTTTGGAAGCTAAGATGGATGGCATGGAAGTGGGCATGGAAGCTAAGATGGATGACATGGAAGCTAAGGTCGATGAAAAAATGAAAGACAACATGGAAAACATGAAGAAGGATCTAAAAGTAGACATCGAAGGTTTGGAAAAGTTGATACAAGAAATGTTTCTTAATGGTGAAAAGATAGTAGAGGAAACTCATGATGAGAAAAAAATAAATGTTAATCATGATTTCATAAACTCTACTATTGGAGGGAAGAACCACCATATTCCAAAAATGGATATGAGGAATTTTGATGGAAAGGATCCTGTAACATGGATATTATATATATGGAGCAATATTTTGATCTCAATAATGTGCAAAACACACAAAAGGTATGCATTGCAACTTTGCATTTAGAACAAAATACATTTGTATGGTATCGATGGCTTTGCTCCTATAACAAAATTGTCACTTGGTCAATTTTTATGGAGGAAATGATAGCACATTATGAGGATATGAAGAGCAACACCTTCTTTAGCCAATTGATAAATCTCAAACAAAAGGTTTTATTGGGGGAGCACATTGAGGACTTCCAAAAATTGAATATAAGGGTAACTGATATTTCAGAGGAACACAGGATTGATCTGTTCATAGGTACTTAAAGGATAACATCCAACATGAAGTTCATGTTTTGGAACCTGATTCATTAGAGAAGGCATTCAGGTTGGCCAGAAAAATTGAATGTAAAATTATGGCGACAAGGAAGCCTACCACTCACTTCTATAAAGAGGTAAGTGTTGCTAATCCTAGATTTGCACAACCTACAAGGTTGACACCACAACAATTGGAATAAAAAAGAGAAAAAGGGCTTTGTTATAGTTGTGATAGAAAATAAACTAAGGGCCATAAGTGTGCTGAGAAGAAATTATTTTACATAGATTGTGAAGAGGAAGAAGAAAATGAACAAGAATCTTCAAAAGAAGAGGATATACACCACCAACCGACCCTGGAAGAGGAAGAAATGAGTCCGAACATATCGTGTAATGCATTGGCAGGAATTACCACTCAAACTCTCAAGATAGAAGGACATATCAAGAAGAAAAAGGTAATAGTGTTGATTGATTTAGGTAGTATCCATAATTTTATTCATTGCAAGGTATCCAAGGAATTGAATTGTTCCCTATACCCAGCACTAGAATGTCAAGTGATGGTTTTAAATGGAGGAACTATAAATTTCTCTGGAAAATGCCATAATATCAAGCTAACCATGGGGGAATATGTATTGATTAGTCCAATGCTTCCCATTCCTATGGGAGGTGTTGATGTTGTACTAGGAGTACAATGGTTACAATCTTTGGGGACGGTAGCATTTAATTTTCAAGAACTTTTCCTGAAATATTTTCCAGAAGGAAAGGAATTCGAATTACGGGGTATTGCAGGGAAGCCGGGAAAGATAATAAGCTCTAATGTCATGACAAAGCTTCTAAAGAAATAACAACGAGGCGTAATTGCACAATTATGCTCACTAGAAGTTCCAACACCAAAATCATCTATTTATTTAGATCTCCAAAAAGTCTTGGACAATCATTCCAAGGTGTTTGAAACTCCCAAAGGACTCCCACCTATTCGTGATAATGATCATGCTATTCATTTGATTCCAGGAAGTGTTCCTCCAAACATCAGGCCTTATAGATATCCTTATGTCCAAAAGAGCGAAATTGAACGTATGATTGCAGAAATGTTAGAGGCTGGTATAACTCAACCTAGTCAAAGTTCTTTCTCTGCTCCTGTAGTATTGGTACACAAGAAGGATGGATCGTGGCACATGTGTCCAGATTATAGGGAGCTCAATAAGCTCACCATTAAAGATAAATTTACCATTCCTATGATTGATGAATTATTAGATGAATTACATGGAGCAAATTATTTTACCAAGTTGGATCTTCGTTCAGGATATCATCAAATTAGAATGAAGACTGAAGATATTCCGAAAATAGAATTTTGAACTCATGATGGTCATTATGAATTTTTGTTCATGCCTTTTGGCCTTACCAATGCACCTTCTACATTTCAAGGGTTGTTCAATTCCATTTTCAAACCCTTTCTTAGAAAATCTGTGCTAGTATTTTTTGATGATATACTGATCTACATCAGGTCTTGGAAGGATCATGTTCAACATGTTGACAGGATGCTCAAAATATTGCAGGAGAAACAATTATATGCAAAAACATCCAAATGCTTCTTTGGAGTGTAAGAGGTGGAATATCTGGGTCATATTGTATCTCATGAGGGTGTTAAGGTAGACCCTAACAAAATTAAATCCATTAAGGAAAGGAAAGTCCCCACAACCATAAAGCAGTTGCGAGGATTTCTTGGGTTAATAGGGTATTATCACAAGTTTGTTAATAGTTATGGGAGAATAGCAGCACCTCCAACAACATTATTGAAGAAAGATGCATTTTCATGGACTCATGAAGCAACTGAGGCCTTTGAACATCTTAAAGAAGCAATGTGCCTAGCACCGGTCTTAGCTACACTAGATTTAATAAAAACCTTTATTGTGGAATGTGATGCCTTAGGAAATGGAATTGGTGTTGTTTTAATGCAAGAAGGAAGACCCATTACTTTTGAAATTCGTCCAATCAAAGGAAAGTATTTACATAAAGATATTTATGAGAAGGAAATGTTAGCAGTACTGCATGCACTAAAGAAATGACGAAATTACCTAATGTGAAGACACTTCAAGGTAAAAACTGATCATGATAGTCTTAAACACTTTTTGGAACAAAGAATATCTTCAAAGGAGCAGCAAAAATGGGTCACAAATATGTTGGGTTATGACTTTGAAATAATATACAAAAAAGGGAAGCTAAATGTTGTTGCAGATGCACTCTCAAGAAAGAATGAAGAGGTGGAAAAATTTCTTTGTGCCATATCTATTATCCAAATAGATTGGATAACCGAAGCAAGGGATGAATGGAAGAAGGACGAAGAAGTGTGGACACTCATTCAAAATTTGCAGCAAGATGCTAGTACATCTGATACATTTAGTTGGAAAACTGATTCCTTATGGTACAAAGATTGCTTATATCTTTGTAAGAATTCCCAACTAAAACAAAATATTCTTTTGGAATTGCACACTTCTCCTTTAGGAGGACACTCAGGATTTTTAAAAATATACCACAGGGTGATGAAAGAATTTTTTTGGGATGGCCTTAAATATGATATTCAAAAGTTTGTGGCAGAATTTTTGGTTTGCTAGCAGAATAAAGTTGATATAATTAAGACCCCGAGCCTTCTACAACCTTTATCCATTCCAAGTCAACGTTGGGAGGAGATCTCAATGTATTTTATCACAGTTTTACCTAAGTCCGAAGGAAAGAGTGTCATCATGGTGGTAGTTGATAGACTTACCAAGTATGCACACTTTTGTACATTATCTCATCCATTTAAATCAATTACATTTTCTACTACATTTATGGACACAATTCAAAAGCTACATGGAACCCAAGGGTTATTGTGAGCAACAGAGATCCCATTTTTGCTAGAAATTTTTGGACGGAGTTATTTTCTTGTTTGGGTACTCAATTAGCTCATGGCTCATCTTATCATCCTCAATATGATGGTCAAAATGAGATACTAAATAAATGTTTGGAAGGATATCTTCTTTGTTTGTATCTGATAAACAAACACAATGGGTCAAGTGGTTACCTCTCGCCGAATGGTGGTATAACACTTCCTTTCATACTGCAGCAAAAATGACCCCATTTATGGCACTTTATGGATATCATCCACCATCCATCCCATCATCTTTAAGATAAAATTCGAAGGTTCAAGCAGTGGAAGATCACATTGAGCATCAAAAACAAGTTCTCCAACTCTTAAAGGATAACATGAATTTGGCACAAAATTGAATGAAACAACAGGCATATCAACATCGCAACGAGAGAAGTTTTGATGTAGGATACTGGGTATTTTTATGGCTACAACCATAACAAACAAATGTCCCTCAAGCAAGCTAAGAAGGATAATAAATTATTGCCAAAGCACTATGGTCCTTAGAAGGTGTTGCAAAATATTGGTACTATGGCATACAAATTGGAGCTTCCTTCATCTTCACAAGTGCATCTAGTTTTCCATGTTTCATGCTTAAAGAAGGTTATAGGTGAAAATCTTCCTGTTCAAACAATATTTCCAGAACTTGATGAGGAAGAAAAAATCATATTGAACCTGAAGCGGTCATGGAAACAAGAACTTGACAGCTGTGAAATCGATCAATTTTAGAGTATCTCATCAAGTGGAAGAACCTACCTACTAAATATTCTACATGGGAGAATGATAATTTTATACAAAAGCACCCAGAGCTACTCAAGCGTTGAGGACAACACTTTTTTTAAGGAGAGGGGCATGTTAGGTCCCTATATTACTAGTATAGTCCCTTATTGTTGTTAGTGTAACCCCCTTATTGTTATTATTGTACCCCTATAACCCCCATATTGTTATTATTGTGCCCTTAAATTATTATTGTTAGGTGGGCTAGGATTACATTGTGGCCCCATGGACTCCTATATATAGAAAGGAGGTTTTGTAATTTGAATCATCCAATAATTTTTCATTTATGTAATATTGTTGAGTTTATCCAGTAGCTTATTTCTAAGGCTTTGATATCTCTTTTCTTCTATTTTTGGCGTTGGTTTCACAACAGTGTGAGCAACACGCATAAATTTGATAGAAGTTCAATCAAGAAAAACATTCAAATTTAAAGTCAAAATTTGAACATGAACAAATAATTAAGAGTGGAATTCCATTAGAATATTTTTAATTGAACTGACCAAAAATATCTTCTCCTTGCTATCTTAGTGACATTATTTACTAAATTAAAATCTCAAATTACCATCAATTCTAATTTTTTTGCATCACTTGTACATCTTTATAGAATCAAATTATTCTCCTAAATAGGTCGAGAAAATGCATTTTATTGTGTGTTTGTCATATACATGCAGTGCATGCACCATCTATATGTGCAGTGCATAATCCCCATTATATGAACCTATTAACTAACAATGCATGCTCCACACATAGTATTTAATATTTGAAAAATTCATTTACTATGACAAAATTTAGGCCCACATTAAGATTAATACAACTTCAATCGATTCAACATTGCAATATTTAATTCCCAATTTCTATGCTTTCTCAAATTTCATGAAAAATACAAACGTAACAGACTTAAGGTACTTTAACTTTAGAATGTATGTATTTAACAAGCTTCATGGAATGTCATTTGTTACAAACACATATCTCATATATCTATACCATAAATATCATAAAAAGAGGGAGAAAGTGGAATGGTTTATTATATATGGGGCACTTACTACTCCAAATATTCTTATAAAATAGAAGTTCAAGAGGTTATAGTAGAATTTCTTCTATATTTTCTATGGAAATAGCTCAAAACTAACTTGACAATTTGCAATAATTTAAGGTCTACCATCAAACACTCAATATTGTTCTTGTCTCAACAAGCTAACCTTTAGGTTTCGGGCACCATAGGTCATGCTTTCAATCACAAAAATTTCCTTTTCAACGCATTTTAGATTTTATATTCAACTTTATTAATGGAATGAAGATTACAAAATGGTGAGAAGGAAGCTCCTTAAAAATTGAATGTTCCTTCCTTAAAAAAACAAATTTTGGAGTTTTAACAATAGATTTTGCATTGTTATAATATTTATACTAAAAACCATTTTTTTAGATAATACGAGAAATTTCCAAGTTTGCTATATCTCCATTTGAAGCAAATTTCCTGTGATATATTACCAAGATGTAATAACCATATGTCCTACAATTGAACAAGGTTGATTTTCGATGCTTTCTCCAAATATAAAACAACATCTAGCATATTGTGGGTTGTATACATTGACATATATTGGAGCCAAAGGAGTGTGGAATGATGGTTCATAGGTTCAACTTCAAGAGAAATAAATTTGTCTTGTAGTTGTTTTGGATTCATAATGGAAGTATTTTGTTAGTGGGTTTACCAGATTTGGACTCTTGCTGTTGGATGTGGCTAATACTCTAGTTTGGTCTTCGAAACACTCTCTAAGGATGTTAAAAGCTAAATTAGGATATAAGGCCCTAATTGTAGTAAATGAGGATTTATAGAGGAAGTAATGGTATTAATTGATTTGGAAATGGAAATATCCTTTAACGATTAGGGTTTTTTTTATGTTAATGCGTCATATTGACTATGGTTACCACTACATTGGGAATGTGTAAATAACTTCCAAAATGAATATTAAATCTATTAATAGGCCTGAATTTCACAAATTATCTAAACATGGGAAAGAATAAGCATAGAGTTGCATAGTTTCACTATAAATAAACTAATTTCTAAAATGAAATACAAACATATTTGTATGAAAAACTTCAAATTTAAATATATAAAATTTACAAACTATAATGAATTACAAACTCCGATTTTAAAAACAAAAACAAAATTCCATAAATTTAAGGTAACATTCTATTATTTCTTCACACTTCTACAAAATAATATAGACTTCAAGAAAACACGAATTAGATCAAAGTAAAAAGGCTTATTGTACTTTTAATACTCTATTCTTTCTTTCTTTAACGAAAAATGAAAACAATAATGTAAAAAATAGCAATGTAATTTGACATGTAAAAGTATCTCCTTTTCCTCCATTTATTGTCAAGCTTGAAGTGTTAATTCCCAAGGTTGTTTCTACAAATATGAATTCTTTTAAATCACATCTAATGGTTAATTCTCTAGGTCTAGGACATCATATTTTACTTCCAACACTATTGGAAACATGTTCAACCAATTTAATCCTTCTCCTTCAACTAATAATCCTTAAAAGGTGATTAAGAAACTTGGAATTTTCCACTACAAGGTAAATGTTAATGCCACTCCTTACCGTGTGGCCTCTCCTAAGTTAAATAATTGTCATTATTGCATATTTTATAGATGCTCTTCTTGTAATATCGAGCCCAAAATCATAATGGAACAAATTGGTTTGATTTGTACAAGTGAGACCAAAAACCTAGTTACATTTAACAAGAAGGTAAAATTGGCCCTAAGCCATATTAAATACCTTATTATAACCATGTGTTTTCCTTGTAAAATCACACTATATGAAATTTTTGGGTGACCATCAATATGGGATTATAAAATTATTCTGCAATCATTTTGGAGCATCAACAAAAACACTTGACTAATGGGACCTCATTTTATCACTCTTCATAACTGAAAGGACAACATTATTTTAAGAAAAATAATAGTAGTTCCATATATTGAAAATATCCTTAATCCTCAGGTTCATTATATTTAGATAGGACTAAGGCATGCATTCCATATTCATGGAAGGGGGATAATCATCTATTTTCTAAATAAATTTCAATCATAATTGAAACGGAATATCATATCTTAATGGAACCTGAGAAATTTACAATTTTATGGAGACTATTATTGTGAAGGTGATGGTCTTATTTTCATGTTATATATTTCTTCTATAAAACCTTTTCAATTATCCTAACTTTTGACATTTTATTACACCAATAATAATTATGAATTTGAAGCCTTACACATTTGTTTGAATAAAGCCTTGTCATTATGCTATAAGCATCTACATGTTTGGGTCATTTAGAGATGGCTAATAATATGACAATCTGGGTGGATATTGGTGGCCACCCACCTATTCCACCTATACCTCCAATTGGTTTCATCAGTCTCCTTGTTTATAACATCATTTACTATTTTTAGCAATTTTTTGGGTCCTAAACTTTCGTAGCAGTTTTGACCCCCTAAATGATGTTTTTTTGAGGACCGTTGTAGGCCCATAGCCATAGGAAAGGGCCTATGGGAAATACTATAGTACTCATAGAGATATTTCTAATGATATATCGTATGCCCCAAATAGAGATAATATGACCAAGTTACGACCCTAGGATGTTGGTTTCCCAAATAACCCCAACCGAGCCCACAAACTGTTGATGTTTCATCTCTCGGGGTTAGGGTTTTGGATTTTTATGGTTTTCCCATGTTGTTCAATAATAAAAATTCCCTTGAGCCTCATTGAAAAGAAGTTCAGAGACATATAGCCGCCACATCTCCTCTCAGAGATCACCTACCATCACCCGAGCTAGTTTATTTCCATTATGTCTATAAGCATATTTCCGTTATTTGATATTAATGAAATGAATTTTTATTCCTGCCACATCTCTATGTTTATGCTTATTTCTATATTTTATTGTGTTCTTGTATAATTTTGTATTAGTAGTATCAAAGTGGTATGTTCTTTCTCGATATTTCTTTGCATGTCCCCAACGAGATCAGGGTATGAGTTAGGGCTCGATCTGGATGAACCCTTGCAAGATAATCCTATAAAACCCTTATGACCTCCCATGGCAGAAGAAAATAAATAAGAGTGAGTAGGAGATCATATCAAAATATTGGTCGAGGAGGCCCTCGAGAAACAGAGGAACACGATGATGGATAACCTTGTCCAAATCCTTTGAAGACTACCTACCAATGACACATCTTCATCCAATAGCCACTCTAGAGGTGCCACTCCTTTTAACGTACAAGTTAACTTTGACATTCCCATAGTTGAGGGCCAAATAGATGCAGATGGCATAGATAGCTAGCTGAAGCTATTAGAAGGATATTTTTTGGTTCATGACTTTTCCAATCGGCAGAAGATTACTTTTTCACTCCTCAAAGTTGCCCCCCATGTCAAGGACTCATGGGAAACCTACTGTGAGAAAAAGGATGAGAAGGAATCCTCCTTGTTCTCAGTCCCAACCACTTATAATTCTTTCCAACACACCATCAAGGAAAAATATTACACTGTGGGGAGTTATGATGACAAGTACATACAATGGACTACGTTATGGCAGTAAGGGGATAAAGATGTGCATGAGCTGAAGAATCTATTCCATACCCTATGCACAAAGTTGGGTATCAAAGATTCAAAGAAACATTTGGTTCTTAAGTACCATAGTTATTTGCATAAATACATCCAAGAGGAAATGGAGTTCCTTGACATATCCTTGCTTGGTGAAGCATATCGGTATGCTATGAAGATTGAGAAGAAATTGAAACACAAGAAGCGAGACTTTGGGCCTTGTTGAAGCCTAGAAAATATCTGCTTCAATCATCGGGGAAAACCACCCGGTCGGGACCTTAAGACAGCTCCTTTTCCGTTTGGTATGGTGGCTCCGACTGGATTTAAAGGACCAGTTTCCTTGTAACTAAATGGATTGGATTGGATGGGTGGAAATGGGACTAAACTAACTGAAATAAAACTATCTAATTTAAGCTAAATACTGATAAAGAAATTCTAACACTAACCCGGGTAATTATATGTGAATACAACTTAGGATTGTTCCAATTCAACAATAACCATGAAAATGTATTATTAATTAAATTGAAATGTGCAGAAACAAATAAAGATAACTCTTTTTAAGAAATTAAACAGAGTTATATTAGCATATTGCATTCATCATTGTATACCATTTACATGTAACTATGGAAAAATAACGTTTCAATTATACTCAGAAATGATATATAAAAGGAAGCGTTGTGAAAACAAATATACATATAAATGATAGCAATTTTAAAATGAATATCATAAGACAAAAGAAATCAACAGTGAAAAAATAGAAATACCTTGTTCATCTTGAGGACTTTCAAATTCAATCTGGTACTCTATCCAGTAACTATGATGCAAAATCAAATTCCAAGGTACAGAAATGCAACACTTCAAAGATAATTCCGCATGAAAATCACCAGATGTGATCCTTTTTAAAAATATATAAGACAATGGAGTACAGAAATGCAATCTCCAAGTCCAAAAATATTAAGATCCAGGACCCCTCTCTAAATGCATGAGAGGAGTTTAAATACTACTTAACTAACTCTAAAAATTACAAAAATTAAGGATTCGGTTCAATGACCGTCCTTTTCCTAGGCTAAAATACAATGAAATTAAAACTAAATCTATCTATCTATGAATTTGATCTTTAAGCTTGCAGGCATCTAGCATAGTTTTGAGAAGATGCGGTTGACCGACTTCGGAATTCAACTATCCTGAAAAGACAGAGTCGGCAAGCGTAGGAGAAATCTTCTCTGTAGCATTGATGATACAATTGAGCTCACTGTGCTGACTGTGTGGCTTCACCAAGTACATCCAGTATGAGTCCCAATTCAATCTTGTCAGCCCTTGGATGGATTTTGCTCTTTCTTCTGCCTTTTGCCTCCATTCTGTTTGTAGTTGATTTACCTGTGGGAGATATCCTGGAACAGTTTCTGGGATCAAATCAGCTTTGTGTAAATTCTCATTTACACAATCAGTGAGAGTTTTTGCCGCTGTAGCCGCCTCCTCTGCTGCCTTTTCTGCCCTTCTAATTTGTTCATCCCAGTTATTGAACAGTATTTCTTTATGGTTTTCATTAATGATGGGTGCACCAGCTTTTTTGCCTTCTTCTGTCTTTTGCCATGCCAGATAATCATTGATCTTTTCATTAATCAAATCATAATCATTTTGTAAATCTACGACATGATTTGTGATTTTATCGCTCTCTTGGCACAAAGAATTCCATTGCAAGATTTTTTGGCAGAAAACTTCCTCTTGTTGCAGTAGTTGATTTTTCAAAGAGATGGTTTCTGAAATGAATTCTGGAAGCTTAGGATCATCTTTATGCTGATCTTGGATAATCTGTATTTGTTTTTCTTTATTAGCCAGGCTTTTTTGATGTCCTATTTGCATTTCTTGAAATTGTTGTTGTAACTCTTCAAGTTTCAATTGTGCTTCCTTATTGGCCTGTACCTGTCGCAATTGCTGTTGCAGAGCTTTTACCTGTTCTTCTTTTTCATCCAACAAAAGTTGTATCTCAACTGCTTTATCAATTGTTGCAGAAGCATAAGCTCCTGTTATTTGAGATAACTTAGTGAGATTATGAGTAGGCTCTGTGGCGGGATCTTTCCACAAAACATCTACTTGTTCTGCTTCACTAGCAATTGCACTTTCTATTTTCCTCTTTTTTCTCTGTCTCTTCACTACTGCTTTGTATTTTGGGCTGTAGAATACATCCAGAGGAGGAATGTCCTCTACATTAAGTACAATTTCAGAGGAGGGTGTGATTGGTATGTGCTCTGTCACTGCGACTGTGCTGCTTGTTCTTGTATTCATAACTTTGGTTGTATGGACAGGGGTCTGTACATTCTTTCCTTCTACATTAATCAATTGATTAAAGGTTTCCCATTCTTTATCTAACTCAATGGTGACTAGCTGTTGCTGTACATTGGTTGGAGGAGGATTTGTCTGTTGAGAAGTCAAAATTTGTTGTTGAGTAAGTTCTTTAGATTGTGCAAAATCTTTAATGGATTCTTCCATTTTATCTTCCTTTTCTTCAGACTTATTGGAGTGTTCAGAATTTCTGTCAGATTTTGATTTAGACTTACTTGTACTTGAACTGCCGTTAAGACTAACACTAGGAGTTTGCTCCCTTGCGGGCTCTAAGCGTATATTATCCAAAGGAATAGGAATTAGTCTTCTTTCTCTGTAAAGCTTGAATTCCTGAAATTCCTCTGGAGATAGTTGAGCTTGAGATGAATTCAAAACTTCTTTGAATGAATTTCTTGCTTGGAACATATCATCAAAAAGATCCTGTTCCCCGGAAAATTCCCTTACTTTGATTGCATTGGTAAAATTCTTAACAATATCATTTGGGTCGAATAACCTTCTTGAGAATTTGAACAACTGTAGGCATGTAACGTTGCCTATCTCTTGAAATGCATGACCAATATCAAACAGTGAAAATGTTCCACATTTTATGGGAAATTGTGGCCAAATGCCCTTTTTCTTCTCTTTTAAATCTTTTGTTATACCTCCCTGGCCACAGGTCTGATAAGTAATTTCCCAAGCTACAAGTCTATCTGGAACATATAAGGGTAAAACATGGGGAGAAGCATAACTTCCAAAAACCATAATATAGGTGAACAATTCTTCTCCAAACCATCTCGCGACGGGGAGAATATCAACCTCTGTTTCTGAGGATAACCTTGGGGCATCCTTATTATACAATTTTCTGTACAATGGCAGCATTATTCCATGACAAATTTGGTAAAAATGGGGGACAAACTTAGACTCCCATAGTTCTTTATGGTACACATGAATAGGCAAAGGATCGTGGATAGTCCATTTCCAACCCATCACAGGGAATTTAGATACATAACAGATAGCATCCTTGACATAAGCAGATAAATAAAAAGGTGGATAAACCCGCTGAGAAACATTTCGTTTGGACCGGTAGTGAAAAATAGCAGTGGTCAAATTATCGGATAATATTTTGGCCCAGTCTACAATTGTAGAATTAACGGCCGCATTCAACAAAGGAAACCATTCGGGTAAGATAATATTTATGTCAGGCTTTCCAAAAAGCCTGCATAACATGGCAGCAATAAAACAATAAGGAGAGGTAAGTGAACCCGTGCTGTACATACCTTGTTTGTTTTTCTTCAATGGTTCACTTCTTTTGGTCCACTCCTTTGTGCATTCTACCAAATTTGCATGTTCTTTGGAAAAATATTCCATGAATTGTTTGTTGAAAGTCGTTTGAGGTTCTGGCAACTTGTACATTAATCTCAGATCTTCTATGGTGAATGACCCGATTAGCTCTTCAGATGGAGTTCTGAATTGTCTGTCTGAAATATCTGTGCTATCCAGCACCCATCTCACCATGTCTGTATATGGGAGAATCCTTGGCCTTGCTGCTATTCTATGCAAAAATGAGCAAGCCAAGTCTCTAAGGGTTGCTTCAGACGTATTCTTTGAACCTGCTGTAGCTGCAACTTTTATCACCACAGGGTTTTCTTCTTCTAACAGATTATACATTCCCTCCCAAGTGGATATACCGGCATCCTTGTTACAGGCGGTGTCTGCATATAGCGAAGCCATTTCTTTGTTCTCAGAATTTGAGCTCTTCTCCTTCTTACCCATAGTGTTTAGTTGAAGCTTTGTATAGACGTTTGCTCCTTCGTGCCTGCGTTTTACGAGTAAATGAGAGTAATGATATAAGAAAGGTGATGAGACTGTTTTGAATGTGAAAGCGGATAAAATATAATATTTTAATTGTGAAACGACTTTCAATCTAAACACAATCTCATTTACCATTAATAATCAATCCAATCATTTAATATAATCATTAAAGCGCATAACGGATTTGACATATGGGAAGATTGCCTTGGGATAGCGCGCCTATATGAATCTGCGACATTGCGATCTGCGATTTGCTGCGCAATATCGCAATATCGCAATGTCGCAATATCGCAAAATGAAATCATCGCAGTCATGAAAATAGCGCAGAAGCAGATATTGCGCAATAGCGCAAAAGCGCATATCGCAAAATCGCAAAAGCGCAAAATCGTAAAAGCGCAAAATCGACAAGAGCGCAAAAGATATTCATTAATCATTTCTGTTTTCTGCGCTATGCGATCTGCGATCAATGTGTTTTATAAAGGATATATACCATTTTTGTTATGAATGCGCTATCTTGTTTAAAGAGTAATTTTATTATAATCTATCATAAACTTAAGTGTTTCTTGATATTCTTTCTAAAGGATTAGGTTTATGATAGAAAGTTTTATTTGAAAAGGCAAACAAATCCTAATTGATTTTTTGGATTCTTTAACTAAGGGCCCTCATTTATTTAGTATTATTACTAATATTAAATAAAAAGGGGGGTTGCTGCTGGTCACAACAATTGGCAATTCACTGAAAGAAACAGTTATCTCTGAAAAAATAAAATGAACATTCTATCTTTAGTAAGTAAAGGTTTTTAAAGATAATGAAAACTATCTTAGGATAATTCAAATAAAATGTAACTATGAAAAAGAAATAAAAATCATTTCATAATTTCTTTCTAATTCCTTAAGAAATAAAAACATTTTGGGTTATATCAAGCTTTGATTGGTGTTAATAATGAAGTAAGTGGATCTTTCCAAGTTTTGGTTTTATAATATACTCTATTGCCATAGGTATTGCCTCTGCTGCCAGCAAACGTTCATAGTCTCGACAGGGTTACCTTTAAACCATTAACCATTCATTGTCCCATCCAACTAAAATTATGACTTTTTAAAAGATAAATTCATAAGACCTATTATCTCATGTTTTTGTCTTTTATTTATTTTTATTTTAAGAGCCATTGTTTTGGTTTGACAGCCAATTAATAACAATGCCATTCACTAGTTATAATTAAACTGAACAAGTTGGCTCGTGATGAGACCCCTTGTCTTATATTTATAAGCCATTACCCTGTTTCGGTATGCAGTATTGGTAATGTCAGTTTTATTACTCCTTATGAACATGGTAAGTCGGCTCGTAATGAGACCTCTTATCTCTTAAAATTTTCGTATAATTTCTTAGAATTACATTCTAAAAAATCACAACTTAAATGGATGGGGTGAAATAGTTTTATCCTTAAGAATCAATGGATGACATTTTTCAGAGTTTTTTGAATTCCAAAACTTTGAAAAAAATCTATACTTTGATAGATAACCTTTCTCTACTTAATAAACTTATAATGATTTACATTCTTCTCAAGTTTTCAAAAGATCATGTAAATGATTGAAATAATCTTTCAAAGTTTAACATCTTATTTTAAACTATTCAAAAACTGTGATCATTACTTTAAAAATTCTTATTTACACAAAATAAATATTTATAATATTTTTCCGAAGAAATTTTCTCAAATAGTAAACAGTCAATGAGAGACTCATAAACAACCTTTATTTGCAAAAAACAAAAAAAATCAAAAACTTTGCAGAAAGAAATATGTACAGTTTAAGAAGGGGTTACCTCCTTATGAAAATAATTTCTTCAAGATAAGCTCATTTACAGGAAGAGACTCTCTCTTACCTATTAGATCTTGGAGTATGAATGTATTTGAGCTTATCTTCTCAACGATCTGAAATGGTCCAAGCCACATTTTCTGAAATTTGGTATGTTTACCTTTTTCTTCGTGTGCTTTATCCCATTTCAAAACGAGATCACCAATTGACAAAAATTTTGAGCCGGTAGAACTTGCATCAAAAGAAGATTTTACAAGCTGTTGATGTTTTTCATGAGTAATTTTTGCTTTATCCCTATCTTCTTCTAATTTAAGGATTTGATCATATCTCAATTGAATGGATGAAGAGGGATTTTCTTCAATAAACTGCACTAGGAAAAATGATGGAAGAGTTAAATTTGATGGTATCACAGCTTCTTTTCCATAAACCAGATTGAAAGGTGAAGTCTCTATTGAAGCTTTTTCAGTGATACGATCAGCCCATAACGCAAAGATTAAAGATTTGTGCCAATTCTTTTGATTTTGATCAACGGTCCTTTTAATAATTTTGATAAGGTTTTTATTAGTGGATTCAGCCAAACCATTACCTTGTGGATAATAATCTGCTGAATATTTTAATTTAAAACCTCTTTTGACTGCAAATTCAATTAAACTATTTCCAGAGAAGTAAGATGCATTATCAAAGACAAGAGCTTGAGGTACACCAAACCTGGTTATGATAAATTGATCTATGAAATCAATAATTGCATCAGAATTGGCTACCTTCAAGGGAATTGCCTCTACCCACTTTGTAAAGTAATCAGTTGCAGTAAGGATGTACTTGTGTTGTTTGGAAGAATGAGGTACTATCTCACCAATAATGTCAAGCCCCCATTGTTCGAATTGTTGCTCAATAGTTACTGGTTGCAAAGGAAAAGCTGGTTTCCTTTTTCTTCCACTTGCAGTTTGACAAATTTGGCACTTCCTTACGTAATCATGCGTATCTTTAAAAAGGGTAGGCCAGTAATATCCAGCACGAATTATTTTCTGAGCTGTGGTATCACCTCCAAAATGACCTCCTGCTGGTCCATCATGCAATTCCTGCAAAACCTTTTCAGCTTCATTCTTTTCAAGACATCTTAATAAAATTGAATCATAATTTTTTCTAAATAACACATTATCAATGATCTCATATTTAATAGCCTTTAACCTTAAAAGCATACCCATTTTTCAAGTAATAGATAAGATCAGCATACTGAGATCCGGAATTTGTAACATTTATCTGACTTACTTGAATATCTTGATTTGAATCTTGATTTTCTGGTATGTTATGATCTCCTGCCAATAATCTACAAAAACCTTGTCCTCTAACAATCTTAGCTGGTTTAATATCAATATCATATTCTTGCAAGGCTGTTACCCAGTTAGCTCTCTTTTCTCCTACTTCTTTTTGAATTAATAATTGCCTCACTGCAGAGAATGGGACAATGATTTTTGTATGTGTCTTCAAAAGAAAAGGTCTGAAATGTTTGATTGATTTAAACACAACAAAGGCTTGTTTTTCAACATCGGAATAATTAAGCTCAGCTCCTTGCAGATTTGAGCTAAAGAAAGAAATTGGTGCTTCGATTTCTTGATCATTGAGTTGTGTTAAAACGGTTGCATAGGATGTTTCAGTGGCCAGAGTATACAAAGTAAAATCTTTAGAAAAATCTGGGGGACTCAATGCTGGTGCATTAATGATCGCTCGTTTGATTGAATCAAAAGCTTCTTTTTCTTTATGCGTCCATTTGAATATTGAATTCTTCTTGATCATATTTTGCATAGGTAAAACAATTAAAGAAAAATCAGGAATAAATCTTTTAACAAAATTAATCTGTCCAAGAAATGATTGCATGGTTTTTTTGTTATGTGGTAAAGAAATATCAGAAATTTCTTTCACTCTATCTGGATCAATATATATACCATATTTTGACACAACAAATCCTAAGAGTTTCCCTTCATCTAAAGCAAAGAAATATTTCTTTGGATTTAAGGAGATACCAAACCTTCTACATCTTTCAAATATTTGTTTTAAATCATGTAGATGATTGGCTCTCTTTTTTGAAAATATTGTTATGTCATCAAGATAAACAACAACTGATTTATTGATCAGACCTTTAAATGCTATGTCCATGGCCCTTTGAAAATTTGCTCCTGCATTTATTAGACCAAAAGGCATTTTCTGATAAGCATAAGTTCCCCATTTTGTTCTGAAAGTTGTTTTCAATCTGTCATTTGGATGAACTAAAACTTGATTATAGCCCGAAAATCCATCAAGAAAAGACATAAGTTCAGAACCGGCTACCTTTTGAAGTATCTGTTCCATGGTTGGCAATGGGAAATTGTCTTTTAAACATGCCTTGTTTAAATTTCTGAAATCAATACAGATTCTTATATCACCATTCTTCTTCCTTACAGGTACCATATTGGAAACCCAATTAGAGTGTCTGACTGGAAAAATGATTTTGGCTTTCAAAAGTTTATTAAGTTCTGATTTGATTTGACCTTCGAGATTTGGATGGATCTTTCTCAACTTCTGTTGAACATGTTTAATATCAGGAAGCATTGGAATTGTATGTTGAATAATCGAAGTATCATATGTTTTTAGATCATCGTAATTCCAAGCAAAAACATTTTTATACTTGTTCAGCAGTTTAATAAATGCACTCCTTTCCTCTGGTGTTAAATTGAGTCCTAATTTAACGTTTTGAGGTTTAGAATCAGAACCAAGATTTACTAATTCAAACTTCAAAGTGGAACTTTGAAGTTTCGTATTAGTGACTTTCTTGAATCTGTCTGTAATGTCATATAAATCTTCTAATTTAACAACAGATTTTGGAATGGGGTTTTCATTACCTTTTGAAGCAATTTGTAAATCATGATCATCTTCGTCAATAATTTGCTCATCATATGATTTCTCTGAAGTCATGAAATTTATAATATCTTGATCATGATAGAATACTCTCCAATTTGTAACATTATCTAGGACAGATGGACGAAAAATCAATTCTACAGAAAACCTATCAGGACTGCAATCTTCAGCAGGTAGGAGTTTAGATGCAACATTAGCTAACAAGTCAGCTGATGTATTCTGATTCTTAGGAACAGGAGAAATATTGAATGCTAAAAAATGAGTGGTGAGGTCTTTTACTAGGGTTTGATAGTGTTTAAGATGTCCTGAAAGGCAATGAATAGTATTCCTAACTTGTTTAATGACAATTTCAGAATCACCAAAGACTTTCAAGTATTTAACATCTAACCCTATGGCTTTATAAAGTCCTTGAACAAAGGCTTCATATTCAGCGGTATTGTTAGTACACTCAAATTCTAATCTACATGACAGCATGGTTTTCTCCCCATTTGGATCAATTAAGATGCATCCAGCTCCAGCTCCATCACTAGATTTTGATCCATCAAAATACAATGACCAAAATAAAGACTTATCTATTCGCTTATCTACAATTATATCAGAAATATTTACAATTCTAGAAGTATCAGATTGTGAAAAATTTTCTATCTGAGAAACAAAAGTATTTACATAAAAAGGTGATTGAGGAGCTTTGAAATTTCCATGGAATGATTCAGCAGAATAACCTCCAAGAATATTGTTGTTGAATGCTACAGGTTCATTAGGTTGTTCAAATTCAGTGACAGTGTGCGTCATATGTTTTTCTCGTTCAATTTTGATTTGATTTGGTTTCCCTTTGTAGGGAAGCCACATGTGTGAATAATCGGTTGAGATATAACCGTTAAGTTTCGCAGACCAGTCCCTGCTCAAGATTAATCCATAGAATTCAGGAATATCAACAATCAGAATATCAATTCTTTGGACAATCCTAGGATCTGAGGCTAATCTGATAGTAACTGAATTGATTTCTCCTACCACTTGGACTTTAGAGCGATCCAACTGAATGATATGAACCGCTGATTTCTGTGGTTCAATATTCAATTTGGCACAGATGGAAGTAGGCATTATATTGGAGGAAGCTCCAGAATCAATCAAACAATTGTGCAGATTTTTATTGTACATCTCATAAGTCAAAAGAAAATGAGGAGTTTGAGAATTTTAATTTTCCCCAATGAGCACAGTATCAGTAGCATCTACCTTATCTGGTGGCTTACCAGTTCCTCTTGCTGCTTTTGCAACTACACCGCTTGGTAAAGGAGCAATTGGTGTAGCATTTAATTCTTTCAATAGCAACTTTTGTTAGTGTTTTAGTTTGCTGAGTTCATGTAAGGAAATGTTGGCTTTGATCTTTTTCATGTCTTCAGCAATGTTGTATTCCATAGGATCTGACACTACTAAAGTTTTCGTTGTTGATGTGAGAGGATTAGAAGAAGATGGCTGATTTTGAGTAGGTGATGGAGAAGTTTTCTTCACAGTGGGTTTGTCTTTGGTACTTGGAGTTGTAATTTTCTTTTTAGGAACTGTTTTCACTGGCTCTGCTGTAGATTTACTCCTAGTACTTACGGGCATAGCTTCTTCACTATCATAATTAGGGAGAATAAAATCCCACATTCCATTCAATTCAGCTATTTCTTCATTTTCGTCTTCTTGATCTGATACTATAGATGTATCATCTTCTTCTTCCTCTTCTTCTGATTCTGCATTAGAGATTGCATTAGGAGGTTTAGATTCAACTTGGTTTCTTCTGAAATTTCGGAATGGTTTCTTGGTAGAAGTTTCAACCACTTGTTTTTTAATTTCAACCATTTCATTTGACACGGTTTTAAGAACTTTCTGTAAACCTTCCATGTCATATGGATCTTTGGCCTTTTTCTTTGAATCATCTCTGAAGCTGGCCTTCTTTGATTTCCTTTCTTCAATAGAATTTTTCTTTTCCAGAGAAGTAATACGTTTTTCCACTGCAATAGCTTCTTTCATATTCTCAGCTAATGTAGGCTTTGCAGCTCTGTCCACGAAAATTGCTATGTTTAAGGGTAAGGCAGTTATATACCATTCAATTCTGACTTGTTCACTAGGTTGTGAATCTGTATGAATTTTGTTCAAGAGTTTGTTGAATCTAGCATTGAATTCTTTTATAGGTTCCTTGGGCTCTATCTTCAAATTTGAGAGATCATTGAGTAAAGTTGCAATTGATCGGTCATCTCCAAATTTGGTCAAAAAATGATCTGCAAAAATGTCCCAACTCGTTATGGATCTTGATGGTAATGAAAAATACCATGATCCTGCTACTCCCTGAAGAGTATATGGGAATAATCTAACAACAACATCTTCATGTATGACTCCATTCAAATTAATAGCCAGCATAAAGTTATTGATATGTTCTTCAGCTTGAATGTTAAGATCTGGGCTAAAATTTGGAAGCCATTTTCTAGGATTGTCTGGTAAATCATGTAAAGGTGCAGCCATGTTGACTGCTCCTGGAGTAGACCATGGTCTCTGTGCCATTATTGGGACGACTATTGGAGGAATAGTAGAAACTGGTGGTATTTGAATAGAAGTGGTTGAAATAGATGATGTTGAGATTGATGAGGATTGAGGAGAAGATGTTTGTGGAGATGATGACTGAAGAGATGATGATGAAACAACTGCACTTTGTTGAGTTGTGGTTTTGGAAACAGGTGATTGAATATGAGATGATGAACTTGTATCACTTTCTGTTTCCGATTGAATTCTTTTTGTTTTTCCCTTACTAGGTAAAGGAAATTCTTTCGGAGGAATACCAAGTTTTTCACTTTGCAACCTAGTAAGAGGTTTCGAAGGAATAAATTTTGAAGTTACACTACCTTCAGATATTTCAGACTCTTCCAGAGATAATGAGAATCCTTTCAATTTATGAATTAGATCTTGAACTTCAGGAGACTCGGGATGTTGTTTGTCTGAATGTTTTGAGATTTTGGTAGTGGGTGTTTGAATATTTTCTGCAATTTCTTCTCTAGGATTTTGAATTTCAGAAGAAATTGAAGAAGTTAATGAGGGTGTTTTGCTCTCATAATGGCTTGTGGATAAAGATTTACTTGCCATTCATAGCTCATGCCCTCCTTCTAGCGCCAAAAATGTTGAAGCCTAGAAAATCTTTGCTTCAAACATCAGGGAAAACCAGCCGGTCGGGACCTTAAGACAACTCCTTTTCCGTTTAGTATGGTGGCTCCGACTGGATTTAAAGGACCAGTTTCCTTGTAACTAAATGGATTGGATTGGATGGGTGGAAATGGGACTAAAATAACTGAAATAAAACTATCTAATTTAAGCTAAATACTGATAAAGAAATTCTAACACTAACCCGAGTAATTATATGTGAATACAACTTAAGATTGTTCCAATTCAACAATAACCATGAAAATGTATTATTAATTAAATTGAAATGCGCAGAAACAAATAAAGATAACTCTGTTTAAGAAATTAAACATAGTTATATTAGCATATTGCATTCATCATTGTATACCATTTACATGTAACTATGGAAAAATAACGTTTCAATTATACTCGGAAATGATATATAAAAGGAAGCGTTGTGAAAACAAATATACATATAAATGATAGAAATTTTAAAACGAATATCATAAGACAAAAGAAATCAACAGTGAAAAAATAGAAATACATTGTTCATCTTGAGGACTTTCAAATGCAATATGATACTCTATCCAGTAACTATGATGCAAAATAAAATTCCAAGGTACAGAAATGCAACACTTCAAAGATAATTCTGCATGAAAATCACCAGATGTGATCCTTTTTAAAAATATATAAGACAATGGAGTACAGAAATGCAATCTCCAAGTCCAAAAATATTAAGATCCAGGACCCCTCTCTAAATGCATGAGAGGAGTTTAAATACTACTTAACTAACTCTAAAAATAGTTTATTACAAAAATTAAGGATTCGGTTTAATGACCGTCCTTTTCCTAGGCTAAAATACAATGAAATTAAAACTAAATCTATCTATCTATTAACTTGATCTTTAAGCTTGCAGGCATCCAGCATAGTTTTGAGAAGATGCGGTTGACCGACTTCAGAATTCAACTGTCCTGAAAAGACAGAGTCGACAAGCGTAGGAGCAATCTTCTCTGTAGCATTGATGATACAATTGAGCACACTGTGCTGACTGTGTGGCTTCACCAAGTACATCCAGTATGAGTCCCAATTCAATCTTGTCAGCCCTTGGATGGATTTTGCTCTTTCTTCTACCTTTTTCCTCCATTCTGTTTTCAGTTGATTTACCTGTGGGAGATATCCTGGAACAGTTTCTGGGATCAAATTAGCTTTGTGTAAATTGTCATTTACACAATCAGTGAGAGTGTTTGTCACTGTAGCCGCCTCCTCTGCTACCTTTTCTGCCCTTCTGATTTGTGCATCCCA
This sequence comes from Pinus albicaulis, assembly GCA_034641835.2. NCBI lineage: Eukaryota > Viridiplantae > Streptophyta > Pinopsida > Pinales > Pinaceae > Pinus > Pinus albicaulis. The sequence goes on from CM076578.1 coordinate 773,582,685, forward strand.
GTTATTGAACAGTATTTCTTTATGGTTTTCATTAATGATGGGTGCACCAGCTTTTTTGCCTTCTTCTGTCTTTTTCCATGCCAGATAATCATTGATCTTTTCATTAATCAAATCATAATAATTTCGTAAATCTATGACATGATTTGTGATTTTATCGCTCTCTTGGCACAAAGAATTCCATTGCAAGATTTTTTGGCAGAAAACTTCCTCTTGTTGCAGTAGTTGATTGTTCAAAGAGATGGTTTCTGAAATGAATTCTGGAAGCTTAGGATCATCTTTATGCTGATCTTGGATAATCTGTATTTGTTTGTCTTTATCAGCCAGGATTTTTTGATGTCCTATTTTCATTTCTTGAAGTTGTTGTTGTAACTCTTCAAGTTTCAATTGTGCTTCCTTATTGGCTTGTACTTGTTGCAATTGTTGTTGCAGAGCTTTTACCTGTTCTTCTTTTTCATCCAAAAAAAGTTGTATCTCAACTGCTTTATCAATTGTTGCAGAAGCATAAGCTCCTGTTATTTGAGATAAATTAGTGAGATTATGAGTAGGCTCTGTGGCAGGATCTTTCCACAAAACATCTACTTGTTCTGCTTCAGTAGCAATTGCACTTTCTATTTTCCTCTTTTTTCTCTGTCTCTTCACTACTGATTTGTATTTTGGGCTGTAGAATACATCCAGAGGAGGAATGTCCTCTACATTAAGTACAATTTCAGAAAAGGGTGTGATTGGTATGTGCTATGTCACTGCGACTGTGCTTCTTGTTCCTGTATTCATAACTTTGGTTGTCTGGACAGGGGTCTGTACATTCTGTCCTTCTACATTAATCAATTGATTAAAGGTTTCCCATTCTTTATCTAACTCAATGGTGACTGGTTGTTGCTGTACATTGGTTGGAGGAGGATTTGTCTGTTAAGAAGTCAAAATTTGTTGTTGAGTAAGTTCTTTAGATTGTGCAGAATCTTTAATGGATTCTTCCATTTTATCTTCCTTTTCTTTAGACTTATTGGAGTGTTCAGAATTTTTGTTAGATTTTGATTTAGATTTACTTGTACTTGAACTGTCGTTAAGACTAACACTAGGAGTTTGCTCCCTTGCGGGCTCTAAGCGTAGATTATCCAAAGGAATAGGAATTAGTCTTCTTTCTCTGTAAAGCTTGAATTCTTGAAATTCCTCTGGAGATAGCTGAGCTTGAGCTGAATTCAAAACTTCTTTGAATGAATTTCTTGCTTGGAACATATCATCAAAAAGATCCTGTTCCCCAGAAAATTCCCTTACTTTGATTGCATTGGTAAAATTCTTAACAATATCATTTGGGTCGAATAACCTTCTTGAGAATTTGAACAGTTGTAGGCATGTAACATTGCCTATCTCTTGAAATGCATGACCAATATCAAACAGTGAAAATGTTCCACATTTTATGGGAAATTGTGGCCAAATGCCCTTTTTCTTCTCTTTTAAATCTTTTGTTATACCTCCTTGGCCACAGGTCTAATAAGAAATTTCCTGAGCTACAAGTCTATCTGGAACATATAGGGGTAACACATGGGGAGAAGCATAACTTCCAAAAACCCTAATATAGGTGAACAATTCTTCTCCAAACCATCTTGCGACGGGGAGAATATCAACCTCTGTTTCTGAGGATAACCTTGGGGCATCCTTATTATACAATATTATGTACAATGGCAGCATTATTCCATGACAAATTTGGTAAAAATGGGGGACAAACTTAGACTCCCATAGTTCTTTATGGTACACATGAATAGGCAAAGGATCGTGGATAGTCCATTTCCAGCCCATCACAGGGAATTTAAAGACATAGCAGATGGCATCCATGACATAAGTAGATAAATAAAAAGGCGGATAAACCCGCTGAGAAACATTTCGTTTAGACCGGTAGTGAAAAATAGCAGTGGTGAGATTATCAGATAGGATTTTGGCCCAGTCTACAATTGTAGAATTAACAGCCGCATTCAACAAAGGAAGCCATTCGGGTAAGATCATATTTATGTCGGGCTTTCCAAAAAGCCTGCATAACATGGCAGCAGTAAAACAATAAGGAGAGGTAAGTGAACCCGTGTTGTACATACCTTGTTTGTTTTTCTTCAATGGTTCACTTCTTTTGGTCCACTCCTTTGTGCATTCTGCCAAATTTGCATGTTCTTTGGCAAAATCTTCCATGAATTGTTTGTTGAAAGTCGCTTGAGGTTCTGGCAACTTGTACATTAATCTCAGATCTTCTATGGTGAATGACCCGATTAGTTCTTCAGATGGAGTTCTGAATTGTCTGTCTGAAATATCTGTGCTATCCAGCACCCATCTCACCATGTCTGTATATGGGAGAATCCTTGGCCTTGCTGCTATTCTATGCAGAAATGAGCAAGCCAAGTCTCTAAGGGTTGCTTCGGACGTATTCTTTGAACCTGCTATAGCTGCAACTTTTATCACCATAGGGTTTTCTTCTTCTAACGGATTATACATTCCTTCCCAAGTGGATATACCGGCATCCTTGTTACAGGCGGTGTCTACATATAGCGAAGCCATTTCTTTGTTTTCAGAATTTGAGCTCTTCTCCTTCTTACCCATAGTGTTTAGCGGAAGCTTTGTATAGTCGTTTGCTCCTTCGTGCCTGCGTTTTACGAATAAATGAGAGTAATGATATAAGAAAGGTGATGAGACTGTTTTGAATGTGAAAGCGGATGAAATATAATATTTTAATTGTGAAACAACTTTCAATCTAAACACAATCTCATTTCACATTAATAATCAATCCAATCATTTAATATAATCATTAAAGCGCATAACGGATTTGACATATGGGAAGATTGCCTTGGGATAGCGTGCCTATATGAATCTGCGACATTGCGATCTGCGATTTGCTGCGCAATATCGCAATATCGTAATGTCGCAATATCGCGAAATGAAATCATCGCAGTCATGAAAATAGCGCAGAAGCAGAAATTGCGCAATAGCGCAAAAGCACATATCGCAAAATCGCAAAAGCGCAAAATTGCAAAAGCGCAAAATCGCAAAAGCGCAAAATCGACAAGAGCGCAAAAGATATTCATTAATCATTTCTGTTTTCTGCGCTATGCGATCTGCGATCAATGTGTTTTATAAAGGATATATACCATTTTTTTTATGGATGCGTTATCTTGTTTAAAGAGTAATTTTATTATAATCTATCATAAACTTAAGTGTTTCTTGATATTCTTTCTAAGGGATTAGGTTTATGATAGAAATTTTTATTTGAAAAGGCAAACAAATCCTAATTGATTTTTTGGATTTTTTAACTAAGGGTCCTCATTTATTTAGTACTATTACTAATATTAAATAAAAAAGGGGGTTGTTGCTGGTCACAACAGGCCTGAAAATCAGAAGCAAGGGAAAGGCACCCCCAAACCACAAAATAAAGGACAAAACTAATTCAGGCCAGCTCAAGACAAACTGCCAAAGCCAAAATTTAAGAACAACACCATGAAGCCAAATAAGGACACGAGGAAGTGGTGTGAGTTCCATAAGAGCTCCACTCACAACACAAGTGAGTGTCGAGCCAAGCAGACATTGGTGGTCGAGCTAAAGGCCTCTGAATCAGATGCATGTTCTGACTCTGAGTCATAACTTGAGAAGGGGAATGAAAAAGGGAAGCATATTATCATTTTGGAGCCTAGTTCAACTGTTTCTACCACCAATATCCGGAAGGAGGAACCCAAGGATCCAGAGGATATGGAGCACCTATTCCATTCCCAAACGTGGGTGAAGGGTTCCACGTAGCATTTCATTGTAAAAAACAGGAGCCAAAAGAACCTCATTTCAGCAGAGGTCGTGAAATGGTTGGTCTTGCTGACCATAGCACACCCATAATTGTACACCATCAAGTGGCTTCACCAAGGACGAGATCTCCATGTCAACCAGCAATATCACCTTCCCTACAGCATCAATTCCTTCATAGATCAGGTATTATATGATGTTTCTCCTCTTGAAGTTTGTAATGTATTATTAGGCCTACCATACTTGTGGAAGAAACATGTTATAGGGAAGGCGATAATGTTACTTTGGCAAATAAGTTGTACAGTATAACGAAGGTAGCACCTCCTACTGCCATCTCTTTGATCACTATAAAGAAATGCAATAAGCTCATTTCCCAAACCGCAATTTTTTTTTTGCTAATGATCTGCCCTCAAGGAAAGAAGAATATCGTGGCCATGACCTCCAAAGAGGGCTCCTCCACACGACAACAACAAATGGACAAGGTCATGGAGGAGTACGTGGACATATTCACCTCACCCACAGGGGTACCTCTTCACTATTATGTTGAGCACTCTGTTGATCTAACCTAAGATGTGCCACTACCCAATAGATAGAACTATCGAATCTCTATTGTAGAGAACAATGAAATGAAGTGGTATATTTAGGAGCTGCTACAGAATGGTCACATCCGACTGAGTTCATCGCCCTGTGGGAGTCAGATCGTGTTGTTCTAGAAGAAGGATGGGATTTGGAGACTCTATATTGACTATCTTGTGCTAAAAAATAATCACTCTATGGAATAGGTATCTGATCCCATGGATTGATTACCAACTTGACATACTCAAGGGGGCCAAATATTTCAGAAAGATTGACTTGAAGTTTGGGTATCACTAGTTACCAATTGAACCCTCTGATGTGTGGAAGACTTCCTTAAAATATAAGGAGGGACTATTTGAATGGATGGTCATGCCTTTTAGGCTAACGAATTCCCCTGCAACCTTCATGAGGATGATGGATGACATATTTCGATTATTTACCAACTCATTTGTGGTGGTGTATTTGGATGACATCATGATCTTCAACCAGAGCTAGTAATAGCACCTCCACCACATTCAACAGGTCCTCCAAGCACTGCGGCAACACAATTTGTGTGCCAATTTATAGAAATACACTTTTGGCATAACCCAGGTTCAATATCTAGGATACATCATTAATGAGAAGGGGGTGAATGTGGACCTAGACAATATCCAAGTCATTCGGGATTGGCCAGCCCCAACCACTCTAACAGAGTTCCATAGCTTTATGGGTCTTGCCAATTTTTACCACAAGTTCGTGTTGGGGTTCTCTCATATCACTTGGCCTTTGAGTAAAGTCATGAAGGGAGGAGTGACAAAAAAATTATTTTGGTCTGAATCTCAACAGAAGACGTTCATAGAATTGAAGTATCGCCTTCGCTCTGCACTAGTTCTCACATTACCATACTTGCATCAACCATTTGAGATTGATATAGATTTCGTTGACTATGTTATTGGGGAAGTTCTTACTCAGTAGGGTCATCCAGTAGCATATCATAGTGATACACTTTCTGACACAGTCCAAAAGTATCACACCTATGACAAAGATATGTATTCCATTGTGAAGGCCTGCCGACAATGGAAGCACTACATTTTTTGGAAGGAAATGGTCATCCACAAAGATTACTGACCCTTATATTTCATACAGACACAAGTGAATTTGGAGAACTATTGCCATCATGAATGGTCCACATACATGCAACAGTTCCATTTTAACATCAAGTACATGAAGGGAAGCACCAATAATGTTTCAGAATACCTCAGTCGATCACTGATCATGGCACTAACCACTGTGATCAACTCTTGTGGGAAAAATACTTTGGGTTGGTTTCATCTCTATTAAATCAATCCAAAATTTGGCAACACATACAAAACACTCCTGGAAGTTAAGAAATTTCCATATTTTCACCTCTAAGATGCATTTTTATGCCACCTTGGATAAATTTGTGTTCCTTCAAGCAAGAATGCCAATATTTTTTTGTTATCAAACTATAGTTGGGTCACAGGAAATTTCGGGGCCAAGAAAATAGTGGCAGTACTGTAGAAGTATTTCTAGTGGTTGAACCTTCGACATGATGTTGGGAAGTACATCAAATCTTTCATTACCTGTGTCATTTCCACACTAACCATTAATAATCAAGGCCTATATACTTTTTTGCCTACCCCTAGTAGACCTTGGTAATACATCTCCATGGATTACATGTCAAGCCTTCCTTCTACCAATCATGGAAATGACTGTGTTTTTGTGGTCATCGAAATATTCTCTAATATGGACATTATGGCATCCTCGAATAAGAATATCATAGCAGAATCAACTTCTAAACTCTTCTTTGAATGAGTGTGGGTACACTTTGGGATCCCATAGTACATTATCTTAGCTCGGGAAAATAGGTTCCTCAATACATTTTCATCAAGTCTCTGGTCAATGTTGTACACCAAGCTCACTAAGTCCACGAATTTCCACCTCCAAACTGATGGCCAAACCGAGGTCATCAATAAGATGACCGTACACATTTTGTGCATGTACAACTCAAATAATCCACACACATGGGATGAAATCCTCCCCTATTTCCAACATAGCTATAACCGGCTCTCCACAACTCAACTAGCCACAACCCCTTTCAAGTGGTTTTTAGATTCCAACGATTATGTCCCATTGATGTGTCCATACCATTTGCAACTACTTAGGCAGATTCAACTCATGTCTGATTTGAAGCTGACAAGGGGAACAACTTCCTTGAGTGCATTCAAAACATCTACCAATAGGTCCATGACATATTTGAAAAATCCAATGCTAAGTGCAAGGAGTGACATGATCAACATCGGGTGCCAGACAAGTTTCAGGTGCATGATAAGGTTTGGCTACGTTTATAGAATAAAAACCTCACTAGACCCTGTCGTAAGCTTCTCCTACTCCAATATGGGTCATACACCATCACCAAGGCTATAGGGAATAATTCCTTCTATCACATTATTCCACTATTGTTCTGCATCTAGTGTTCAATGTGGACCACCTTTAGCCCTACTTTCCACCATTACTGTACACCTCTGACATTGCAAAACAACTCACACCAATGGAGTTAAACCCAGGCTACATGGAACAAGCCAAAAATATCTAGATCATGGACACATAGATCAAGAACACCCACCAATATAAGTTCTAGCTATATCGAGTTGAGAAAGTAGGTCAGCTCCTTCACCATGGAAAGTGGTTCACTAGGGACTAGGCTCAACAAAAATATGCTCACCTCATGGAATCTCTACACATAATGGGTACCATTCCTTCCTGAGGGGGGAGGAATTATTTAGGTTTATATTTGTGGTCACCCACCTATCCCACCTATACCTCCAGTCGGTTTCATCAAGTTCCTTGTTTATAACATCATTTACTATTTTTAGCTATTTTTTGGGTCCTGAAGTTCTGGAATAGTTTTGGCCCCCTAAACAGTGTTTTATTGAGGTCCCCTATAGGTCCATAGCTATAGGTAAGGAAAATACCGTAGTACTTGAAGATATATTTCCGATGATATATAGTATGCACCAAATAGAGGTAGTATGACCAAGTTACGACCTGAGAATTTTGTTTCCCAACTAACCCTAACGGGGCCCACAAACTCTTGGTGTTCCATATATTTGGGTTAGTGTTTTGGTTGTTCAGGGTTTTCCCATGATTTTCATTAATAAAAAGGCCCTTTCGCCTCATTAAAAAAGAATTTCAAAGGTATGTAGCCACCACATCTCTTCTCAGAGATTAGCTATCATCGCCTAAGCTAGTTTATTTCCATTCTGTCAGTAAGAATATTTTAGTTATTTGATATTAATGAAATGAATTTTTATTCATGCTCCATATCTGTGTTTATGTTTATTTCTGTATTTTACTTTTTTCCTATATAATTTTGGATCATATGACCAAAATATTTTGTAACCTACTAAGACTTAGGTATTTAAATGTTACAAAGTAATGCTCGATGATATCAAGGAGATAAGGAAAAGAAAAAGAGAAAGAACAAAGGATATGGATTGAGTGTACAAAGGACATATATAAAAAATGGTAGGCTTTGTACTATTAGAATCACAACATACCTATTTGATTGCATGTTACAATGTTTTAGTGAGGCTTCTTATGTCCAGAGAAGAGGTTATTTATGTCTTGAAACTACTTGGAAAACTAGATGCACGATGACCTTAAATGTCATGATTTTGAAGAAATAAATATCTTGAGGCTTTGAATTTGGAGATTCCAAGCTTAGATGTTATCCTATGCAGCAATTCAATAACCATCTTGAATTGCATTTCAAATGATTCATCTCATCCAGGTAGTGATGTACATTTATGCACATCGGATATGGGTATCAATGAACCCTTCATTTTTTTGCCATGTATTGATATATGGCTACACTTATCTACTTGGAGTGAAAAAAAAAATTTTGCTATTACCTGCTTCCAATCACCTTCAATAACATAAAATTTTTTTTAGGTAAGTTTCTAAATAGGATTCAGTAATGCAGTGGAGTTCAATCATGTAGTTCAAGCCATACAATAGAAGCGTAGATGGGTCTAGCATAAGACCTAGGAATTTATGCTATATGCCTAAAACTCTTAACATATATGTTCATATTCCAAACTATTCTAATGAGGACAATGTTTGGGTTTTTTCCAAAGAACAAATAGTTGATAAGGTTTATATCAAAATTTTTCTTCTATAAGTCTATATGAAAACATTGAAGATGATTGCTTTGATGAGGAGCACGTAGCACTTAAGCTACAATCTCAATGGTTACACTTCCACCTCCGGTGGAATAAGCGCAGGAAAACAGAGTGTTGGCTTAATTTATCTCATTTAAAACTTATACTTCTATCTCATAGTTTGGCCTATTTAATCTTACAATTGTCTATCACTACTTGGGAGAGATCTTCTTAGCACTTATCATAGGAAGCTTTATATTTTCCATCTTTTATATACTAAGGGAAATGTTGCACCAAGTTCGACTAATTCAGGGTCCTTTGGAGATGAAAGTATTTATTTCTCTTAGGATATGAAGCTTTATCCTTGAATATGTAAAAAATTTGATATTAAGGTCCTCACTAATTATTGATTTGGAATGATGCCTTGGGAAGCTCTTGCAGTAACACACTATTTAAAACAATATGAACAATATGGAAGAGTAGTAGATTCCATGTTAGTAAGTAGTATATTGATGTTGTTTTATATAACAAAGTTCTTCTTGCGGTAATTTGGCTACTAGAACACCGTGGGTATAGCTCATGATTGAGTTGGATTTTACATTTGTTGGGGATGTCTAGTTTGGCTTCCATATGTACAACTCCATCACTATACCTTGTGCATAATCCCATTAGTTTGGGTCTTGAGTTTTCATTGGGCATATTTTTTTTCTTCAGGAAAAAAAAAAAAAAAAAATTCCATTGATGATGAAAAATTTACATATATCATGGTAGTCCATTAAAATGACCAAATGAAAAAAAATGAAAAGTATCCTACAAGCCCTAGAGGAAAACCCATCGTAGACCTGGATCTACCTCCCAATTATCACTGCTGCCAACCCTGAAAAAAAATAAAAGTTATCAAGGGGAGGAAAAAAAATATATAATCCCAACAAGGCAATACAAGAAGATCCAAACCTTCAATCAATGAAAAAAATGATCAAAACTTATTGTTTGCATTGTATGCATATTCATCAACTATGATTGTGATGTGCAATGATAAGGACTGATAGTAGCAGCTGAAAAAGGTGGTGAGTGCACTACTTGAAAATTTTAAATATATCATGGTACTACACTAAAACGACCAAATGATAGAAAATTAAAAGTATCCTATAAACCCTAGATGAAAACTCATCTCACACTTGGATCTACCTCCCAATTATGACTTCTACCAACCCTCAAAACAAAAACAAAAAACAAAGTATCAAGACGAGCAGAAAAGAAACAGAAGCCCAATAGGGCATATACAATAAGATCAAAACTTATTGCTAGCATTGTATGCATATTCATCAACTATGGTCGTGTTAGGAAACACCAAGGAATGATAGTAGTAGATGAAAAATGAGGTGACTTTCTCATAGCTTATTTTTTGATGTAGTGGGGTCAAGTTGACATGGCAATGAGGCGAGGTTTTCTCATGCTCCTAAACGAAGAGTAAAACTTCAAGAATTCCTCAACCACCTAACAAACCTGCAAATCAACCAAAAAAAAACTATATTCTACCTGTAACAACTCAAGAAAAAAAAATCATAGCTAACAACTCAACAAAAACGAATGTACCTCTAACAAATCAACAAAAACAAATTCGCAACAGTTCCAAAAGACCACAACAATAATGCCAAAATACCGCAACAATAGTGCTAGATTGTAACAACAATTCCAAAATACCTCAATAATAGGGCCAAAGGATTTCAACAACAATTCCAAACCACGACACCCATGCCAAAATACCAAAAACAGAATATGAAATAAAAATTGTATACAGTGAGAAAATTTTGCAAGGTACTCTCACATATATATATAATGACTTTTTCAACCGAAAATAGTTTTTCGACCAAACAATTATTTGGCTAAAAAACATTTTCATCCCAAAACACTAGTGGTTGGTTTCCCCACCTCCCCTAGCCAAAAACATGTTGCATGATATTCGAGGATGTCGTTACCTTAAATATCCAAACTTTTGGCCAAAATAATGCTAGTTCGATAAAAAAAACTAAATATTTCAACCGAAAATATTAAATAGTTCGGCCGAAAATGTACGATCACTAATATCTCACAAGTCATTCTTATAAAATTGTAGCCCTTCTTCACATTTTCACCCATATCTCTTGAAAATGATACAATATAATTCAATTCTATGAAGTATATCACTAGTACAACCATATAAATTAAAAGCCTAGTAAACGTTGATAGGTTCCTAAATAATTCTCACCATTAAAAGGCTCACAAAAATTCATAACCTAGATATTATTTTAGTTCAAGAAACAAATATGGTACGAATAAAGAAATAGAAGATTTTGCAGCTTGGATAAAGAATTTATTATTCTATTATGTTGGTGTAGAGGGAACGCCAAGAGGTTTCATTTTCACATGGATGCTTAATGCCCTCTCATCATCCCCCATAAATTCAATGAAATTGGTTACGCTACAGGAAAAAAGGTTTGGTATTATTTTAAACTTTTTAAATGTATATGGGACCTATTTTGAGAGAATCACTTTCTAGGAAAATTTGGCTGAGTCAAGAATTCTAAGTGATCTCCATACCTTTATTTGTGGGGACCATAATTTAAATATATTTAAGAGAAGTGTGGTGGACAAATCCTAGGATGGACTCTAAAAATGACTATCTTTTGTCTTTCCTTGAAAAGCATCAAATGGTGGATATCGAACCTATTAAGTTGACGTCAACTTGGAGAAATTTTAAAAGAAATGAGGGTCCATTTGAAGATGTAATGAAATTTTTTTAGTGTCAGAGGCATTGTTCAATAGTTCATTCCTAATGAAATCTTACATACAAATAGGTGGTTTGTCATATCACCTCCAAATAATGTTTAAGATGGAGAGTGAAGAAGAGAAGCATCCTTCATCCCTCAATTTTAGTCACTCATGGCTATATGAAGATGATTATAAAAAAATGGTTGAGGAAATGTAGGAACATTTATTGACTCCTTCTTCCTCCTCTTGCATATTCAAATTTGAAAAAAATAGTTTTAGAGTGAAGGATTCTTAAAAAAAAAAAAAAAAAAATTGTTTCTTTCTATGAAAAATATCAAGTTTCGCTTAAGGATGTCAAGCTACAAGTCAAGATTTGTATGAACACAATTCCTTTGGCCTCTTTTTTGAGGAAGACTTATCTTAACTAAGAGCCTTGGAAACCACTTGCTAGAATTTATTGGAAAAGGAAGAGAGAGAGTGGTGTTTAAAATGTTGGTCTCTTTGGATAAAGAAATGAAACAATAACAAAAAAAATTCATTGGTATGCAATTATAAGGAAAAACATGAATACTATTTAGGAAATTAAAACATTATATAATAAATTTGTTTCCTCATTCAAATAAAAGGAATAATAATTATGGAATTTAAAATCTCTTTTCAAATAACCAATAGGATGTCCCATTCAAGAAATTCTTTAGATCCTTTCCAAAATTCCCCTTAGTTATTTTAGATGATATGAACTTAGATTTTGAGAAGGAAGTAATGGAGTAAAATGTCTAGACTAATCTTGCATACATCCAAAAAAGGAAGAGCCTTGTTCTAGATGGCCTATCAATCAAGTTTTATTTGGGCTTATACAACCTCATAAAATAATATTTTCTAAATATTGCTACAGAATAAAAAATATCTAGTGCTAGGAACTTTTAATTCTACTCTCATAAAATAAATTCCAAAGAAACAAGATGGGGAATATTTTGATTATTATAGGTTGATTTCATGTTGCAATGTGATTTAGAATCCAATGGATAATGTTATAAGTATAACGCCTAAACCCATCCTTACCAGAGTAATCTCAAAGGAACAATTTGGTTGTCTTCAACATTGACAAATTCATGATGTATTAGTTATTTTGAAAGAAGTTATACACATTGTCAATATGCCCAATCAATTGGTAATGATTACTAAAACAATTTATGAAAAATGTAAGATAAATTAATTGTACCTTCTTGAAAATATCTCTTCTATAGATGGGTATGGATATTCTTTTAATTAAGTAGATTATTGGTTGTGTTAGTGTTTGTCAGTCCTGTTAGTCACCAATGATCAAATGTTCTCTTTCAAGTTTTTTGATAGGGTCCTACTACAATTATTTATGGTTTAAAATAGGTTTTCAAATAAAAATTTGGTCACTGGTTAGTATGTCTAGGTGTGTTACTACTCATTTCATTTCATTTTTTGGTCATGCCATCACTCATTTTGAGGAATCATCACTGAAATTTCCTCATCACCATCTTAGTCAAACATCACCATGGTCAGCATTTTTCTCATCATTTCATGTAGTGTCATCATTAGGTCATAGGGTCAAAATCAGAAAAATAGGTCATTTCACCATTAAATTTAGTATTAAAAGGATTAGTAATAGTAAAAAATGTTCAATAAATGTTTCAAAAGTGTAATTTGATTTCTATCATGATGTAATATGAATAAAAAGGTTCTAACGCTACATTTCATTATCAATTCAAATGAAAATGTGAAAATCGGTTTCCAAGCTATTAAAATACCAAAAGTGCTTCTCATTTTCTCATTCCCACTTCAAGATATATCACTCCACCATAGAATTTCATTTCTACCCTTAGAGAAGTGATTTCTTGCTGGCAAAGACCCAAGTTTCCTCCCACGATGCACTTTTCACTGGCAGTGTTGTGCTTTTGCCAGAGTGTGCTTCATTTTCTTCAAGGAAGAAAAAATTTCATTTCCAGAGGATTCATCATAAAATTCAGGTTCCAAACCATCAATAGCAAGCAAGTGGGAATATTTCTCTCCTCTTGCACCTTTTTTTTGCTTCAATTCATGCTTGGAATTATCATAATTCTCTCTTCTAGGGTTTTATAGAATTTTCTTGGTTTCATAGTCTCTTTGACAAAATTGTTGAGAAAAACCCTCAAATTAAAGCTCACTCACCTTTCCCCACCTTTCATATACCTTCCTAAACATTTTTTCTCACCCCCATCCCTCATTTTCACCATATTCCCACAAACCCTAGCCTAGACTACACTTTCCTAGGCTAGGACGGGGTTTTCCCCTTTCCAACCCCTTCCCCTCACTCTTTCCCTGAAATTTCACTTCTCTGAACTTCCTAACATCTATCCCTACCCCCTTAAATTTTCCCAAGAATTTATAATAAACTTAACCCCTTAATCTCCCTTCATTCCTAAAAACTTCCCAAATCCCCTGTTTTTCCCTATAGTAAGGCCTAATTCATCTTCCCGTTGCGCTAGAGTTTACTATGAATTATGAAACCACTGAGCAGAGAGGGCATAAGGGAGGTTATATTAGCAGGTATGAGCCCACTACAACACATGAGATCATGTTTTCACCCTTCCTTAAGAAAGCATTCCAGGATGCAGGTTTCCTTGCCTTTTGCCAAAAGGTTAAGGAACTTGGTTTTCATGAAATAATTACCAAAAAATTTTCCCCAAGTTTGAGGCGAGATAAGATGACTATTGCAGGGATTTTCTTCACTCTTTCAGTAGAGTCCATTTCCACAAATAGATGGATTCCAAATAATGGAGAACTTTGGTTCAAGAAGAGGGACCTTGACCTTGAAAATTACAAGATGTATTTTAAACCTGCATATAAAGCTCCTCCAAAACACATCTTACCATTCAGACATTTCCTGGAGAAGTATGCCCCTCTCATGAAATCAATCATGAAATATTTTACATGTGAGGGTAGGTACTCGAGGTTATATCAGTATCATTTGAGACTGTTGATGCATTTCACTAGTACAAAAGCTCTCAACTTGACTCATTAACTTTACAGAAGCATGGTAAAAATGGTAGAGAAGGTACATATATTAGGAGAGGATAATCATGCTATTTTGTTTCACCATGGCTTGCTGAAAATCCTAGTTTTCCATCAGTTAACATAGATCAATTTTTCTTGGGATGTTTTCATATATTCAGCTTCTCTTTTATCTTCTCTAGCTCATTCAAGCAGTCACTCTACACCTTTTACTTAACCAGCACAATAAGAGTTGGCTTACATAAGAAAAATATCACAAGAACTCCTAGGGAAGAGGTGACTCAAACATATGTTAGAGGAAAGAGGCTTGTGTTTGCTTCAGACATTTTTGAAATGGCCAAGACTACATCAGAGGAAGAAAATTCATCACATCATGAAGCACCATTGCAGGATGAGGAACAAGTTTATCTTGACACTGATATGGTAGATTTGGAAGTGCATGAGGAGGAAAAAACATCTGAGCAAGAAAATCCAGGAGAAAGAAGCTGAGATAAGAGAACTCAAAGACAATTTTTAAGGGAAAAATTCTACGTCTCATTCTTGCAACAGGAGAACATGCATCTAAAAGTAAATCAGTTGCTTTTAAATAAGCCCAAAGCAGATTTCAAAAAGGATGATTCCAAAGGTAAGCTGGTTTTTGATGTTGATTATTTAGAGGATCAGTAAGAGCAGGTTAGAACAAGGATACCAAGAACAATAGGTCTCAAGAGGGAACTTGAGTAGCAAAAAGAACCATCTCCACCAAAAGGTCAAATGAATGTTGATGAACTCATTGTGTGAGAAATTGAGAAAGAAAAAGTATATTGGTTGGGTAGGGTGAATTTCCACTTGGAGAAGCTTCTCAAGAGTGAAAACAGGAATAATAACCTACAAAGACACATGGCCATGCATTATTATACAAGGAACAAGGTCTCCCAAATTAGTATCAAGCAATTGAAAAAGAAGCTGAAGAAAAACCCTAATGAGGCAAAAAGGGAAGGATAAAATTGAATTGTTGGATGAGGCCTCCCTCATTTCTTGAAAAATCATCACCTAGAATCATGGATCAAATTTGATGCAAGTTTGAAGAAATTTGTGAAATTGTTTTTTGGTGACTTTTGGCCTAAAGAGCAATTTAGTTCAGGAAAAAGCATAGTGCCTTGGCACTGCACTTTTTCCTTAGACGTCCAAATGCCAAAAAGTCTACCTTGGTGGATATCTAGTACCCTATACATCACACATGTGTAGTTTTCCCAACAATAGGTTAAAAAGTCACTTTCTTCCACCTTTTTGGACTAGGTGATGTGATTTTGGGAGTAAATTTGGGATAATGTGTTTTTTCTCTATTTTGGAGAGGTAATTTTTCTTCCTTTAGGTGTCTAATGAAAAATATACATCCAAGGCTTTCCATTGGTACCTTCAAAGATGGATTTGGAGCAGTGGAAGGCCCTCAAAAGTCTCCTCAAAGTTGGAGTTGCGCTTTTGTCTAATGGAGTTGCGCTTTTACCTATTAGCCAAATTTTCAAGGTTTCTTCGGTCAAACTTGTTCTTTTGTGATGTAATGTCTCAATTTTTTATTTCACGTGATGGGATGAGTTTAAATTGGGCTTCTAAATGTATTTTTGATGTAGATTTATGCTTATTACATAATGGTAAAGTCAAATGTATCAGTCGGTCTAATTGAGGAGAGCTTGTTTAACCTCCTAGTCATTAGGTCTTGTTAGAGATTACTGTGTAAGTTGTTCCTACCATGAGGGATTCGACCCCTGAGAGAGGGGAAGTTGTTTTTGGTTTATATGTATGTGGTTTTCAATCAATCTAAAGGTTGTACATCAGAGAGTGGAATTCTTGTAGCTTGTACTTCATCATTTTTATAGGGAATCAAAGGACAGTTGCAGCTATTATTCAAGAATTTTTGTGGTGTGAGTTTGTGATAATTTTTTCCTTCTGTTAAGTACTTATATGAATGATTAATTATTATCCCTACCATATATTTTCTCTTCAGTGAATTTTCCAAGAGGTATTAAACAAAATTCTTTTGATTAAGCTTTTCTTTGTTAGGAATCTTATGTTTTTGTGTTTTCTCTTCTTGATAAATAAAATTGTGGTATACATGCTCATTTTGATCTTCTTTATCATTCAACCATACACTACATCTACCAACTTTTAAGATATCAAAAAATCATGCCTACCCTGATTCTCTATATCTCTTGCAACTGAAACCTTTCAGACTTGACCTACTTCCCTGATTTTCACTCCTGATCCAGCAAAAAACCCTAAAATTTTAAAACCCTAGATGAGATGAACTATCTAGCCTAAAATCCATTATTGTACCAGTGAAATCATTGGATGTGATTTACCATATGGAGAGAGATTTTTGGTTTAGTAGGGCTAGCTACCAAACTAAAATCTTGGTTTGATCTTACCTCTGTCGAACTCCTTTTGAGCCTTGGGTTATTGTGGAGGCTAACATTTCTGGTGCCCTTTCTAGGGACCAAAGTGACAGATCTTCCCGGGGATTATTATTAAGCTTCATCAGAATCTAGGCCTGTGGGTGGCAAGACCTAGTGTTCAAGAAGGTTGATTCAAGTTATAGAGAGAAAAAGTGGAGGAAACAAAAATACACTGGCTCTTGAAAGGTATACACGGTGAAATACTGATCCATACCCTCCATCTCTTGTTGAAGGTCTGGAATGATTCTAAGAAATTAAATACCTCAAGATTATGAGATTCATTCAAGTTCATCTACTTTGGTAAGTTATACATCTCTACCTTCAGAACTGGTTTCACTTGAAGATATTCCATTTGGTCTTAAGTTCGAGTTTTCTTTGTTTAAATCCAAATATGAAAAATATCTATCTATAATTGTATTTGATTCTTCAAAATTTGAAACATTTGTTTTCATCTATAAAATCAAATTCAGAAGTATATTTTGATAGGAAGGTTTTGTTTCAATTTGAAAAACTTCAAAAACTAGAAAACCATCTACAATATACCTTTGAGAAGGCTTAAATACAATATCAGTAGGAGATTTTGTTTGTTGACCCTTTTTCAACTTCATCTACTCACACTCCTACTACATCCCCTCGTATTGATGTTTCCTCATCATCAACACTTCCTCCCACACAACCATCACTCATACCAACACTTTTTGTTGTAACTACAAGTTTGCCTCCTAGAACGACTATGGCCATATTTTCTCCTTTAACTCTTTTGGGACAACTCACTGATTTACCTCAGAACTATGGACAAAGGCTACCTCTTTTTTATGGAACCACCAAGATTAGAGCTAAGAAACATATTGATAAAATCACATATTTTATAGACTTAGAAGAGGTATATAATAATGATGTGAAAATTATAATAATTGCTCAGAGCTTCTCAGGAGAAATGAAAATGTGGTTCTGAGCTTTGGCAACTTGTTCAATGCTAGATTCACAACAGTTAACTGATATTTTCATCGTTAAGTGTGAGGAAAAGAAAAATCCTATTCATATATAGGCTAAATACAACTCATTGAAAAGACAGCCTAATGAATCAGTTCAACACTATACTACTCGTTTCAATAAGGGGTACAATTCCATTCCCGCCAATATCAAGCTTCCTCCTGACTTGGCCTTGTTGCACTATCCGGATACCTTTGACCGTGATATGGTATATCATATTAGAGAGAGAAATACCACCTCATTGGAGGAAATGTAGAGAAATTATTTCAGCGTGGAAGAAAATTTGTTGATCAAGAAATCAAAAAGAAAATTGGAAAAGAGAGTTATAATTAAGGAATAACCATCTACCTCATCTGAAGATAAGTTAGATACTTTGATTGGAACTATAGAAAATATGGTATATAGGATTTCCATTTCTGAAATGGAGTTAGAAAATCAAGTCTAGAATCCCAATTTTCGTGGATAGTAGCAACAACCTCAGTTCAAAATTAAGCAGGGAGAGCAGAGAACTTCCGATCAGCAAGCACAACAACAAATCCACACTCCATTACAAAAAAACTATGCCCAAGGACCTAAAGATGAGGAAGATATTGTTGAAGAAAACCATTTCTTTGAAAAATATCAAGGACCTATCTTCCTTATAGAGGATTATATGTATACTGAGGTAACATATGTGCTAGATGACCAAGAATATGTACTTGCAAATGATGATGGCTTGGCAGTCCAATATGAAGACTATCAAACGGGGTACCTAAATGCTCCCAAATCAATGTAGAGACATTATAGTTTGAGAAACTAGGATATGCCTATTACTTCTACTCAAAAGAGGCCAGCTCTGCAAAACGATACTCAGTCCAAACAAACTTCCCAAGCTAGTCCAAATAAGGAGAAGGAGCTTGCTACTGTAGGTTTTAACCCTGAACATAAATTATCTACACATGAATCTTATAACAAAAATAAACAATAGCGAGAGCATAAAACATAAAACAGATAAACACAGAGATTTTCCCCTGGATCCCAAATCGGGACCACCAGCTTGATTTTTCATTATATTCCTTTTAGTGTTACAACACATATATATACATGCCGAAGCATACATAAACCCTAATCCATTAACCCTGGATTAGAACATAACCGTACTTCCCTTGACCGGATCTACAAAAATACCAGGGGCTGAAAAAACATTGTACCCCAAAACCATGTGCAAAACCATGCACAAAACCATGGGCGCGGACTACCCACCGGAAATTAAGGACCAAAAAATTTTCTCTGCCGCACTGCCCCGCATCGCGACAGGGGGGCTACTGCCCCCCTGTGACCCCCCCGTTATGCCCAGCGCAAAGGGGGGGACTATCGCCCCCCCTCTTCCCCCCCCCCGCACATGCTTAGTCGTGGAAATAATATAACACATACCCAAAATTCTCCCACTTGTTGTTTTCTTTCCACAAGGGACCACAGGAGAGCTTAGTCATTCGCCCAATTCTTCAACACCCATTTTTTATCTATACCAAGAGAACTTTTGAGTGCTCACAGACTTCGTCAATGCATCTGCAACATTATTCAAAGTGTCCACCTTTACCAGCAACACCCTTTTTGCCTCAACCATATCTCTAACAAAGTGATATTGGACATCAATGTACTTTGCCTTTGAATGATAAGCAGGGTTCTTAGCCAAGAAAATTGCACTTTGGCTATCACAGTCTATCCTTATAGCTTGCTGTACCAACCCCATACTTGAACACAATCTCTGCAACCAAATTGCTTCCTTGCTTGCATGAGTGGATGCTATGTATTCTTCCTCTGTAGTTGAAAGAGCCACTACAGACTTTATTTTACTCATCCAACTGACTGTGCCTCCAAATAGGCTAAACACATACCCACTTGTAGATCTTCTTTGGTCCAGATCTCCAGCCCAATCTGCATCAACAAAACCACGAATTTCCAACATTCTTTCCAATCCTGTTCTTCCCTAGTAGCACAAGCCATAATCACTAGTGCCACGTAAATATCTAAAAACATGCTTCACTGCTGTCCAATGCTCCTTCCCTAGGTTTGACATAAACCTGCTCAATACTCCCATTGCATGTGCAATGTCTGGTCTAGCACAGACAATTGCATACATTAGGCTACCCACTGCACTTTCATATGCAACATGGGACATATCCTCCTCTTATTCTTGTGTCTTAGGACACTGTTCAGCAGACATCTTTACAGCTATAGGAATAGGAACATTTACCAATTTACTATCCTGCATATTAAACCTCTGAAATATAGTCTTGACATACTTCCTTTGGTTTAACCAGAGCATCCTCTTTTCCCAATCTCTCTTAATTTCCATGCCCAAAATATAGTTTGCAGCACCAAGATCCTTCATGTCAAATTTGGAGAATAGTTGGGTCTTCAAATCTTGGATAATTTCTTTGTCATTTCCAATCAACAACATATCATCCACATACAAGACCAAATAAATAACACGGTCACCAATTAATTTAAAATAAACACGGTGATCCTCCTTGCTTCTAGTGAAGCCAAGTCCCCGTATATAGGTATCAAATTTCTGATACCACATCCTTGGTGACTGTTTTAACCCATACAGAGACTTCTTCAACCTGCATACTAGTTCTTTCTTACCCTTCACCATAAAGCCTTCAAGTTGCTTCATGTAGATCTCCTCTTCTAGATCCCCATGAAGAAATGTTGTCTTCACATCCATCTATTCTATCTCAAAATCAAATTCAGCAGCAATAGATAAAAGTAATCTAATAGAAGTAACTTTGGCAACAGGAGAAATAATATCACCAAAATCAATTCCCGGCACCTGGGAATAACCTTTTTCTACCTACCAAGCTTTGTATTTCTCCACCTTGACTTCCACATTCATCTTCTTCTTAAACACCCATTTTCTCCCGATGGGCTTCCTTCTAGCCGGCAACTCCACCAGATCCCATGCCTCATTTTTGTGCAAGGATTCCATTTCATCAACCATGGCCTCCTTCCAGAGTTTTCCATCCTCTAAATCTACTGCCTCCTTGATAGTTCTGGGATCATCATCATTTATAGTTAAGGCAAAACCTAAACAGAAAGTAGATGGACTATACCTTTCTGGTTTCCTTCTTTCCTGAACTAATCTTCTTATAGTTGGAGTTTGTGGCTCTTTATCTTCTGAGTCTTCTTCTATTCTAGAGTTTGATTCATCCTCCTTTAGCTCAAACTCTATCTTCTCAGGTTCCTTTGGTAGGACTACATGTTTAACAACATATTTCACCTCTCTAAACACAACATCTCGGTTGTACACAACCTTCCTTGTTTCTGGGTTCCAAAGCTTGTAACCCTTTAAACCATCCTTATACCCAATAAAGATGCACCTTTCAGATTTATTATCCAACTTGGTCCTTTTCTCCATTGGAACATGTACATATGCATCACATCAAAATACCCTTAGATGTGAAAGAGAGAGTTTCTTACCAATCCATACCTCATGTGGATTCTTATCCTCCAACACTGATGAAGGTGATCTATTAACCAGATAACATGCAGTCTCCACTGCCTCTGCCTAGAATTCTTGTCCTAACCAGGTACCACTGAGCATGCTTCTTGCCTTTTCCATCAGTGTTCTGTTCATTATTTCTACAACTCCATTTTGCTGAGGTGTGTATGGAGTAGTCTTCTGTCATGCTATACCATACTTCTTATAGAACTCTTCAAATTCATTCTTGTAGAACTCCCCACCATTATCTGTCCTCAGCGCCTTTATCTTCTTCTCTGTCTAGTTTTACACCAGAGCCTTCAATTCTTTAAATCTATCAAAGACTTCAGATTTCTTCCTCAAGACATATATCCATGTATTTCTTGAGAAGTCATCTATGAATGAAACATAGTACACAGACTTTCCCAGCAATGGAACTGACACAGGTCCAGACACATCACTATGCACAAGTTCTAATATCTTCTTTGCCCTCTTAGCACCAGAAGGAAAACTCACCCGATTCTGCTTCCCGTATACACAATGTTCATAGAAATAAAAATCTAGAGAGAAATTATACATACCTTCTACCATACCATTTATGTGTTGTATCTGAAGGCCCTTCTCTCCAATATGTCCAAGCCTTTAATGCCATAGCATGGTCTTTTCTCCAGAGAAAGCTAGGATTTCCACTCCACTTTCAGGAGCCACAGAACTGTTACATCCATCAATAACAGTGCTACCTTTTAGCTTGTATAGAGTTCCAGTTCGAACTCCTCGCATTAATACCAGTGCTCCCCAAACCATCTTGCAGGCATCTTTCTCGAACACTGTTTTTACACCTGCATCATCCATCTTGCTTACAGAAATCAGATTTCTGGCCAATGCAGGAATATGCAGAACACCAGGAAGTGTTCTAATCCTTCAACCTTGTAGCTTTAACTTGACCTTTCCACGTCCGAAGATTCTGGCCTTCCTTTCATCCCCTAGGAAGACATCACCACCATCATATTTCTCATACTCGTAGAACCACTCCTGATGGGGAGTGAAGTGAAAGGATGCACCTGAGTCAATCAACCATGACTCATGATCTACATGTGTATTTGAAGAAGAAGCCAAATACACATCCCCACCTTCATATGTGGTGGTTTTTGCCTCTGCAGAAGGAGCATCATCAGATCCCTTTCTTTTCTCAAGTGCTTTAGATCTGCAGTTCTTTTTTTAGTGCCCTTCCTTTCCGCATTTCTAGCACACCTTTACAAACTTTCCAGGAGATTTAGATCTCCCTCTAGATTTATATCTCCCACTTGAAACCTTATTCTTGTTCCTATTCTGGGACCTTCCTCGTACACATAAGGCATCTCCATTCTGTTGGGTATGTGTTATATTCTTTCCACGACTAGCCCCACGCACTGTACATTGCACCGGGCGCAGCAGGGGGGTCACAAGGGGAGAGGCAGCCCCCACTGTTGGGGTCTGGGGCAGCGCCCCGATGAATTTTTTTTTTTTGGTTTGTAGAACCACTCATAGGCGGACCCACCCATGTTTTTTGCATGATTTTTCACATCGTTTTGGGGTACGATTATTTTCGTCCCCTGGTATTTTTTAGATCCGGTCAAGGGAACTACGGTTATGTTCTAATCCAGGGTTAATGGATTGGAGTTTATGTATGCTTTGGCATGTATATATATGTGTTCTAACACTAAAAGGAATATGATGAAAAATCAAGCTAGTCGTCCCGATTTGGGATCCAGGGGAAAATCTCTGCGTTTATCTGTTTTATGTTTTATGCTCTCGCTATTGTTTATTTTCTGTTATAAGATTCGTGTGTAGATAATTTTTTTAGGGTTAAAACCTACATTTGGTATCATAGTTGTTTCGGCTTCAAGCAAATTCCTTTGCTATTGAGGGTTTTTTTCTCAGGCCTGAGGTAGACCCTATTCAGTGGGAGATCTGCGGGATCAATTCTTGCGGTGAAAGAAGATGGCGAGCGGCGGAAAGATAGAGATCAAGAAATTTAATGGTCAGAGTTTTGAGTTGTGGAAGCTCAAGATGGAGGATCTTCTAGTGGATAAAGATCAGTGGATCGTGATAGATCCAAGTAATAAACCAATGATAGTGTCAGATGAAGACTGGAAGAAACTAGATCGGAAGGCTAAGAGCACAATACGGTTGTGTGTCTCAGATTCAGTATTGTTGAATGTATCTGGGGAAGCTATGGCAAAGAATTTGTGGGAAAAACTTGGGACTTTGTACCAATCTAAGTCTCTAGTGAATAAGCTGGTCCTGCAGAAAAAGCTTTATAACCTGAGGATGAAGGATGGAGACTCGGTGACAAAGCATCTAAACGCCTTCAATACTGTGGTAAGTCAGCTGTCATCTGTTGATATTAAAATCTCAGATGAAGATAAGTGCATCAATTTGTTGTGTTCTCTACCAGACTCATGGGATAGTCTAGTTATTGCAATAGGTAGCAATACAACTACCTTGAATTTTGATGACATTGTCTCAGCCTTGCTATCGGAGGAAATGAGACGGAGAAATATGGAGGGCCAAAATGGAGATGCCTTATCTGTACGAGGAAGGTCCCAAAACAGAAACAAGAATAAGGTTTCGAGTGGGAGATCCAAATCTAGAGGGAGATCTAAATCTCCTGGAAATTTTGTAAAGGTATGCTGGAAATGCGGAAAGGAAGGGCACTAAAAAAAGGACTGCAGATCTAAAGCTCCTGAGAAAGGAAAGGGATCTGATGATGCTCCTTCTGCAGAGGCAAAAACCACCTCGGATGAAGGTGGGGATGTGTATTTGGCTTCTTCTTCAAATATGCATGTAGATCATGAGTCATGGTTGATTGACTCAGGTGCATCCTTTCACTTCACTCCCCATAGGGAGTGGTTCTGCGAGTATGAGAAATATGATGGTGATGTCTTCCTAGGGGATGATAGGAAGGCTAAAATCATCGGATGTGGAAAGGTCAACCTAAAGCTACAAGGTGGAAGGATCAGAACACTTCCTGGTGTTCTGCATATTCCTGCATTGGCCAGAAATCTGATTTTTTTAAGCAATATGGATGATGCAGGTGTAAAATCAGTGTTCGAGAAAGATGCTTGCAAGATGGTTTGGGGAGCACTGGTATTAATGCGGGGAGTTTGGACTGGAAATATATACAAGCTACAAGGTAGCACTGTTATTGATGAGTGTAATAGTTATGTGGTTCCAGAAAGTGGAGCGGAAAGCCTAGCTGTCTCTGGAGAAAAGATCATGCTATGGCATCGAAGGCTTGGACATATTGGAGAGAAGGGCCTTCGAATACTACATAGAAATGGTATCGTAGAAGGTAAGTCTAATTTCTCTCTGGATTTCAATTTCTATGAAAATTGTGTATATGGGAAGAATAATCAGGTGAGTTTTCCTTTTGGTGCTAAGAGGGTGAACAAGATATTAGAACTTGTGCACAGTGATGTGTTTGGACCTGTGTCAGTTCCATCACTGGGAAAGTTTTTGTACTATGTTTCATTCATAGATGACTTCTCAAGGAATACATGGATATATTTCTTGAGGAAGAAATATGAAGTCTTTGATAGATTTAAAGAATTTAAGGCTCTGGTGGAAAACCAAACAGAGAATAAGATAAAGGCGCTAAGGACAGATAATGGTGGGGAGTTCTGCAAGAAGGAATTTGAAGAGTTCTGTAAGAAGTGTGGTATAGCACAGTAGAAGACTACTCCATACACACCTCATAAAAATAGAGTTGCAGAAAGAATGAACAGAACACTGATGGAAAAGGCAAGAAGCATGCTCAGTGGTATCGGGTTAGGACAAGAATTCTACGCAGAGGCAGTGGAGACTGCATGTTACTTATTTAATAGATCACCTTCATCAACATTGGAGGATAAGACTCCACATGAGGTATGGACTGGTAATAAACCCTCTCTTTCACATATAAGGGTATTTGGATGTGATGCATATGTACATGTTCCAAAGGAGAAAAGGACCAAGTTGGATAATAAATCTGAAAGGTGCATCTTTATTGGGTATAAGGATGGTTTAAAAGGTTACAAGCTTTGGAACTCGGAAACAAGGAAGGTTGTGTACAGCTAAGATGTGGTGTTTAGAGAGGTGAAATATGTTGTTAAACATGAAATCATACCAAAGGAACCTGAGAAGATAGAGTTTGAGCTAAAGGAGGATGAATCATACTCTACAGCAAAAGAAGATTCAGAAGAGGAAGAGCCACAAACTCTAGCTTTGAGAAGATCAGTTCGAGAAAGAAGGCAACCAAAAAGGTATAGTCCATCTACTTTTTGTTCAGGTTTTGCCTTAACGATAATTGATGATGATCCCAGAACTGTCAAGGAGGCAGTAGATTCCGAGGATGGAAAACTATGGAAGGAGGGCATGGTTGATGAAATGGTATCCTTGCACAAAAATGAGGCATGGGATCTGGTGGAGTTGTCGGCTGGAAGGAAGCCCATTGGGAGCAAATGGGTGTTTAAGAAGAATATGAATGTAGAAGGAAAGGTGGAGAAATACAAAGCTCGGTTGGTAGCAAAAGGTTATTCCCAAGTGACGGGAATTGAATTTGGTGATATTTTTTCTCTTGTTGCCAAAGTTACTTCTATTAGATTACTTTTATCTGTTGCTGCTGCATTTGATTTTGAGATAGAATAGATGGATGTGAAGACAACATTTCTTCACGGGGATCTAGAAGAGGAGATCTACATGAAGCAACCTGAAGGCTTTATGGTGAAGGGTAAGAAAGAACTAGTATGCGGGTTGAAGAAGTCTTTGTATGGGTTAAAACAGTCACCAAGGATGTGGTATCAGAAATTTGATACCTATATACGGGGACTTGGCTTCACCAGAAGCAAGGAGGATCACTGTGTTTATTTTAAATTAATTGGTGACCGTGTTATTTATTTTTTCTTGTATGTGGATGATATGTTGTTTATTGGAAATGACAAAGAAATTATCCAAGATTTGAAGACCCAACTGTTCTCCAAATTCGACATGAAGGATCTTGGTGCTGCAAACTATATTTTGGGCATGGAAATTAAGAGAGATCGGGCAAAGAGGAAGCTCTGGTTAAACCAGGGGAAGTATGTCGAGACTATATTGCAGAGGTTCAATATGCAGGATAGTAAACCGGTGAAGGTTCCTATTCCTGTAGGTGTAAAGCTGTCTGCTGAACAGTGTCCCAAAACACAAGAAGAAGAGGAGTATATGTCCCGTGTTCCATATGCAAGTGCAGTGGGTAGCTTGATGTATGCAATGGTCTGTACTAGACCAGACATTGCACATGCAGTGGGAGTATTGAGCAGGTTTATGTCAAACCCAGGGAAGGAGCATTGGACAGCAGTGAAGCGGGTTTTGAGATATTTACGTGGCACTAGTGATTATGGCTTGTGCTACCAGGGAAGACCAGGATTGGAAAGAATGTTGGACATTCGTGGTTTTGTTGATGCAGACTGGGCTGGAGATCTGGACCAAAGAAGATCTACAAGTGGGTATGTGTTTAGCCTATTTGGAGGTGCAGTCAGTTGGATGATTAAAAGACAGTCTGTAGTGGCTCTTTCAACTACAGAGGCAGAATACATAGCAGCCACTCATGCAAGCAAGGAAGCAGTTTGGTTGCAAAGATTGTGTTCAAGTATGGGGTTGGTACAGCAAGCTATAAGGATAGACTGTGATAGCCAAAGTGCAATTTTCTTGGCTAAGAACCCTACTTACCATTCAAAGACAAAGCACATTGATGTTCAATATCACTTTGTTAGAGATATGGTTGAGGCTAAAAGGGTGTTGTTGGTAAAGGTGGACACTTTGAAGAATGTTGTAGATGCATTGACGAATTCTGTGAGCACTTGGAAGTTCTCTTGGTGTAGAGAAACAATGGGTGTTGAAGAATTGGCCCAATGACTAAGCGCTCCTGTGGCCCCCTGTGGAAAAAAAACAACAAGTGGGAGAATGTTGGGTGTGTGTTATATTCTTTCCACGACTAGCCCCATGCATTGTACGTTGCGCCGGGTGCAACAGGGGGGTCACAAGGGGGGAGGCAGCCCCCATTGTTGGGGTCCGGGGCAGCGCACTAGTGAAAATTTTTTTTTTTGGGTGTGCAGATTCACTCATAGGCAGACCCACCCATGTTTTGTGCATGATTTTTCACATGGTTTTGGGGTACAATGGTTTTCAGCCCCTGGTATTTTGTAGATCCGGTCAAGGGAACTACGGTTATGTTCTAATCCAGGGTTAATGGATTCGGGTTTATGTATGCTTTGGCATGTATATATATGTGTTGTAACACTAAAAGGAATATGATGAAAAGTCAAGCTGGTCTTCTCGATTTGGAATCTAGGGGAAAATATCTGTGTTTATCTATTTTATGTTTTTTTCTCTCGCTATTGTTTATTTTCTGTTATAAGATTTGTGTGTAGATAATTTCTATTCAGGGTTAAAACCTACACATTCTGACCCTCCATATTTCTCCATCTCATTTCCTCCGATAGCAAGGCTGAGACAATGTCATCAAAATTCAAGGTAGTTGTATTGCTACCTATTGCAATAACCAGACTGTCCCACGAGTCTGGTAGAGAACACAACAAGATGATGCACTTATCTTCATCTGAGATTTTAATATCAACAAATGACAGCTGACTTACTACATTATTGAAGGCGTTCAGATGCTCTGTCACTGAGTCTCCATCCTTCATCCTCAGGTTATACAGCTTTTTTCGCAGGAACAACTTATTCACCAGAGACTTAAATTGGTACAAAGTCCCAAGTTTTTCCCACAAATTCTTCATCGTAGCTTCCCCAGATACATTCAACAGTACTGAATCTGAGACACACAACCATATTATGCTCTTCGCCTTCCGATCCAGTTTCTTCGAGTCTTCATCTGACATTGCCGTTGGTTTAGTACCTGGATCTACCGCGATCCACTGATATTTATCCACCAGCAGATCCTCCATCTTGAGCTTCCACAACTCAAAACTCTGACCATTAAATTTCTCAATCTCTATCTTCCCGCCGCTCGCCATCTTCTTTCACTGCAAGAATCGATCCTGCATATCTCCCACTGAACAAGGTCTACCTCAAGCCCAAGCAAAAAACCCTCAGTAGCAAAGGCATCCCCTTGAATCCGAAACTGCTCTGATACCAAATGTAGGTTTTATCCCTGAGCATAAATTATCTACACATGAATCTTATAACATAAAATAAACAATAGCGAGAGCATAAAACATAAAACAAATAAACACACAGATTTTCCCCTGGATCCCAAATCAAGATGACCAGCTCGATTTTTCATTATATTCCTTTTAGTGTTACAACACATATATATACATGCCGAAACATACGTGAACCCTAATCCGTTAACCCTGCATTAGAACATAACTGTAGTTCCCTTGACCAGATCTACAAAAATACGAGGGGCCGAAAAACCATCGTACCCCAAAACCATGGGCGCGGACTACCCACCAGAAATTAAGGACAAAAGAAAATTTTCTGAGGTGCTACCCCAGACCCCAACAGGGGGGGCTACTGACCCCCTTCTTACCCCCCCCACGCGTGCTTGGTTGTGGAAAGAATATAACATATACCCAACAGCTACCACAAATCAGAGCAAGAACAGTGAGCCATCTACAAGTACATCAAAGAAATATAAATAAGGAAAAAGAAAGGATTCTTCATCAAAATATCAGCCTAAAAAGAGGGATATCATTCCAAAGAGGTAGAGAAACAACCTAGCTAGTTTATCTTAGAGAGTAAAATTTCTAAGTTGAAAGTTTTTATTCCCCTCATTGAGCTAGTAAAGAATGATCAATATAAATTTCATGTTGCTATGATTTTGAAAGTAGATCAAATGTCAAGCATGGTCAATGTTAGAGATGACCATCCCGAACTTCTATTTGGCCTAGCTATAGATGGAAATATTGATGATAGTAAAGTCCCTCCCTTTTATTTTAGTTTTAGGATTCATGATTATATCCTCCATAATGCCATGTTGTATTCTGGGGCCTCACACAATTTAAAGCAGAAGGCCATCATGGATAAGTTGGCGTTGGACATAACTTGACCCTATCATGACCTCTATTCTTTTGATTCAGGTAGAGTCATATGCCTTGGTATTATCAATGACTTGGTGGTATCTCTTGATCATATTCCTACCAAAAATGTGTTGATGGATGTTGTAGCTGTTGAAATACCTTCAAGGTATGGCATGCTTCTTTCATGGTCTTGGGGAGCCAAATTAACGGGAACTCTACAACTTAATTTCTCATATGCTACAATTCTGATATTTGGTCAACTTAGGAAGCTATACCAGGAAACTAAAATGAAATACATGATCACTAGAAAAGAGAAACCCAAAAATCACCCTATTCACTATGTACATACCAATTTAGAGTCTTTCATTTTGTATAATGATCATAGTACTGATGATTTAGAGAGTCAAATTTTAGAAGTTGAAGAAATTTTAGAATTTTCAAATAGAGTCCAAGCGGTCTTGAATGCATAACAAAGAAATCAGAATTCTGATAGCTTGTAGCCTAGAACTTCAGAGCAAAGGTTAGTAGAGCCACAAAAAGGAAAAGAACAAGTCTAGACAATAGGTAGAAAAGAAGAAACAAATCAGTCCACGGAATTTCAGCTTCCCGATGATGAGGAGGCTCTTTGTACCATGGATTTCGATGGTGCTTTGGGAAAATATGGATTTGGAATCATAATCTAAATCTATAGCCCTATAAATTAGTCATCTAAAGTCCCACAGAATTTAGTATTATGTTTTCATAAACTAGCTTTTTATTGCTCGAACAATGAGGCTGAATGTGAGGCCTTATTCACCAGTCTCGGAATTTTGAAAAGGCTAGGTGCAAAAAGAATTACAGTATATGTCGACTCTGAGTTGGTGATTAAATATGTAAAATGGGAGTACTAGGCCAAACATACCAGGATGAGAGCTTATCATAATGTTGTTCTTGATATTCTTAAAAATTTTCTAGAATATACATTGTCTATGGTTCCTAGAAGTCAGAATTTTGTGGTTGATTCTCTTGCCACATCAGTTAGCAACTTTAAGATTCCTATTCATGCTACTAAAAATTTTGAAATTCATGTGAAGAATCGCACAGTTTTCCCTGAAAATATGAGATGCTGGAAATTATTTTGGGATGATAAATACATAAATAATTTCTACAAATGGAGGGGGAGTTTACTAATTCCCATATTGATGATGTGTATAATGAATATGATCAGGTAATTGAAGCTACTAAAGTTGAGGTGTTGCAGCTAAAGGAAAATATAATTCCACAAGTTTTTGTACCTTTGGAAGAATTATTTGATCACGATGATGTCACTAAAAAGCCGACATTGGTTCCCACAGAAGCAGGTGTTGAAGATGTAAACATTGGTAGAGTTGATAACCCCAATATGGTCAAGTTATCGAGGTATTTATCCCCTAATTTTAAAGGTAAATAGACAACTATTTTGAGTGATTTTTATGATTTATTTGCTTGGTATTATTTAGATTTAAAATTATACGATAAAAACATCATCCAACACACTATCCCAATCAAGTCGGATCAAAATCCATTCTGCCAGAAGCTGAGGAGAAACAATCCTAAACTGCTTCCATCAATTGAAAAAGAGGTAAATATACTTTACAAAGTTGGTATTATAGTTCCTATTCGATTTTCAGATTGGATTTCCAACCTTCTACTAGTAAGGAAAAAGATAGGGGAGATTTGTCTTTGCATAGACTTTAGAAATCTAAATAAGTTGTCCTTGAAGGAAAATTATCCTCTCTCGAAGATTTACCACATCTTGAAAAGGGTAGTTGGGCCTTGTAGAATGTCACTCCTTAATGGATACTCAGGATACAACCAGATCTTGGAGCATGAAGATGACCACGAGAAAACAACATTTACAACACTATGGGGTACTTTCATCTATGCCAAAATGCCATTTGGGCTAAAGAATGTAGGGGCTACATTTCAATGGGCTATGGACATTTCTTTCTCGAATGAAAAGGATGTATTTCTTGTTGTTTACCTTGATAATATTACTATATTCTTACAGTCAGATGATGATCACTTACATCACTTGAAAATAGTGTTTCAAAAATGCAGGAAATTCGGCATTTTTCTAAATCCTAATAAAAGCCTATTTTCCATGGAAGAGGGAAAAATTCTTGGGCACATCAACTCAAAATATGGCATCTGCATTGATCCCTCTAGGATTGAATCAATTCAGCAATTGGACTTCCCAAGGAACAAAAAATAGATCCAGTCATTCAATGGTAAGATAAATTTTTTGAGGAGATTCATCCCCAACCTCATTGAACACCTTAGAGATATGACAGACATGCTAAAGAAATACATCAAGGTAAGATGCCAAAAGATGCAAAGAAATCATTCAATTTTGTCAAATTTACTTTAACATGTGTAGCCATATTGATCAGCCCTGATTATACTATGGACTTCATTATATTTTCATTCACTTCCGAGCACTCCTTGGTTGTTGTCCTAATAAAAAAAAAAGGACTCCAAGGCGGTGCAACCAATTTCATTTTTCAGTTGGACCATAAGAGATGTGGCACCGATATATAAAATTATTGAAAAATAATCGTTGGCCTTGGTGAAGGCATTGAAATACTTTCGGGTATACATCCTTCACTCTCACAGCATTGCTTATGTTACCAATGCAGTGGTGAAAGATGTTTTGATACAAACTGCTCCTGAAGGTAGGCGAGGGAAATGGATTTCAGCTATGCTTGAATATGACCTAGAGATCAAGCCCAAAAAATCGATGGAGGAATCTAATTTGCATGCACTGGATATTAATTTGATTTTTTCATGTTCCGAAGAGGAGTTTGATGACTCATTCACACAGGTACCTCATCTTTTCATTTTATCCCCTAGGTATGATGATATTTTTTATGTACTTCAACACTTAAATCCTCCGCCTGGTCTGTCTAAAAGAAATATTAGATCACTGAAATTAAAGGCTTTAAAATATCGTATTTTAGAAAATTCTTTGTATTGGAAATATGTGGGGGGTGTATTGTTTAAAGTGAGGCAAAGGAGGTGATGAATGACTTTCACAATGGTGATTGTGGTGGTCATTTGTTCTGGAATACCACAACAAATAAATTTTTGAGGGTTGGTTTTTATTGGCTTACTCTTTTTGCTGATGTATACAAGACTGTGATGAGTTGTCATGAATGTCAGATTTTTCAAGGAAAGAGGAAGTTGCTCTTGTTTCCTTTGCAACCCATTTCACTTCAAGCACCATTTCAGCAATGGGGTCTTGATTTCATAGGTGAGATCCATCCTTCATCTTTCGCCCAGCACATGTGGATCTTGACAGCCACAAATTATTTTACAAATTAGATCAAGGCAATCCCAACAAGGAAAGCTACTAATTTGGTAATCATTCAATTAATGGAATATAATATCTTGTCTAGATTTGGTTGTCTAAGGAAGATAATCACACATAACGTCATTGCATTTAAGTCCCAAAAGATAGTGGAATTTTTTTAGAAGTACAATATCAAATTGGGTAATTCAACTACATACTATCTGCAAGGCAATGGAAAGCTCGAATTTTTGAATAAGTCTTTGATCAATATTATCAAAAATATGTTGGAGGTAAATAGAAAAATTGACGCAAGAAATGTATCAATGCTTTGTGGGCAGAGAGAGTGAGAAATAAGAAGTCCATAGGCATGTTGCCTTTTTAGTTAGTGTATGGAGTTGATACAGTCTTTCCTACTTCTCTTGTTGTTCCAGTTATGAATATTTTGCCAGAAGTTGGCAGTGAACGAAATAATGTTCAGTGGCAGATAAACCAAATGATTCATTTGCAACAAACCAGGGAGAATTTTTTTAAAACACTTCTAAGTCTCAATAAAGGATAAAAAATTGTATGATGGGGAAAAAATCATATGATTTCAATATGGGAGATGTAGTCCTTCATTGGGATACTCAAAATGAAGAAAAAGGAAAGCACAACAAATTTGAATATTGTGGAAAGGACAATACAGAATTTTAGCTTCAAAAGGGAAGAATGCCTATTTTTTGGAGGAAATGGATTGTTGGGAAAAATACTGAGAGGGGGGTGAATCAGTATTTAGAAGCTCACAATAATTTTTCCTTACTTTTACTAATTTATATATATGACTTTAATTAACTCAACTTGCGTATGCATGCATTTTTCTTAAAAGAAACCTATGTATTCCAGTGAGATTATTAGAAATATAATCTTTTGAAACTTTACTTAGCCCAGTGCATAATTTATTCATCAGATATTTAGTAAGCAGTAAACATGTGCAGTAAGAAAAGAATAAATCATCACACATAAGAAACACACTTGAACACTACGATTCAAGGTGGAAACCCAAGTAGAGAGAAAAGCATTGTTGTTATCGTCTCTGTCTTCAATTTTTATTATATAGAAAACTGCTTACAATGTTGTATCAATGCAGACTCATATTAGAATGTAGGCACCCACTTGTAGAAGGCTACAACCATATCTCGTTTTCCAGCTAATACTGGAAGGGAGCTCCAACCCCCTGATCTTTTTTACTAGCCACTACTGGAAGGGAGCTTCAACCCCCTAAACTGATCACCATCTTTTACTGGCTAGAATCTTCAACTTCCACACTGAAGGATTCTACCCTAAAAAACACTACAAACCGCGTTTCATAAATTTTCACACAGGATCCAACAAATTCAACATAATACAGTTTGGATATCAACACCAATATCCATAAACCAATATTCAAACAGAACAGTGAGATCACTATAACTAGATCACAGTGATAAACCCAGAGTTTTGAATTAACACAGAGAATCAACTTCAACCCTGATCATACATAAAACCAGATGTATATGCTACTTTACTTACTGCATCCTGTGTGTATACATGATTTCCTGTGGACAAACCTGCGTATATATTTATATATACTGTAACTAGGAATCCGATCAGACTCAGAACACATCAGAGATATTCACACATACTTTGTGAGATTTACAGAACCCTTATTCAATCAACAACATCCATCATATTCAATCACCCAGTCACTAATAATATTTATACATAATCAACTAGTAGCATAAATAGTATTTAAAAAATCGAGATTGTCATGAAGACTTCATTGATAGACAGCAGAGACATAACAGAAATGATTAGACATTTTCTTTAGCAATCTTCAGAAAAACCCTAACTTCCATATGTCATTTTTCTAAAACAAACTCGTGGGTATACATGCTTTCATCGTGACGAACTAGCATATAGATATGTAAATATTATAGGACTGTGTAACACTTCTAAGAATAAAAACTTCTCAATTCATATCATTTAATTCAGCAATTATGTGCCAGACCATAGATCTAAACAACTCATAAACAGATCATGCAAATACATAGTCATTTTAGGTCTAGAGGTCCTGATCCATTATTGTATTCATGAGTGCATTAAAATATCATATCTATCTATTGAATATAGCTTAATCCATGCAGATATACTTCCAACTAAAATTCATTCAATTCTCTTTCATATGCACACAATTTCACTATGATCTTCTCCTCCTTATATATTTTGAGCCTTATTCAATACCATGAGCCAAAAACCACACTAGTGCCAGTGGTATTCTTGGATGGGATCAAATAGCCATTACTGTGCTCAATATTATGGGTTAATACCATGGTAAAGACCCTTTGTATCATAAGTTGAGTGCGTAAATACATACGCTACTTTTCTTCTTTGTACCCATGTGTATACGTGACTTTTCTTCACAAAAACTACGTATACACGAATTCTGGATGTATACTCAGGTTCCCTTCATCAAACCTGCGAGTATATGCAGGTTCGCTTCATCAAAACTGCATATACATCTTGAAACTTTACCTTTATCATTCCTCTATCACTAACTGGAATTCCTTTCTCTGTCACATTTGAACTGACTTGTAGATACATCAATTTTTATATCTTCAACAAATAGGTTGATATCAAAAGGCAACTCATCAAGTAGGTTGTCATCAAGGAAAACATATTACATCATGATGCCAACAATCTCCCCCTTTGGAATTGATGGAAACCATGTTGGTGTTTGATCAATGTAGATACTTGATAGACACATCAATCATAAGTATTATTCAAACACCAAGTTACTGTTCCCCTTTGACATCAAGAGAAAAGGGCAAACCGATACAATAATGTCGAGATCTACATTGCACTATACAAACCATACTCCCCCTGAACACATGATTTAGCTTCAAAATATATTTTCAAGACTCTATAACCTTTCCCATCGCCAAGGATGCATACATACATCAATTACCCAACCAAGTGGGGTTACATATTTGACTCAACTACCCAACCAAGTGGGTTTACATTTTTTACTCAAGCACCCAACATGACTGAATATAACAACCTTTAAATCATAGCTCTCAACATGACCCTTACATGAACTGAATTTATAACCAAGACCAAAATAGAGAGAGATAATTTAAGACACTTCAGTAACCAACAAAATTCCAACAATGCATTATATCTAGCAAGGCTAAAGCTCCTCGTAAACCTGTGCATCCTAAAAAATTTCAAAAACCAATTCATAAACACATCTTCATCAAGCAGATAAATATCAAGGAAAGGAAATTTAAGTTGAAAACTAGAACTGCATACTATACCTACCAACACCTGAGCAACAGAGCTAAACCATATGTGACAAAGACTTTTTTGAAGGCTTACCCACATATTTTATGACAGGCAGACCCATACGCAACTATATAGTGAGAAACTCGCGTATATACACAACTATGCATCATGAAACCTACATACTGAATTTAATCTTCTCAAATTAACTAGATTAGATAAGTGAGGCAGAGAAAACTCCCAGCTTCAGTGTGAGATATTCAAATGCTTCTCTGGGAACAGGTTTAGTAAATGTGTCAGCATCTTGTTCTTTGGAGGGAACATACTCCAATTTAACCTTTTTCTCAAGAACTTGATCTCGTAAAAAGTGATACTTGATAGGAATGTGTTTGGTTTTGGAATTCATAATAGGATTTTTGAGATACTGATGGCACTTGTATTATCACATAGGATGGAAACAGGAGGAGAACATTTAATTTGAATATCTTGTAATATCTGCATCATCCAAATAATTTGTGTGGAAGATGATCCAGCAACCACATATTCTTCTTCTGTTGTAGATAAGGAAATGTAACTTTGTTTCTTGTTGAACCAAGATACTAATCAGGTCCCATATAAAATGCACCACCACTAGTGCTTTTCCTATCATCAACATTTCCAACCCATTCCACATCTATGTAAGCATGAAGAGTAAGATCAGCATTCTTGGGATACCATAGACCAAATTATTGAGTTCCTTGTAGATATTTGAATATTGTTTTTACGACCTGAAGATGTGACTCCTTTGGATTGGCTTGGAATCGTCCAACGATCCCAACTGCATGCATGATATCCAGTCTAGTCCCTATTAGATAAAGCAAACTTCCAATCATAGATCTATACTCTGGTTGGTTTACTATGGGAGAATCATCATGAGGACTTACATCCGGTCACCATTTGAGTGCTCATAGGTTTGTAGTCTTCCATCCCATACTTCTTCAGGATATGCTTGAGATATTTTTCTTGTGAGAGAAAGATGCCATATTTTTATTTTTTCACTTGTAAGCCAAAAAAATATGTTAATTCCCCAAGTAAATAAATTTCAAATTCTTGCTGCATAACATAAGAAAATTTCTAACTCATGGATTCTTCATTACTCCCAAAAATGATGTCATCAACATAAACAACAATAATTAACAGTTTATCATCCTCAGTTTGTGTATAAGTTATTTTCTACAGATCCTCTTTTGAAACCTTGTTGTTGAAGATATTTTTCAAGACAATAGTACCACGTCCGTGAGGCTTGTTTTAGACCATATAGGGCCTTTTTCAGTTTGCAAACAATTTTTCATCATTTCCTAGAATTAATCCTTCTAGTTGTTCTATATAACTTCTTCTTCCAGATCACCATTAAGGAAAGAATATTTTACATCCATTTGATAAACCTTGAATTGTTGAAAAGTTGAAAATGCAAGAAACATTCTTATGACTTCAAGTTTGGCTATTGGTGCAAATGTTTCTTAAAATTTTTTACCTTCTTATTTAGCATACCTTTTACAAAAAGTTCTAGCTTTGTTTCTAATTACATCTCCATTTTCATTTAACTTGTTTTTGAATATCCACTTTTTTCCAATAAAATTTCTATCTTGATGTCTTGGAACCAATTCCCAAGTATTATTCTTTTCAATTTGATCAAGTTCTTTGTTCATGGCCTAAATCCAAAATTCATCTTTACTAGCTTGATTTATATTTTGTGGTTCAATGGTGGATAAAAATGCTAGATAACTGGGAGATCCTACAAGAGTTATTCTTTCTTGTACCCCTGATTCCTTTTCTCCCAAAATTTTATATTCTAGATGATTCTTTTGAACATTCCTAGATGGAGTCTTTTCTCTTTCTGATGTGTCTTCTTCTGGTGCTTCATTAGGTTCTCTTTCTATATTATTGTTATTTGATGAGGGAAAGCATTCATCATCATCATCCTCATTTTTTATTATTTCCCTTTTGGGAGTTGTGAGAGATTAATCAATCACACCATCAATACATTCAACAATCTTCCAAAGTATCTTATTGTAGCATTTGTATGTTTTACTTCTAAAAGAGTAACCAAGAAGTATTCATTCGTTTTCTCTAGGTTCAAACTTACCAAGTATTTCTTCATTATTTTTTATATAACATTTGCTTCCAAAAACTTTAAAGTGCTTCACAGTGGGATTATTACCATACCAGAGTTCATAAGGAGTTTTATCACTATTTAAATGAAGATGAGCATTGTTGAGAATATTTACTATAGTATGAGCAACTTCACCCCAAAAGGTGTCAAGAGTCGTAGATTCATCAATCATAGCACGAGTTGTTTTCTGAACTGTTCTATTCCTTCTTTCTGCCACACCATTTTGTTGCGGTGTTCCAGCTATAGAAAACTATCCTTTTATGCCATATTTTTCATTGAATTCAAAGAATTCATCTGATATGTATTCTCCTCCTCTATTAGATCTAGGAAATTTTATTTTTAGATCTAATTCATTTTCAAATAAAGCTTTGAAGACCTTAACATTTTCAAATTCTTCATCTTTATGTTTCAATAAACCGATCCAACACACTCTATAAAAGTAATCAATGAATAAGATATAGTATTTTTCTCTACGAGGAGACTTTTTCCTTACAGTTCCACATAAATCAGTATGTATAATTTCAATAGGCTTACTTGCTAATCCTTCTTTGGCATTAAATTCAACCATGGTTTTCTTACCGAATTGGCATGATTTGCATATGGTACTTTCAAGTAAAGCGATGTTAGGTAGATTACAAACAAATTTGAGCTTGCTTGATTTGCTTATTTGGGAAAAGATTAGATGTCCCAATATTTTGTGCCATAACCAGTTTTCTGTAGATTTACCTAGATAACATTGCTCTTGGTCACCTTTCAATATATATAAATTTCCTGGTGTTCTTATTCCTTTTATTATGGTCTTTCTTGTATCAATTTCATGAACCACACACTCTTTTGATCGAAAGACAACATCATTTCCTTGATCACACATTCGAATAACACTCAACAAGTTATGCTTTAATCCATCAACATGCATAACATTGTTAGCTTTAACCTTTTCTTTTAGAAAAACATATCGTTTACCCTTAATGATAGCAAGAGAGTCATTTCCAAAAGTAACATTATTTTCCTTCTTTAATGCATTGTATGAAGTAAGTTTATCTTTATCACCTATCATGTGTTTTGAACATCTCTCATCAATGTACCATTGATTTTATTCTCCTTCAACAAATAAATCTATGCAACAACTTGTTAGTGTGAGTATTTTCATCCTGCCATCAGTGATCAAAAATCCTCTTTTCATATCATATTAGGGTCTCATTCAGAAATTTTTATCATTCTATTAGGTTTGAATTCAAATATTTAATCATTGATGGTAGCCCTAGTACAAAAACATCACTCTTCCTTAGATTTTATTACTTGTTGGCATACTTTCATACCTTGCTAAATGTACATCAATCATGAGGTCTAAGTCATAATTTCATCACATTAGTCATTTCATCATGAAATTAGGTCATTCGAGGTTTCATTGCGTCATTAGAGTTTCCAAGGTCCAACAAAACTTCACTCCCATTACATAAGACCGGCAAGTAAAGGGTGATAAAATAACATCTCTTCACCATGTGAATATGATTTGTAAAGATAAATTCTTATTTCATCATGTAATTTTGGTTTTAACATGTAAATTTTAATTTTCATTATGTAATTTTATTTCATTCAAAATGCAATAAGTTCATGATCCCCAAACTACAAAATCAGAGTTCCAACATGCCAAAGCATCAAAATGTCAAATTAAAAGAGCTCTCAAAGTCACTAAATTATCAATTTCTCAAAGAAAAAGTCAAATGCAAAGGTATAGTTTCAAAGTGTAAATTGAAGTGAAGAAAGGAGAAAGTGGGTCCCAAGGCCCAAAACATCAAATTCATGAAGTATAAAAACCACCAAGACATTAAAATCAAACTCATTTGCACTCCCAAAATTCGAGCTTACACTCCTTTAGCTGGAAAAATTGATTTCATGGTAAAATTATTCAAAGTTTGGTGGTGTTGCGCTTACTCCACAAGCGATGCGCTTTCATCTTGTAGCGCTACGCTTTTCTCCACAGGCATTGTGCTTTCGCCCATCTTTCCAAAGAAGCAGCAAATCACCTCCAAAACTCTCAAAACCTTTTGAAAATGGTTGTTTCATCCTAAACCATGTATGTAACACAAATTTATTCCCTCCTTGCTTCCCTAAATATCATTTTAATGGTGTTTTTCTTCTCATGAAAAAATAGCATTTTGTCTACTTTAAACCCTGGTTTCAATTCCTCATTCCCAAATCGATGCCCTTTAAACTAAAATCCATTCCTATATCATTATTAAACTTATCCCTATCCCTACACTACCATTTCCTAGTTCCTAAATTGCTAAGTCCTAGGCTTCTAAAATTCTAGGCAGCCACTTCCTCAAACTTGTAATTTGATTGTAATTTCCAACTCCCTTGACATTTCAACCTCCTATCAGGCTCCCAAAGCTTCATAACCCCTTCCCCCATTTCCCTAAATTTTCCTAGACTTATCCCTATTCCCTACAACTATCTCCACTCCCCATTCCCATCAACCTCATCCCTAGGGTTTCTTGGCCACCAAACACTATGGAGGAAGGCATAGACTATATAGAATAGGAGGATAGACAAGAAGAGGAGGATAGAGAACATAGAATGCCTCACAAAGGAGGAATAATCCTAAGGCGAGAGCCCACCAACAAAAATGAACTAAAGTCCTCTCCTATGACTATCAGTTATTTTGAGTATGTAGGTTGTCGTGATTTTTGCAACATGATTCAGAGGATCTAGCATCATCATATGTTGAGTAGAGTCTTCATCTCAAACATCAGAGACAATCATGTGACCCTTACAGGTGTGACCTTAACTGTATCTACATCTATCATTGATGCTGACACAGGGATTCCAAACATGGGTGAGAAGTGGTTTAAATCCAAAGATTTGGATGATGATTATTATGAACGATTAATCAAACCAAGGTACATAAATGAGAGGAATAGGGTCTTCCCTTTCAACTACCTTCTTGATAGGTATTCCCCCATGATTAAAATCATCATGAAGTGCTTCTATTGTGAAGGAAGGTTCTCTAGGCTCCACACATACCATATTAGACTGTTTATGCACTTCACAAGAGTAAGATTTCTCAATATCCCATACTCTCTATTTAGGAGCATAGAAAAAATGGCATTCATTGTACAAAAGAGAGACTATGACCAGCAAATGAACAACCTCTTCCACCACTCATTGATCAAAATCATTGTACTCCATCACCTTGCCCAGTTGAACATCTCATGGAACACCTTCATTTCCAATGACATCTTCACTGCTCCACAAGCTCCACATGTTGAATATGTGCCTTCTTCATCTCATCCTGCTACATATATGCCTCCACCTCAGTCCACTTCACCTATTTCCTCACCATCACCACCATCATCACCATTTTAGGATCAGGTTGAGTCACCTAGCAGAGTTTTTATCTACAAGCCCAAGACGGCTGAATTAGGAATATTGACAAAGACATATTAGAGAGGGCATAGGTAGGTGTTTTCCACATATATTTTGGGAGGGACCTTTCCTTATTCATCAACAAATCAGGTACAGAAGAGGAAACAAAAGATGGCAGAGGAAGATGTACATGAGGAATCCATTCATGAGGAGGAAGACCTCCATGAGACAAAAAAATATTTTTCCCTTATTGACATGGATGAAAAACATGATTATGAGGCCTCCAATTTGATTTTGAATGAGAAATATGCCCAAATATGGGAGCTTCAAACCAACTTAGCGAGATATAAGTTTGTGATTCATACTATGAGCAGGAAAATCAACAACTCAAAACCAAGCACGCAATCATATAGATGCAACTTCTCAAGGAAAAGAGAGAAGAAAACAAGGCAAAGGCATTGTTTGATTAGGCTTATGAAAGGTATGTTGAAAAAAATTAAGAATAAGAACAAGTGCCAAGATGGAGACCTAGGACCAGAGGGCCAAAAAGAGCTCTAGAACTAGAGAGGAAAAAGGAGGTTGAACTTGCCAATGAGCTCAATTTAAATTAGAAATTTTACACCATGGGATAGGGCCAATGCACATATTGAGAAGCTACTGGAGAAAGAAAAAAAGTACAATTATTTACAAAGGAAGATGGAAAAACATTACTGCAAAAGAAATTAGATTGTAAGGTCAAAGTTCCAAAAGGCCAAATCAAGACTTCAAACCCTAACCAAGAAAAATTAAGGGCAAAATCTTGATATCCATGGTGAGGCATCATTCACTACCTAATGTACCTCATCAGCCTCCCACAGAATAAATTTTGAATAAATTTGAGCAATTATGGAATATTTTGGAAATTTTTTCACTTGGCAGTTTTGCACAGTCACACTCTCAAAAGCGTAGTGCTTTTTCTAGGGACCTCCAATGGCCAAACTGAAAGTATAATTGGATTCATAGGGAAAATAGAAGTCAAGAAAAAAACTTAAAAAAAACTTTTTTGGGTCAAATTGGCAATCAAAAAGTCAAAAAACACCCAAAAAATCACATTTCTACCTTGTTTTGGAGGCTGGCGCTGTGCTTTTCACCAATCTTGGGAGAATGACGTTTTGGAGGGTCAAATCAACACCATTTTCGAAATTTATCATAGATCTAGAAACTAGATAGGACAGGCTTTTCAATGAGCTATCGTGACCTCAATTTTGACACATGGAACCCACTCCAAAATGGATCTGAATTTGGCACTGTGCTTTTTACCTTGGCATTGCGTTTTTGACAAATTTTTTGAGTTTGCTGATATTTCCAAATTTTCTCAGTTTTTTTCATTTTCACCTTGGAAAATGGTGTTTTTATCAATTTAATTCATGATTTAAATGTAATAATGATGTTTTTTAGCTACCTAGGGTAAATACATTATATGAAAACTCTATATAAGATGTAATGAATCAGTTTCCAAAAAGTGAGGGATGAGTCAGTTTGACCTCCCTACACTGTAGGTTTCAGTTCAATTTTTAGTGGAACAACTCTTTAGCTCATGGATTAAACCCCTGAGGTTGGGAGGAGTTGTTTTGAGGTCTATATATTGTGCTTTTTGACTCATTTCATAGGTTTGATGTTGTTGCATTGATTAGAGACTCTAGTGTAATTAGTATTTGGCACGAAATTAATGAAAGAATTGCAGCTATTTTTTTGGGATAGATTTGGTATGGAAATTTAGCATAGTTTCTTCTTATGTTACATATGTATGAATTTTTTGTCTTCATGATCCATTCCATATCTATTATTTGTTTATTTTCAAGTTGATAAGAAGAATACATCTCTCATGCCCTGTTTTTGGAAAAGCTTCATAATTTGTTCATTTTCTTTAGTTTAGAAAGAATACATGCTTTTCCTTGCTCTTTCTAGCTCCTCATCATTCTTATCCATCTCACCCTAAAACCCTAAAGTTTTAGCCTTCCTACCCATCTTACCCCATTGAATGTACTACAACCCTAATCTTATTTTCCCTGACCTAGCCTCTTTGACCTAGTTCACTCATCCAACAAACCAATTCAAACAAACTGACCCCTGTACTCATACCTAGCCTAAAACCCAAAGTCATCCAGCTCTCTTGGTTGTGACTTTGTGGAGAAATCCCTCTCCAATTTGGAAGGGCTAGCTACCAAGCTAAAATATTGGTATGTGGTTACCTCTGTTTGGAATCTTTCTCAGCCTTAGAGATCTGATGGAGTGATAACACAACTTTAAAATTGTAATTCCTTCCTTCTCCATACGTTGGAACTTGTGGATATTTATTCGTTTGGCTGGAGTTTGCTCCTACATTCAGATTCATTATGTCCAAAGATATTGCAAAATGAACATTCAATTTCATCTTGAAGAGGAGAAAAAATGTTATAAGTATTCTTCTTTATTCCTGTCTCATTTCTTTGCTTTCTTGCTTCTTTGTTCATGATGGTTTTGTATGCAACACATTGAGCAACTTTGTCACCAAAATTATGACATGAAAAGAAATTTCCATTAAATAAGAATTTTTTGCAATCATAAAACCTTCTAGTGTTGTTTAAATTTTGAATAATATTTTTGTTATTAGTCATCCTTGAATTTGAATGATCATTCTTTACCTGGACATTGTCTTTGTTCTTTTCTTGAGTGATAAAGCTTTATTGGCTTCGTGATATATAACTTGTAGCTAAGGAATTATGTGACTGAGAAGATTCACCAATATATCCAAGACATGTATTCACAAGAGGAGAGTGTTGAACCTTCGTGATCTCATCTAAGGTTTCAGATCCTTTAGAAAATATAAAATTTAGAGTTTTTACTTTCTCCAGTTCCTTTCATAGACTTACTATTTCACATTCTAATTTCTCATTGTG
This sequence comes from Pinus albicaulis, assembly GCA_034641835.2. Lineage (NCBI taxonomy): Eukaryota > Viridiplantae > Streptophyta > Pinopsida > Pinales > Pinaceae > Pinus > Pinus albicaulis. Next base: position 773,626,943 of record CM076578.1, read on the forward strand.
CTTCTCCTTTTCTATGAGTTGATTCTTTAGAGTATCTATGGCTATTTTTTTCTCTTACAATCATATTTTGAGTTGAGTGGTTTCTTCAAGAAAATCATTTTCTTCTAAATCATCCATAAAATTATATTTACTCTCACTAGTGTCTTTTTCAACTGACATGAGCAATCTAATATCTTGATAAGATTTTCCTTCTTCACTATTTGATAAGCCATCACTATCTTCATGAGTATAGTGAATTTTTCTATTGAAATGTTGTCTCCTATTACCTTTTGTTAAGTCCTTCCCTTATCATGATTATCTTTATGGGGACATTTAGAAGCATAAAGGCCCACTCTTCCACAAGAAAAAAAATTGAAAGGAAGCTTACTTTTGAACCTTCCAGTGCCAAGTTGAAGTTTCTTTACGAAATTTACCTCATCTTCTTATGATACATACGTTGCTTATTTTTTTTCTTCCTTGCCCTTTCCTTTTGCAGTAGCTCTAAAAGTAGCTTGTTTGACTTCAGACGGACCTCCTTTTCCCATTTAAAAATTATTCAAGAGCACATAAAGTTGAACAACATTAAGAGTTGGTAGATCATGCTTCTCTTCAATAGCAGACACTTTTGACTCAAATTTAGGAGTTAGAGATCTTAATATTTTCTTTAATAAAGTTACGTGTCTTATGTCTTCACCCAAATTTATCATACAATTTACGATCTCATATAGACTCAAAAAGAAACTAGCAATAATTTCATCTGTATACATTCTGAGATTTTCATATTGAATTCTGAGAGATTGGAGTTTAGCACTTTTTACCTTGGCATCACCTTCATAGCTTAGAATTATTTTGTCCCATATCTCCTTTGTTGTATTTAACTGCATAACTTTGAAAATTATGATTCAGTCAAGCTTCCCAATAATGCATTGACAACTTTTACATTAGTTTCATAGTTCTTCGTTGCTGCTAGATTGTAGGAACTGTAGCTAGATATTGGTAACCGCCTTCAACAATTTCCCAAACATCTGCTCTAAGAGATTGAAGAAATGACCTTGTTCTTGTCTTTCAGAATATTAAATTGTTTCTGTTAAAGAGTGGTGGTCTGATAGATGATGTTCCATCTTGATTGCTCATCTTGGGTGACCGTCCTTCTAGCGATTAAGCTTCTTCAGAAGGATCTTCTCTGATATCGATTGTTGGGAAAAATACTGGGGGGGCGGGGGGTGAATCCGTATTTAGAAAATCACAATAATTTTTCCTTACTTTTACTAATTTATATATGTGACTTTAGTTAACTCAATTTGCGTATGCATACGAATTTCTTAAAAAAATCTTGTGTATTCCAGTGAGCTTATTAGACAGATAAATCTTCTGAAATTTTACTTAGCCTAGTACATCATTTATTGATCAGATATTTAGTAAGTAGTAAACATGTGCAGTAAGATCAAAATAAATAATCACACATAAGAAACACACATGAACACCAGGATTTATGGTGGAAACCCAAGTCGGGAGAAAACCACCGTTGTTGTCGTCTTTGTCTTCAATGTTTATTATATAGAAAATTGCTTACAATGTTGTACTGATGCAAACTCATATCAGTACGTGTAGAAATTATACAATATGCATATATATCTTGGATTCACCCAATCTAACAATGTACTAAAGTTAAATACTGAATCGCTTCTACAAATATTTTGCGGAATTAAAAACAACATAGTTACCAATCACATGAAGCAAATAAGAATAGATCAAAACCACAACACCAGATATTCCTGGGGAAATATTACTGCTCAAAACCCCTCTATCATATATTTTATATTCCACAAGGAATCATGAAACAATTACATACAAAAATCTTCTTACAAGAGCACTTAGTACATCAGCTAATTGTCTCACACTGTCATACAAAATTGGCAAGTTCCTTAGCCAATTTAATGTCTCCAGAAAACCTGCCTTGCTCACACAGTTCCTAATGAATTCAATCCTTATCACAAATAATTTCAGCCTTCCTCAGCCACGCTGAGTATCATGGGAATACTGTGGTGTTATAACTACACCTGAGTAGCCTAATAATATCATAACTGATAGTTACACTTCTCTTTCACCTTCTCTCATCTAGGTCTCCACTGGAACTAACATGCATGTAGTTAATAATAGTAAAAACATCAGTTACATGTGAGATCACTACATTTGAATTAATTAATATTTAATTCACTTGATCTCTCACCAGTGTATCTGCAGTTACAACTAGCACAATTGACTTTAACTCACTTAACTGAGTTAAAATTATTTGCAACTTGCACAACTTATGCACCACTGCACTTCCAAGTCCGTTACAACTAGAATCACTCAGTTACAACTAAATTCAACCTTCATGTCCCACCAACTAACCACTTAACTCAATAATCACTTAGGTAACTGATTTTCCACTTCAGTTAACTATTTTCAAGTCCTCATTGAGAATAGATTATAGTTTAGTGTCCATCTAAATTAAAGGATAATAAAGATAGACATGAATCTATAAATAGACATGAATTTTATAAATATACATGCACCATACATCTATAAATAGACATACACCTAAAAATAGCCTGTGTGGGCCCCACCCTAGTGTATGTACTTAATTTTCACTAGGATCATGGATGTTGCTTCTGTATGCCAATTTCAATGTTTCTTGTTGCAAAATTAAAAAGTACATAGGTACCCACCTGCATAAGGCTACAACCTTCTATCCTTCTCCAGCTACTACTGGAAGGGAGCTCCAACCCCCTGATCTTGTTTACCAGTCACTACTAGAAAGGAGCTTCAACCCCATGAACTGATCACCAATTTCTATTGGTTGGAATCTTCGACTTCCACACTGAAGGCTTCTACCCTTGAAACCACTGCAGACCAAGTTTCATAAATTTTCACACTGGATCCAACAACTTCAACACAAAACAATTTTTAGATCAACATCAATAGCCATAAATAAATCTTCAAACAAAACAGTGAGATCATTGTAACCAAATCACAGCGATAAACCCAGACTTATGAATTAACACGTAGAATCAACTTCAACCCTGATCATTCATAAAACCAAATGTATATGCCACTTTACTTACTAAAACCTACATGCATATGTGCTTTCCTGTGGATGAACCTATGTATAGATCTATATATACTGAAACTAGGAAACTGATCAGACTGAGAATAGATCAGAGAAATTCAGGCATACTTTGTCAAATTTACAGAACCATTATACAGTCAACAGCATCCATCATATTCAATCACCCAATCACTGACCATATTTACACATAATAAAATAGCAGCATAAATAGTATTTAAATAGTTTAAATCTACATGAATACTTCATCGACAGGCAGTAGAGACATAGCATAAATGATCAGACATTTTCTTCATCAATATTCATAAAAACCCTAACTTCCATATGTGCTTTTTCTGAAACAAACCCATGGGTATACGCGCTTTCACCGTGATGAACCAACATATAGATCTATAAATATTACAGGACTATGTAACACTTCTAAGCAGAAAACTTTCTTAGATCATATCATTTACTTTAGCAATTATGCACCATACCATAGATCTAAACAACTCATAAACATATCATGCAAATACATAATCGTTTCAGGTCTAGAGATCATGATCCATTATTGTATTCTTGAGTGCATCAAAATATCAGATATATCTATTGAATATAGGCCAATCCATGTAGATATACTACATACTAAAGTATTCATTTAATTCTCATTCATATGCACACACTTGAACTATGATCTTCTCCTCCTTATATAGTTTGAGCCTTATTCAAGACCATGAGCGCAAAATCACACTAGTGCCGGTGGCATTTTTTTTATGAGATAAAATAGTCATTACTGCGTTCAATATTGTGGGCTAATACCATGGTAAAGACCCTTGGTATCATAAACTAAGTGCATAAATACATATGCTACTTTCCTTCTTCGTACCTGTGTGTATACGTGACTTTTCTTCACCAAAACTACATATACACTAATTCCAAATGTATACTCACACTCCCTTCATCAAACCTGTGAGTATACGCGGGTTCCCTTCATCACACCTATGTATATATATTGAAGCTTTACCTTTATCATACCTATGTCACTGACTAGAATTCCTTTCTCTTTCACATTTGAACTGACCTCTAGATACATCAATATTTACATCTTCAACAAATAGGATGCTATCGAAAGGAAACTCATCGAGTAGGTTGTCATTAAGGAAAAAATATTACATCATATTGCCAACATGGATGGATAAGACTATGCAGGAGGACCAGTCAATGGTAAGCTCCTCAAGAACTACCTATTTTGATCAAATGTTTGAATTTTCTCATCATCATTGTAAATATCATTTTACTTTTACGTCGAAGTGTGAAGGAGTTAATCATGGAATATTGAAGCCCAAGGTGGAGGCCATAAGGTTTCTTTGATTAGTTGCTAGTTTGAAAGTTCAATAAGTTTTGTTTCAATCAAATTCATTTCAGTTTTTCAGTCAGTTTTCAATATTGAGTTTGATCTATTGACTTCTTACTCCATGCCCAATGGATAAGGCTACTTGGTATACAGTGTTTTAGACACCTCCTAAGGAGCTACCATGAGCCAATGTTAGTGTCTATCAGTCCTGCCAGTTGCCAATGATCAAATGTGCTCTTTCAAGGTTTTTGATAGGGCCCCACTGCAAATTTTATGGTTTCAAATAGGTTTTCAAATAAAAATTTGGTCACTGGTTAGTATGTTTAGGTGTGTTACTACTCCTTTTAATTTCATGTTTTTGTCATTCCATCACTCATTTTGAGGACTCATCAATGAAATTTTTTCATCAACGTGTCAGTCAAACATCATCGTAGTCATCATTTTTCTCAAAATTTCATGTAGTGTCATCATTAGGTCACAGGGTCAAAATCATAAAAATAGGTCATTTCACCATTAAATTCAACATTGAAACAAGTAGTAATAGTAAAAAATATTCCATAAAGGTTTCAAAAGTGTAATTTCATTTCTATCATGATGTAATATGAATAAAAAGGTTCTAAGGCTGCATTTCACTATCAGTTCAAATGAAAATGTGAAAAGATATGGTGGGACAACTACACCACTAAAGAGAAAATCGTTGTCCAAGCTATTAAAAGACCAAAAGAGCTTCTCATTTGTTCATTCCAACTTAAATAGATATCAATCCACCATAAAATTTTATTTATACCCTCAGAGAAGTGATTTATTTCCATCAAATACCCAAGTTTCCTCCTACGCTACACTTTTCACTCGCAGCGCTACACTTTTTCCAGAGTGTGCTACATTTTCTTCAAGGAAGAAAAATTTTCATTTCTAGAGGTTTTATCATAAAATTCAGGTTCCAAACCATTAGTATCAAGTAAGTGGGACAATTTTTCTCCTCTTATGCCTTGTTTTTTATTCATTTCATGCTTGGAAATATCATGATTCTCTCTTATAGGTTTTTGTAACATTTGCTTGGTTTCATAATCTCTTTGACAAAATTGCTGAGAAAAACCCTCACATTAAATCTAACTCACCTTCCCCCACCTTTAATATACATTCCTAAACATTTTCCCTCACCTCCATCCCTCATTTTCACCATGTTCCCATAAACCCTAGCCTAGACTACACTTTCCTAGGCTAGGACTGTGTTTTCCTCTTTTGGACCCCTTCCCCTCACTCATTACCTAAAATCACTTCTCCCCACTTCCTAACATCTATCCCTACCCCGCTAAATTTTCCCATGAATTTAGAAGACGCCTAACCCCTTCATCTCCCTTCATTCCTAAAAACTTCCCAAATCCCCTATTTTTCCCTACACTAAACCGTAATTCCCCTTCCCATTGAGCTAGGCTTTACTATGGATTTTGAAACCGCTAAGTAGAGGAGGCATAAGGGAGGTCAGATCAGTAGGTATGATCCCACTACAACACATGAGATCGTGTCTACACCCTTCCTTAAGAAATCATTCCAGGATGCAAGTTGCCTTGCATTTTTCCAAAAGGTTGAGGAACCTGGTTTTCATGAGAAACTTACTAGCACTTTTTCCACTAGTTCGAGGAGAGATAAGGTGATTATTTCAGGGGTTGTGTTCACTATTTTAGAAGAGGCCATTGCTAGAGCTACAGGGATTCCAAACAATGGAGAAATTTTGTTCAAGAAAAGGTACCTTGACCTTGAAAACTACAAGATGTATTTGAAACCTCCATACAGAATTGCTCTGAAACACATATTTCCATTCAGATGTTTACTAGAGAAGTATTCCCCTCTCATGAAATTAACCATGAAATATTTTACATGTGAGGGTAGGTACTCGAGGTTATATTAGTATCATGTGGGACGATTAATGCATTTCACTGATGTAAAAGCTCTCAACTTGCCTCATTACCTTTACAAAAGCATGGTAAAAATGGCAAAGAAGGTACATAGATTAGGCGAATATCATAATGCTAGTTTGTTTCATCATGGCTTGGTGAAAATCCTATTTTTCCATTAGTTAACATAGATCAATTTTTCTTGGGATGCTTTCATATTTTCATCTTCTCTTTTGTCTTCTTGAGCTGAGTCAATCAGTCACTCTACACCTTTGACTTCACCAACACAACAAGAGGTGGCTTCCATAAGAAAACATATCACAAGAACTCTCAGGGCAGAGGTGACTCAAACATATGTTATAGGGAAGAGGCTTGTTTTTTCTCCTGACATTGTTGAAAGGTCCAGGCCTACATTAGAGGAAGAAAAATCAACCCATCATGAGGCACCATTGCAGTATGAGGAGCAAGTTTACATTGACACTGATATGGAAAATTTAGAAGTGCACGAGGAGGAAAAAACATCTGAGAAGGATCATCCAGGAGAAAGAACCTAAGATAAGAGAGCTCAAAGATAGTTTGTCAAAGGAAAATTTGTTCGTCTCATTCTTGCAACAGGAGAACATTCATCTAAAAGTAAATCAACTTCTCTTAAACAAGCCCAAAGCAGATTTGAAAAAGGATGATTCCAAAGGTAAGAAATTTGTTAATTTTGATGCTTTAGAGGATCAAGAAGAGTAGGTCAGAACAAGGAGACCAAGAACAAGAGTTCTCAAGAGGGCACTTGAGCAGCAAAAAGAACCATCTTCAACAAAAGGTCAAATGACCGTTGATGAACTCGTTGTCGTAGAAATTAGAAAAGACAAAGTATGTTGGTTGGATAGGGTGAATTTCCACTTGGAGAAGCTTCTCAAGAGGGAAAACGGGAACAATAACCTAAAAATACATATGGCCATGCATTATTGTTAAGTCCCTAAATTAATAGTGTAGTCCCTTATTATGTTAGTGTAGACCCCCATATTGTTATTGTTGTACCCCTGTAACCCCTGTATTGTTATTATTGTGCCCTTACAATATTATTATTAGGTCGGCTAGGATTACATTGTGGCCACATGGACTCCTATATATAGAAAGGAGGTTTTGTGATTTGTATCATCCAAGAATTGTTCATTCATGTAATGTATTGGAGGTTTCCCCCTCGAAGTGGCTTATTTCTAAGGCATTGATATCTCTTTTCTTCTCTTTTTGGAGTTGGTTTCACAACATTTGGTATTAGAGCTTTGAGATTCTAGGGTTTCGCTGCTCCAAACATGTCATCGTGGAAGTTTTTCTATAACTTTTTTTCTACAAAGGTTAAAAATCTCAAATTTTTATAGTGCGAAGCCAGAATCCTGAGGAACATCGTCGCATAATTTTAGAGCTTGGTTCACAATATTTTTGGAGATATGATATGTGCAAGTTAGGTCATTTTTCAGGCTCCTAAATTTAACCTAAACAGGTCATCGTGGTATTTTCCTAATAACGTTTTTTCTATGAAGGTTCACAAGTTGAAATTTTTAGAGTACGAAGCCGAAATCCTGAGGAACATCATCAAACAATTTCAGATATTAGTTGGCAATATTTTTGGATATATGATCTGTGGAAATTAGGTCTTTTTCAGGCTCCCGAATTTCATCTCAAAGAGGTTATCATGGGAAAACCTTCATAACTCTCTCTCTGAGCATTGGAATAGAATTTTGTAAAAAGTGGCCACAATTACACGGACCGTAGCTTCCTTTCTATAAATTTTAGAGCCAAAGGAGGAAACAATGACACGTGGCAAGTCATACAACTTTTTTATACTGAACCAGTCCATAATTGTTTCATTGTGCGAGATTGGACATAACTTTGCCTTGAAGAATCAAAATCGGGTCAGACCTATGGCATTCAAAAGAGGATTCATAGGGCTACCTCAGGGAAAATTTTCAGATATTAAAGATCCAAAATCACAAAGATAATTGAGTTTCAATATAGAGCTTCTCAAAAGCAAGAAAAAGGTGTGTATTTGGTTTTTAAAATTGCATAACGCTTGTTTGAAAAAGCAGTTTGAAGTGATTCCAAGGGAATATTTTAGAATTTTTATCAGTATTGGGTTCTATAATGCCTAAAAAAAATAATTCCATACCCATTAAACCCTCAAAAATCTATACAATGACGCATGAAGAGGAAGAATTGCAGTATGAGATATCAATATTACGGTACCAAGTGCAACAAATTTCGATCTTACGAAGAGCAACTGAAGATGACATAGATGGTTTAAAAATAGAATTGGAAGCTAATTTGGATGGTTTGAAGGATCAAATAATAGCTAATATGGATGATAAATTAGTGTAAGATCAACATCACATCGAAAGAAGTTCTGAAGCAGTCACAAAAACAAGAACTTGACAAGTACGATCAATGTCACAATATCTCAGCAAGTGGAAGAAATTTCCTGTAGAAGGTTCCACATGGGAGGATGAGAATTTTATATAGAAGCATCAAGAAATAATCAAGCTTTGAGGACAACACTTGTTTGAAGGAGAGGGGCATGTTAAGTCCTTATATTAATAGTTTAGTCCCTTATTATGTTAGTGTAGACCCCCTTATTGTTATTGTTGTACCTCTGTAACTCCCATATTGTTATTATTGTGCCCTTACAATATTATTATTAGGTCAGCTAGGATTACATTGTGGCCCCACTAAGATTACATTGTGGCCCCATGGACTCCTATATATAGAAAGGAGGTTTTTTCATTTGTATCATCCAATAATTGTTCATTCATGTAATGTATTGGAGGTTGCCCCCTCGATGTGGCTTATTTCTAAGGTGTTGATATCTCTTTTCTTCTCTTTTTGGAGCTAGTTTCACAACAATTATTATACAAGTAACAAGGTCTCCCAAATCAGGATCAAGCAATTGAAAAAGAAGTTGAAGCAAACCCTAATGAGGAAAAAAAGAACGATAAACTTGACTTGTTGGATGAGGCCTCACTCATTGCTTGAAAAATCATCTCCTGGCTTCACGGAGAAAATTTGAGGCAATTTTGAAGAAATATTGTGAAATTTTGGTTTTTTGTGAATTTTGGCCTAAAGAGGAATATCAATTCAGCCAAAAGTCCAGCGCCTTGGTGCTGCGCTTTTTCCTCAGAACTCAAAATGCCAAAAATTCTACCAAGGTGGATAGCTAGTACCCTATACATGACAAATATGCAGTTTTTGTGTCATAAAATGCCCAAAAACAGGTCAAAAAGTCATTTTCAGCCACCTTTTTGGAATAGGCATTGTGCTTTTGGGAGTAACTTTGGGAGAATTTGTTTTTCTATATATTGGAGAGGTCATTTTTCTTGTTTGATGTGTCTAATGACAACTAGACATCCCAAGATTTCCATTAGTACCTTCAGAGGTGGATTTGGAGTAGTGGAAGGCCCTCAAAAGTCTCCTCAAATTTGGCACTTCACTTTTGTTTGATGGCACCGCACTTTTGTAGGTGGCGCTACACTCTTACTTGTCAGTCAAATTTTCAAGGTTTCTTCAGTCAAATTTATTTTTTGTGATGCAATCTCTAAATTTTTTATTTGGCATTATGAGATGAATTTAAATGGGGCTTATCAATGTAATTTTTATGTAGATTCATATTTATTACATAATGGTAAAGTCAAATGTATCAGTTGGTCTAATTGAGGAGAGTTTTTTTAACCTCCTAGTCATTATGTCTTGTTAGAAATTATTGTGTAATTTCTTCCTACACTGAGGGAATCACCCCCTCAGATAGGGGAAGTTGTTTTTGGTCTATATGAATGTGGTTTTCAATCAATCTAAAGGTTGGACATCAGAGAGTGGAAGTCTTATAGCTTTTAATTCATCATTTTTACAGGGAATCAAAGAACAGATGAAACTATTATTTAGGAATTCTTGTGGTGTGAGTTTGTGATACTTTTTTCCTTCTGTTAAAAACTTATATGAATGATAAAATATTATCCTTACCATATCTTTTCTCTTCAGTGATTTTCCTAAGAGGTATTAAACATAACTATTTTGATTAAGATTTGTTTTGTTAGGAATCTCAGGTTTGTGTGTTTTTTCTTCTTGATAAATGAACTCATGATATACATTCTCATTTTGATCTTCTTGCTCATTCAACCCTACACTACATTGACCAAATTTTAAGCTATCACAAAAGCATGCCTACCTCTCTCCTCTATATCTCTTGCAATTGAAACCTTTGATACTTGACCTAATTCTCTGATTTTCACTCCTGATCTAGGAAAAAACACTAAAATTTTAAAACGCTACATAAGTTGAACTATTTATCCTAAAATCCATTCTTGTACCAGTCAAATCCTTGGATGTGGGTTTTCATAGAGAGAGCCCTCTCTGGTTTTGTAGGGCTAGCTACCAAACTAAAATCTTGGTTTTAGGTTACCTCCATCAATCTCCTTTTCAGCCTTGGGATATTGTGGAGGCTAACAAGTTGCATTCGATTAGCCTCTTTCAATGTGCTCATCAATAGAACCCCTTCTAGGATTTTTGAGCCTTGAGGGAATTAAGGAAGGGTTCCCCCTCTCCCCTTTTATTTTCCTCTTAGTCATTGAGCTCCTAAGAATATTGATATAATATGTTATAGTAAGAAGGGATCTTAAAGGTATCCATGTTTTTCCTTAAGAGAATATCAATCACATTATTTTTATGGATTACATGCTGCTATTCAGACTAGGGTTGGTGAGGGACATAAAATCCTTGAAATGAATTATGGAATTTTTTTACAAATCTATAGGTATGGAGATTAACATTAGGAAGTCTTGTCTAATTATTGATGGTTTATCATAAAAATTACTTCAATAGATGGATATCTTCTTTCCTTTCCCTCAAAAAAAATTGAATACATGCTTCAAGTATCTTAGATATTTTCTTAATCCAAATGCCTCTAGGTTCATTTATTGGCTCTTATTGGCAATAAAATTAGAAAAATTTATTTCTGTATGGGTCAATAGATTCTTCTTAAGGGGGGATTGTCTAATCTTTTTCAAATCAATGCAATAAAGTATCCTTGTATATTGTACATCAATCATGAGTGTACCTAAAAGAATTCTTACAAAAACCAATAGAATTAGTTTCCATTTCTTATCCATTTATTATGGAAATCTCTTTAATCAAGGGGCATTCCTCTTATGAAATGGATTCATATAGCTACACAAAATAAATTGGGGTTATGGGGCCTCAAAAATATATTTATTTAGAAACTATTTAGCAACCTGAAGCCTCAGGATCCCTCATAATTTCTCCTTATGAATTTTAATTCCATAATTTCTCCTTAAGAATCTTTTGATGGGGGATTAATATCGATAGACAAGGAAATCGACCAAAGGTTCAATCGTCTGGAATCATTGGTGTATGCTTTCCCTTTATTTGGCTCTTGGATGGTCTAGAGAGTAATGATAGCTTCACTCAGTGAACCTCTAACATATCACATGTTTTCATGACATATTAAGAAATACCCTTACTTTTGTTGAAAATCTTCAAGAGGGTCATACTAGGTATCAATATTCTTGAACCTGTCATGGAATACTGGATTGACCGAGAGTTTGATGCAACTCTAGTTATCAAAATGTATCATCATTGGATCCATCTATTTATCAAACAAACCAACAAGTATCTTCCTCATCCAAATTGCCTCGCATGTTTCTTAAGTGGTTGGCATGTACTATACCTCTGCTGAACTGAGCACAATTGATCTTTGTTTCCTAATGCACCAAGAAATTATTGTTGATCCTATGTTGAAGATTCCCCCTGATGTTCTCTTCCTGTCGGATGGACTCCCTTCCCAATCTGCATCGGTGAATCCTTGAAGCCTCACTCCCTCTATATTTCTGCACCATATCTCATACTTTGTAGTGCCTCTAAGTTATCTCAATGCATGCTTCTATGCCTTCCAAAAGAGCTTGGTAGGTTTAACCATAGCTTGGATCAGTTGGTTAGCTGCGTAGCATATGTTGGGTCATGTGTTCACCAAATAAATGAGTGAACCCACAAGCTTCTTGTAAACAATAGCATCCACTACTTCGCTCGAAGTAGCATCCTCCTTCCTCTAGTTTCTTGCTAAAGGAATCTCCATGGGTTTATTTCCCTCCATGTGGAACTTCTTCAGAATCTCCTTGGCATCCTTGCCCTGAGATAAAAATAGCTCCCCATCTCTTTTCCATATTTCCAATCCAAGGAAATAGTGCAAGAGCCCCATGTTCTTCATCTCAAATTCTCTTTCAATATCCTCTTTGCAAGAATTTATGAGCTGCCTCATCACCTATCAGTATTAGATCATCGTCATAAATTACAATAATCAAAAGCTTACCATCAACCACAATATGATATAGGTTCACATTCTCTTCACTCTTGGTGAAGACCAAACTCATGAAATAGTTTTCAATCCTGGTGTACCAAGCATGAGGTGTTGTCTTCCACCCATACAGTTCTCTCTTGAGTCTGTACACATGTGAATCCCTATCTAAGGTCTCAAAACCTTTTAGTTGTTCAATGTAAACTTCTTCCTCAATAACTCCACTAAGAAATCTTTTATTTACATCCATTTGATGTATCTTCCATCCCATCTACGTTGAGAGTGCAAGTATGGATCTAATAGATGAGTACCTTCTGACTAGTGAAAATGTATCATCATAGTCAATCCCCTCCACCTGAGAGAACCCTATGGCCACAAATATAGCCTTATGTTTCTCCAAACTCGCATATGCTGCTTGCTTCACCTTATATACCCACCTAGATCCTAAAAATGACTTCCCCACTGGGCTTGGGTCAACTTCCCATGCATTTTTTCTTATGATGGAGTCATACTCATCAACCATGGCATAAACCCACACTAGTTTTTGCAATACTTCCTCGAAAGTGGATGGTTTCATCTCAATACCTTCGCTCTTAACAACCATGTATCCAACGTATCACTCTAGGGATCTTATTTTCCTCTGATGTGATGTGGGTGCTCCCTGATCTGAATCTGAATGCTAGTTTTGTTTTTCTAATTTCACCTTCAGATTTATAAATAATTTTTTTATCATTTTCTTCATATGCATAGGTTTATTGAGGTGTTTGTGAGTGTTAAACAGGTAAATGTGTCAAGTTTTATGTTAAATTCATGAGAATATTAACATTAAAACAAAATGTTGAACAACATCAATAAAATGTACAAAAAACCATCAAATGATCCATTAACACAGTGCTTTGATGAAGCAGTTCCCCACTCCTATGTTGCATCGCCTTGGTCCAGCTTCCATGGCTTAGGCCTCTGTATTAGCTCAAAATGGAAAAAAGTGATGTTTAAAATCATCTACTTCTCCTGAAACCTGCTTCAACATGCTCAGAATGTCCAAATCATCTATGATAGACTCTTCTTGAGCCTAATTTGGTCGAATTTTGAAAAATTATGGCACAATCAATTTGGATTAGGAAATATCCTCCAAAACTGGACAGAACTTCATTTAGCACTGATAATTTTGGAGATCCTGGAAAAATTGGTGGACTGCACCAAACTGGACATTGATTTAAACTATGGTTAATTAAGGTAAGTGCGATTAATTTTTGATAAGAATTTTTTTAGCGCTAAACGCGCTCTTAACCCAAATACGAATTAGCGCGTATTCAAATGTGATTAAGGGTTAATTAAAACACAATTTAGTGGCTAATGGCGCACTTAGTTTTGGAGCCTTCGCCTTTGGTCATCGCAATGGTCACATGTATGTGGGGGTTGGCCCTTGCTTTACCCCCGCTGGTTTAAAGCTATTAAAATAAATATATGTCGCGACCATTATATGATAAGGAATTCGATGCGGTCTGTTGGTATAATGTGTGGTTTGTGTGTGTGTGTGGGGGGAGGGGTGGTGTCGTGGGGTCGACCCCGAACTCCGCTCTTTTTCCAATAAATTTTTCCACAATATATATTATGAAATTTCTATGATACTTAACCTTTCAACATAGTTGGAATTCAGACTTTTGAAGGGGGCACATGGCAGCCTTTGAGCTAGCCACGTGTCCTCATGCCATTGGTTCACTCCCAAACCAATTAGATTGCAACAGGTCACCCACTTATCAAACAACCACGAAGTGAAACTTGGCACAATGTCATTGGGCGAAATGAAGGAATATTCCCAAAGTATTTGTTTTTGTTGATCAGGCTGCCATGTCACCATTATGTCCTTTTATGAAAAATTTTCAGTTGTTTAGGAAAATGAACATCAGCCTCTATCTTCCTCATAAGGAGTTGATTTTCGATGAAACGAATTGCACCGGATTCCTAGGGACAAGAAATTTGTAGTCATTTAGGTTCCGACCAATTCTGAACACTTCCATTTTTTAGTTTAACACTGAGCACCTAATCATTCCTCCCCACTAGAAGCCTTTTGGACCCAAAAATCTCTTTTATTACTGAAAATATGGATGAGGGTACAGTTCCCTCACCCTTCTAGTCTCAATCCACTGAAATTTTCCCATTTTTATCAACTTAAGCTTTTGACAAAAAATAATATTTTTCCTTGAATCTTGAGACCCTCTCTTGTTGTTGTAGGCACTATCATGCTACAATTTCCATGAATTCGCAGATCAAAAAGTTGTCCTTGTAGAAAACAACTCATTCCCACCTCAGTCGTCATTCAAAGGAAACTTGAAAATTGTCTCACCTCGAACATTATCATCATGGATATTCTTAGCTTGTCTTGCTTTGTACTTGCGTCGAATTTTGACCAAGTATTTTCATCATTTCCATGTACCCTTTGGAAACCAAAAACAAGCACTTGTGGAACCTATCCCTTCTTTATCAAATTACCTTGGCGCTTTCTCTTTGACCTTTTCTCTCTCTTGCACCGACATCTTGTTTCCAACACTGCTCAACACTGATGTTGACTGCTACAAATATTCACATCTTGTTACCTCCTTTAAAAGGCAACTTGTTAGAGTCCTGAAACATATTATTACAAGCATAAGAAACTTCATTGAAATCAACTTGTTCATTCAATGCATCTTTTTGAAAGGTCCCATTCAAAACATCTCTATGCTTGATTATTAACAAAGTCAAATTTTGACTTGCATTCACTATTCTCTTCATTTTTCCTACATGTATAAAAGACAAATTTCTCTTCTTCTTATGCACTCCAACTATGTACTCAATTCCATACTTAAACAAGTGATACTTATTCTCACAGTGATGAAATACTAATTTCCTATCATAAAGATAAGGACTTCCCAAAACAATACCTGAAATCTCAAACGGTACTACATCAAGTTCAACTTCATCAAGAAAGTTTGAATTGATTACAAACCTTAGAATGCACTTCCTTGTTACCTGCAAGTTGTTACCTGCAAGTTTTCATTCTTGCATATCCACCCTAAAGGATAAGGTCTTGGATGTGAAACAGTTTCAAGATTTAACTTCTTAACTAAGTCTTCAAAAATAAAATTAGCTTGAGAACCATTATCAAATAGTGTGTCTATCTTGGTATGTTTAGAAACGACTCTAATATGAAAGATTTCAATTCTTGTATCTTCATCTTGAGTTACATTGGAAAAACTTGAAGAACTATTGTTTGTGATGTTTTTATCTTTCAAACCCAATGCTTTAATCATACTTTCATCTCCTGAATCTGAACCTAAGTCATGTTCAATGATTGCAATAGTTTTCCCCTTTTCTTTGGCTTTAAGTTTGTTTGGCTTCAACTCTGGATGGAGTCGCCAACAATGGTATTCATCATGGCCATTCTTCGAACAACATTTACATGTGATTTTCTCTTTCTCTTTCTTGATAGAGCTATTTCTCTTTCCTCTTCCATTAAACTTGCCCTTTCCTTTACCCTCATACTCAAGGAAACTATCACTTTTCTTATCTACACTCTGTTTCCCTCCTGCTTCTAAACATGTGGCTTGAATGCAAACCTCATCTAAGTTTGTGGATTGAACATGAGAATAGTATGTTTAAGGTAACTATGAAAACCCCCAATATACTTTAACAAATTTTATTGAGAATACAAATAGACACCCAAAATAAGAGCTCTTCTCCTAAATTCATGAGTATAATCTTGCACAATTTTCCCTTTCAATTGTCTAAAATTTTTCCAGTCCATAATGGTTTTTTGCATGTAATCTAGAGGATAGAATTTCCTTTTAATGGAAGCAATAAAATTAGACCAATACATTGAGACCTTGCCATGGTTTCTAATCTCTTCTTGAGTCCTTGATTCCAATCATACAAGTGTTGATCCCCCCATCCTCAAGGAAGCTGATTGAATGTTTATGTCATCTTCTTGAAGGTTCTGAATTTTACAATAAACCATCAATTGACGAATCCAATTATTCAGCTTCTCTACATTCACTTCGTCATTATACATTGGAAGCTCAAATTTGACATCAAGTTTGAGTAAGGGAGTTTTTCCTTTTGGATTTTTTGAGTGAGTATGCGTGGTTTTGGTTGTGGAAGTGGAAGATGATGTTGATGGTGATGATGAGGATGATGATGAAGATGGTGGAGATGGAGGAGGTTTTCCTACACTGTCCTTTGAATCCTTGTCTTCATCCTTTTTGTCTTTTGAGGTTCCCTCTCCATGTGGAGACTTAGAATTCCCTTCAACCATCATGGTGCTCCTCTCTTCAAAGAGGATCCTAACCCTTTCAATTAAGTCATAGAAATCATTCTTCTATGTTTCCTTTTCTGAAAGACCTTCAATCTCTCCTACACCTCACATGATGGCTATGGATACAAGCTGAGCTTCTAGTGCAACTTGTACCTCTTCAAACTCAGTTAGAGATAAAACTTGAGGTGCTTCAAGTGCAGCTATGAGTGAAATTTTGGGTGGAGATGGTGGCATTATGGCTCTCCATTTTTTGGTCCTAACCTCAAGACTAGAAACCAATAGTTTCCATTCTCCTCTCTTCAACTTCAACCTTGTAAGCATGACAAATTTGCAACCATTAAAACCCTGATTGAAAAAAATCAAGAAAATATCAAGTAAATAACCTTTTCTCTAATACCACTTGATATGAATCTGAATGTTAGTTTTGTTGTGCTAATTTTATCTTCAGAATTATAAATAAGTTTTTGATCATTTGCTTCATGTGCATAGGTTTCTTGCGGTGTTTGTGAGTGTTAAATAGGTAAATGTGTTAAGTGTTATGTTAAATTCACGAGAATATTAACATTAAAAGAAAATTTTGAGCAGCAATAATAAAATGTACAACAAACCATCAAGTGATCCATTAACACAGTGTTTTGATGAAGTATTTCACCCCTCCTAGACTACATCTCCTTGGTCCAGCTTCCATGGCTTGGGCCTCTGTATTATCTAAAAATGGAAAAATTTGTTGTTTACAATCCTCTACTGCTCCTAAAACCTACTCCAACATGCTCAGAATGTCCAAATCATCTAGGGTAGACTCTTCTTGAGCCTAATTTGGTCGATTTTTTCAAAATTTATGGAAAAATTAGTTTGGTCTAGGAAATATTGATCCGGATTTATGCAGGAACACAACAGAATATAGAAATAACCATGAACATAGAGATGCAGCGGAAATAATGCTTCATTTCATTAATATCAAATAACAGAAATATGCTTACAGACATAATGGAAATAAAATAGCTAGAAGGTCATAGATCCTTCCAGAAGAGATGTGATGCAAATATATAGTCCGAACTCATTAAAATGAGGCTCGCAGGGCCTATTTATTGTTGAGAAACAATGTGAATCAAACGTCCAAAACCTAACCGTAGGAGATGAGGCGCCAAAACTGTGGGCACCCGTTTGGGTAAATTGGTGGTTCAACTTCTCGGGGGCGTAACTTTGGCACCCGATCTCCGTTTGATGCGCTCAATAGCTCGTTAGAAAGATCTATCCAAGGAGTACAATTTTTGAATGAGCAACATCAGTCCATGGACCCATGTTTCTCTTCGTTTTCCTAAAAAACGTCGTTTAGGGCCTCAAAACGGCTCCGGAAGTTTAGGACCCAAAAAACTGCTAAAAATAGTAAGTTTTGTTGCAACTTGAAAATTGAAAGAATTGATGGTGGGGGTTCAAATGGAATAGGTGGGTGGCCACCAATATCCACCTGGATCATTAAGGCCCCGAAACGGCTCCGGGAGTGGAGGACCCGAAAACCTGCTAAAAATAGTAAGTTGTGTTGTATGTGGAGAGCTGCAAGAATTGATGGTGCTAGTCCAAATGGAGTAGGTGGGTGGCCACCGATATCCACCTAGATCAAATATCCTCCAAAACTAGAGAGAAATCTAGTTAGCGCCAAAAATTTTGGAGATCCCACCAAAATTGGTGAACTCCGCCAAACTGACCACCGATTTAAACTCTGGTTAATTAAGGTAACTAAGATTAACTTGTGATAAGTCATTTGTTTAGTGCTAAAAATGCTCTTAACCCAAATCCAAATTAGCGTGTATTAAAACTTGTTTAAGGGTTAATTAAAACCTAGTTTAGTGGCTAATGGTGCACTTAATTTTGGAGCCTCCGCCTTTTGTCATCGCAATGGTCACATGTATGCAGGGGGTGGACCTCGAGGGTGGCCTCCGCTTTACCCCACCGGTTCAATGGTATTAAAATAAATATATGATGTGACCATTATTGATAATAACTTCAGCGTTGCATGTTGGTATAAGTGTGGTTTGTGTGGGGGGAGGTCACTGGTCAACCCCGACCTCCGCCCTTCTACCAATAAATTTTGCCACAATTATATTATGAAATTTTGACCATACTTAACCTTTGAACATAGTTGGAATTCAGAATTTGGAAGGGGGCATGTGGCGGCCTTTGGGCTAGCCACGTTTCATCATACCATTTGTTCACTCCCAAACCAACTAAATTGCAACAAGCCACCCACGAAGTGAAATTGGTATAGTGTCATTGGGAAAAATGAAGGAATATTCCTAGAATATTAGTTTTTTCTGACTGGACTGCCATGTCACCATTCTTTCCTTTTTTGAAAAAAATGTAGCTATTTAGGAAAACAAACAACAGGATCTATCTTCTTCATACGGAGTCGATTTTCAATGAAACGAATTGCGTTGGATTCCTGGCGACGAGAAATTCGTGGCCATTTAGGTTTCGATCGACTCTAAACAATTCCAAATTTGAGCTTAATATTAAGCACCTGATCACTCCCACATTCTCTCTCGCATCCAACAATAATCTGTTAGCCTCTCCGGTGTGCTTCCTTCCATATCTGGTGTTTGGCTCTACATGAGTGGTTTATACCACTCGTTGCTCATATTCTTATGGATGCTCCACATCCTAAGGTTAATCCTTTGGATCCAAGAGCTCCTCAACTACATGCAACTTGAGCTCCTTCTCAAGGGACAATCATGTACCTTTGTCTTCATCGAATTTCACATCTTTCCTGACCATTGTCTTCCTGTGTGTTGGAAAGTAAACCCGATAGTTGTGAGGTGTATCAATGTACCCCAAAAATATCCCCCATTTTTTTTTGGCTCTAGATTCTTCCTCGAATACGACACATGAACCAAAAATTTTAAAATATGACACATCCTGACTCTTACTTGAAAAATACTCCACTGGTATACTCATCCCAAGTATCCTATGAGGACCTCTGTTATGCACAAATACTGTTGTATTTCATGTGTTTGCCCACAAATGCAATGGTAGGCCCTGATCATGCAAGCTTAGGTTTCTCCCACAATCATTCTATTATTCCTTTCTGCAACCCCATGTTGAAGTGGGTTATGAGGTGCAATCAATTCTCTTTGAATTCCTTCTAAGGCACATAAGTTCTTGAATTCGTTAGGTATGTATTCTCCACCATTTTCACTCTTCATAGCCTTCACAGTCTTCCCTATATCTTTATTTACTAGTGCCTTGAACTCACAAAAATTGGATAACGTCTAATCTTTCTTTTGCATGAATAAAATCCAACACTTTGTTGAAAAATCGTGAAAAAAAATCACATAATACATGTGCCTTTTTGTGGAAGCTATTGAGAACGAACCACACACGTATGAGTGAACTCTCTCAAGGATTTCCTTGGCTCGGCTTTCCTTATCATGTAAGGTGACTTTGGTATAATTCCCCAATGTACACCCTTGGCAGGTGTCTCTCTTTGCAAATGCACCCTCTGCAAATCATGTAGAAATCTGCTACATGATCTTTAAAGCATTGTGATGTAGATGGCCCAACCTCTTGTGCAACAACTCACCAATTTCTCGGCTCTCCACCTTCTTTGCTTTAGTGCTCAGTGTTGCACCGTCTTCTACATCTAGTTTGTAGTGATTATTTAGTCAAACCCCAATATTTTTAACTTTTTTCATGGCTCTGTGACGAAGGAATGCCTTTTATTCACTAAATATCACATCATAGCCACGATATTCCAACAAAGCAACAAAAACAAAATTCTTATTAAACCAAGAACATACATGAAATATTTTAATGTGAGTGGATTACCTGAATACCTCTAAAAAGTAATTTTACCTACACCGGTAGTGCTATACCTCCCATCATCACCCATCTCAATGAGCATCTAGATATCTTTCTCCTCCAAACTACTGAAGAATTCTTTGTTGTCGTTCATATGGAATGAAGCTCCACTATCCAAGTACCACACAAAACCCATCACCGATGATACCATGCATGCGATGAGAGTGAATTCCAACTTGAACTATAAAGCCAATGCTTTACCTGTTGCTCCTCATGAGGCCTTCTTGTTGTTATTCTTGTGGACAATTTGTGGCATAGTGTCCATGCTCATGATAGTTGAAAATTTTTACCTTTGACATGTCTCACTTCTTTCCTGCCTTGTGAGACTCTAATTTGGAATGGGATGCCTTCTTGTTTCATTTCTTCGCCTTTCTAGCCAAGGCACATTTCTCCTCATCATCATTCTTTGATGAGGATCCATCTCTAGTGCTCTGTCGAATTTCTTCTTATGCCAAATTGGACCATAGTCACTCCCAATCTGGTAGCGTCTCCCTCCCATTAATAGATTCCTAGTAGCTATGCTAGCTCTTGGGAAGGGCTAGAAGAGATAATCTCACCAAATAATCCAAGGCAACATTTATCCCAACAATTCCAAGCAAATATCGACATTGAGTGAACTTCGTCACGTATTTTTGGATCGTATCGCCCTTCTCCATTTTAATCTTCCTAAGCTTGTATTTTAGCACCAACTTCTCATGGTCATTGTTATTCTAATATAAATATGTCAAGGCCTTCCACATACCATATGGAGTCGCCTTCCCATGGAGACTCAAGACAATATGATCTCAAACTCCCTCTAACAATATCCTTCTCTCCTTTGTTACATTTTTCTTCCATGCATCAAGAAATTGAGCATATCTTGTTGCAGGCTAAGGGATATCAGTATCTATGAAAGCCTCTAGTCCGTTTTCCTCGAGCACTACCTCCATCCTGTCCTTCCATGTTATGTAATTAGAATTTCCCTCGAGTCCATATTCGAGTCTCAATCCATTGAAATACATATTGATATGTTTCTAGATCCTAAAGAAGAAATCTATAAATTTGAACATGATCAAAGCAAACAATGTTCTTCTCTTCTTATTATGATTCCTAGTTCTTTGATACCATGTATAAAATCTAACATTGGGATTCAATTTGATCTTGTAATATACTAAAACAAGATAATGAATCCTTCTACAATTTGCAGAAACAAAACACGATCGCACAATCACATAACAAGTAAAAGAAAGAGATAATAAGTCGCACAACACAAGATGTATTTGGAGAAATAAAATTGCCTAAGACCCTGCTATCTATATATTGTATAAATTCAAGACCATGAAACAATACAATTCTTTTCTCTCTCAGAGAAACTTCTGCACTTTTCCAACTGTCTGATTATGATCAATGCAAATTAGTCAATTAAATAACCAATTCTCAGCCTCTGCTCAACCAGCCCTACTCACACATTCTTGAAGGAATTTTCGCACTATTAAATAGGAAATTCCCAATAATTGATTGTGTAATGAATCCTTGGCCTCCACATGACTCTATAATTAAGCTTTACAACTTTCTAATTATACAACTGATACTTATCTTACCTTTAAGCTCAAACACAACTAGGCCTTCCTTAGAACTAACATGCAACAATTATTATAGTGAATTATCAGTTAACTCATTGATCACTACTTGTAAATTAAATCATATTTAATTCACTATTGGACCTATCACAAGCTCATCTCCAAGTTAGAACTAGTTAAACATATTTTAACTCAATTAATTGAGTTAACTAATTACAACTCACAAATAACTGTAACTTGACTCCCTAAAATCATGGGAGAACTCTACATGCCTCCTTTTTGACCCTCAACTCGAATTTCCTAAGCTAACAACTTAGTCATTCTGACTTAGTTAACTAATACATGTTGTCATGAGATGAAATTGCAATTTCTCTAGACCAATTTAATTAAGGGAAAATTAAATTAGAAGCCCCCTTTGGGTGCCATTTCAAAAAATTTGAGTACATATTGGACAATACCTCTAAAAATCACATTATTTAACCCCCTACCAATACGAACCCGATACACCTTCCAAATTTAAAAAATCCTTTCTTTCACTAGATATTGTAGGTATCCATTTTTTCATTAAAATTTTTATACCCCTAATTTTTTTTCATTAACTTTGAGGTCCATTATATATATATATACCCTTTAACCATATATATCTCTCAATATATTATGTCATTTTTTCCTCAATGTATATCTCCCAATACGAATGCACGTGGTATGGTATTTCTCCCTGAGTGAAGCACCCGTGGTCAAATTCAGTGAGGATCCCTAAATAGGGGGAATATGGTTATTACTAACTCATAGAACCTCTACTTATGTGTCAAATTCAGTGAGGATCCCTAGATAGGGGGAATATGGTTATTACCAACTCAAAGAACCTCTAATTAGGTCTCTCCATGTCGTAGGTATTTTTTTTTCATTAACGGATGTCAAAGTGTAGTCTCCCCAAGAAAATCAAATGTCAAGGTGGAATTGTGAGTAAGATGGAGGTTTGGAAGGCATAGAAGATGCCAAATTGATGCACCTCATTGATGCACCCCTCATGCCAAATTGACCACTTCTCACTTATTTGTTTTATGTCATTATGTCATTATAAAACTAGTATTCAAGACATAATCTTCTAGGATGATGCAAGTGAAGCTAGTATTGAAGAAAAAATCTTCTTGGAAAAAGAAAGAGTTGAAAGCATGCTTGTAGGATTGGCTTCATAATAGATCGTTCAAAAAATTTGATGCTTTTGCATATTTATTGTTATATAGATTATAATAATTTTAAAAATAAAAAAAATTGTGTGAGAGTTAAACTTATCACAAAATAGAAAGTGGAACCAAAAACCAAAAGGCCAACGTTTCAATTATGCCATTATTAACTAATGACACTGCATAAATAAATATATATATATATATATATATATATATATTAAAAAATTGTATTTGAACTAACCATTCTTCATATAAAATTATTCTCCTTAACTTTGTTTTAATAACGTATGTTAAATTTTATAACTATGCATACCACAAAATCGTAAAGAAAACTAAATAATAAATATTGAACTTATTTTAACACTTATAAATTGTGCATAAAATTGTAAAAAATATTAAATAAATTAACTTAAATTCCTTAATACAGTGGTCCAGCGGAGTTCGAACCCGATAACAATGTAACATTTACGTAACCGGATAATTCCACTTCAAATAAGAACTCCAATAACACAACATAATAGTGTACCCATAAAATTACACCCACCGATAGAATAAGGATACTAGTAGTCGCATTCGTTGAAATACAATTCAATGCATTCACCTGGAAGGAGTACATAACTACCACTGTAGATTTGAGTACTCTTCTGAAAAAAAAAAAATTCAACATGAAAAATACTCTGGTTTTATATTAAGTACCAAGATACAACCATATTCGTTCCAAAAATTACGTTTCTCCAACTTACAGAAAGCTACCTTAGAGTCAAGCGGATCGAATCACACTGGCACAGTCCAAAGAGCCTGAATGCACACATGAGCCAATCCCTCTAAGAGCTAAGTTTAGTAGTATCATCATTTCAGTAAAAAATTATTACATCTTCCAGTTAATACCTTAAGCCATGAAAAAAAACAGTTAACAAAAACTTTGAATTATGCAAAACTAACCAAAACCAGGAATAAGCCCAATCCTTCACAAAAATTTAATAGAACCTGTTGCTCCACAACCATCTGTCTTATGAAGCTGGTAATGCATTTCACCGAAGCTGCCCTCCAACCCTTTTTTCGATAATCGATCAGCTGCTTCATTCTTCTCCCTATAGATATGATGGAAAGAAATAACAGAGAATGTGCCCCTTGATACATTAATTATCTCTAGCGAGTGAGCAATCGATACCACATTGATAGTAGCTTTCAGGCTCATGTGATCAATTAAAACTTTAGAATCCCCAATAATCCATGTCTTATCCATACACAATTGACTGGAAAACCAAAGTAACCCCCAAAGAGGCAGAACTTCAGCCTTTGTATTAGTTCCCACTCCACCGTTCCAGTAAATATTCTAATGACATTCAGGATACAACAGAAGCCAAGCCTCGCAGCCACATATAGATTGTTGGGAGGCCGCATCAAAGTATCCAATAGGCTAACATACCTCATGGGGGAAAAAACACTTTGACATATCAGCAGGAGGCTTTTGTTTAATCTTCAGATCATCCCATAAATTGATAATCTGAAAAGCTGTAGTGAAAGGATTACCTGATATGCCATTAAATATTTTTTTTTTCGGTTAATCCATATATTCCAGTGAAAAATAATGGGAATAGATCTTACAGGTTCCCCTCTCTTAAGCCACCATTTTAGACATGCCTCCGTCGATTGATAATCCGGGGTACAGATCTTAAACTTGTCATAAACAATTGCCAAAGTGTCAGTTGCATAGGGACATAAATAAAACATATGGGAGTTATCCTCCTCCTCGAGCCCACATAAAGAACAAATAACTGGACCCTACCACCCTCTTTTCTGCAAATTTCTCCATGTTAAATTTATGTCCTTCCAAACAAGCCATAAAAATATAATCATTTTTATCTGTACTCTAGAATTCCAAAAAGCTTTGAACCAGCATTCATTTTCCATCACCACCTTATTTTTTATTAACACTGAATATATCTCCTTGGATTTCAGGCCCTCCTTTACATCCTTACCTTCCCATAACAGTCAATCTCCCTCCGGTATCCTGCACCATCCCAAATATTTTATCCTGTCTGTATACTCTGCCCATTTTCCTTCCCAAATCACGTCCAACCCTAAATCTGCACAATCCTTCCACCTTGGTATCTCCCCAACCCAGTCCTTGATAGTATGATGATGAAAAAACACCCCTTTTGATTTATCACATGAATTAAATCCTCCAAATTTGGCTGAGTCTCATCCAACCCCATCAGCATCCTGCTTCCAATCAGAATTTTAGTCCCATTACCGAAAACCCACTTCAAATGATTCATGATAGTAGGCCACAGATTGCTAAAGCCTTTCCAAATGTTTGATTTGCACTTTCGAGCAAGCCATCCCGAAGTAGTCAGATCCACCACAGAAACTTTCCCCAAGTAATTATGTTTTATTATATCGTGCCATTTGCCTTTGCAATGGAGACCTCTCCATAGTGACTTGATGATAAGTGAATTCCCAAATACCTCCATGTCTAAAATGCCCCAGCCCCCTCTTTATTTTGGGATTGTCATAGCATCCCAGGAAGCAAGATGAATGGCCTTTTTTTCTCTCGCTCCACCCCATATGAACTTCGCCATAATTTGCTTGATTTCCTTCAAAATTTTCTTTGGGAGGATATAGATATGACCCCAATAGACTGTAATTTGTTGCAGGACTGCCTTCGACAGGATCAGCCTACCTCCTCTCGATAACCATTTTGTTGTCCAATTGTTAATCTTCTTCTGAAAGTTAATAATCAGCCAACTCCAATCTTCCATAGAATAATTTATAGGTTTCATTCTGAAGCCAAGGTAATTCATCCCATCAGACAAAGGAGCCTTAATAAAGTTGAAGAGAATGGCTAACTCCTGATACATCACCTCCTCGCCCTCAGCATAGTTTATGCAGGACTTATCAGCACTTGCAATCGTCCCAGTTGCATCACTGAAAAGTTTTAAGATGTTATACATTACCATCCAGCATTTCCTAATCAACATCATGAATATGAGAATGTCATCAACGAACAGACTGTGAGTTGACGACAGCTGAGAACTAATTTCAATACTGTGAAACGTACCACTCGGAGCTGCTCGATTTATTTTAATACTTAAAGTGTCCATTATAAGAACAAAGAGGAGTGGCGAGAGTGCACACCCCTGTCTTAAGCCTCTGCTGGGACTAAAAAACTTAGATGCATAACCATTAATAATCAAAACCATTGAAGTATTGGACACACAAGCCATAATCCAAGCTACCGCCTCCTTGCGTAGCCCAATTTTAAACAGAACCAGACGCAGGAAAACCCAATCAACACGATCGTAAGCTTTCTTAAGATCAATCTTCATCACAGCTACTTCCTTCCTCTTTGAATGGATAGTATGGATCGTTTCTTGAGTTGCGGCAATAGCGTCATGAATGTTACGGTCTTTTAGAAAGCCATACTGCTCTGGGGAGATGAAAATGGACAGTACTCCTTTCATCCGCTCCGCGATTACTTTGGAAATGATTTTATAGATGGCATTACATAGCGAGATGGGCCTGAAGTCATCAAAGGTAAGCTCGCCTTTATTTTTAGGGATAAGAACTATAAGCGTTGAATTTATGGCTCCATTGATATTTCTATATACTCTTGCTTCTTCTACCATGTCCCTCAAGTCCACAATAAACTCCTCAATAAAATGAAGAAAAAAGTCTGGGGACCAACCATCCAGCCCTGGACTTTTATCGACGACAAAGGATTTTAGAACTCTTTTGATCTCCTCAGCCGACACCTCCCCGAATAACCTTTGATTATCAACCTCATTAAACATAACAGGAAATCCACCGATCATTTCCATGTGTTACTCTGATACCGAACCTACCTTTGTTTATAAAGTGATCCGAAGAAATCAACTGTTGCCATTTTAATTTCCTTCGTTGAACATAAAGACCTGCCCTCATATTTTATGTCCCAAATCCCATTGTCCTTTCTTCTGCCAGAGGAAAACTTGTGGAAATATTTCATATTTCTGTCCCCCTCGGCCAGCCAGGTCATCCTGATCTTTAGCCTCCAAGAATATCCCTCGTTCTTTGAGAAGATACAGAGCTCCACTTCAATGTGTTTCAACCTGTCTTAGAAGTCATCACTTTGAGCGCCATTGGCCACCTCCTTATGAATTCTGCTTTGCTCTAATAGAAAGGACCTAATCCGATGCTTTTCTCTTTTAAGTTTTTCCCTCTCCCACCTTCGAAACACAATTTTCATCCCCTTGAGAGTCAAGACCAAATGGTTCATCGTCGATGAACCCACCTCCCTCTTATGATGATGTAAGTAGTCCTTAATCAATACATTAAATTATGCATCAACCAACCATCTTTTATTAAACTTAAAAGGAAAACCTGGAGGCTTCAGCTTAAAGTCCCAAGTCATAGAGATTGGTCTATGATCTGATAAAGTAACATCCACCGTAACTACCTTGGTGCCCCGCATACACAGATTAAGACTAGAGCAAATCAAAAAACGATCAAGTCGCTTCCCTATAAACTGCTGCCCTTGCCTACCATTTATCCTTGGACTATTTCAACAGTGAATCAATTATAATTTGTTTCCTTAATTACACTTACATTATCATTAGCTATTCTTAGAATTTGGCAAAGCACAGCGTATTTATAATTTATTTCCTGAATTACACTTGCATTATCATTAAATATTCTTATAATTTGACAACACAGGGCGTTCAAATGTTAGACATAGAAAACACAATAGATTATTAGTGAAATTTCCATTGATTTTAATCAATGCGACTTAATCTATTTCCATCATTACAAGAAATCTGGGTTATAATTTTTCTTTTGTGTTATAAATGTCAAACCTCAGAATTTTGGGTGTCCATAAGTTTTTAATGTTGCCTAATGGATTTCCACCATCAGAAAATTTATTCAAAAGCTCTTGTAATCACATTCTTGTAATCAGATTTTTTGATACCCTAGCAAATAACTTTTATTGGAAAATGATAAATTACACTAATAGTTTTACTTTTTTTTAAACAATTTACTTATTTGATAATGTGGTAATTTTGGGAAATTTGAGTTATAGTTGTCAAGCTTTAGAATTTTGGGTAACCATAAGTTTTTAATGGTGTTGAATCTATTTCCACCATCAAAAGAAATCTGATTTTTAATTTTTCTTCTGGGTTATAACTGTCAAACTTCAGAATTTTGGTTGTCCATAAGTTTTTAATGGTATCTAAGCCATTTCCACCATTAGAAAAACTATTCAAAAACAAATTTATTTGACATCCCAAAAAATATTGGAAAATGATAAATTACAGTAACAGTTTTAATTTTTTTTAAAACAATTTACTTATTTGATAATGTCTAGAATTTGATCTTCTTCTTTATGATGTTTCATATAGACATCATAGCTGGAAATGATTTTCCATCTCTATTTCCATCTCTGTGAGAATATGAACGTCTGCTTACACCCACATACACCCACATTAGATCTCAGTTTCATAATCTTTGTTGCAATTTTGAGCTTCCTCCTCTTTTAACATGTAAAAATTATAGTGAGCTCAAGACCCTTCTGGCCAAGCTCTTTGAGCATAGGAGCACAATTTTAAGTCAAACTAAATAATTAGTTTCTGTAGGTAAGATAGACCAGAGTTTGGTCTCATCATCATCATCATATTGATGATGGATAAAGGTTGAATATTTTTTTGGAGATTCTTAATGTAGAGTAACTCGACTTTAATGAATTAGATGAGAAAATAAATTGGAAAACTTTCCAAAAATGATTTAAAAACTTACCTTGTTTCACAAACAAAAGGTCTCATACACCAATTTTAACTTGTCATGACTTTAAAATTCAATATGGCTGAGGAATTTCCCAGACGGTCAAAAATGGCGAGAATCCAGGGAAAAAAAATTAAGAAATCTTGTAGTAACATTGTTTGAATCAAGTTTTCGATGGTGGAAATGAATTCAGCACCATCAAAAACCTCTAAAGCACCCAAAATATTGAAGTTTAATAACTATAACGTGAATTTACAAAACTCAATGTCAAATTTTCCTAAAAAAAACTGTCTAATTAAACTATTACTATATAAACTATTACTATATAAAATATGATAATAGATAAATGTTTATAGAAAAACAATACAAATAATTCTATTAAATTTATGTCGAATGAAAGAAAAAATTAGTTAACTGTGCTGTGCTGCGTGAAAAATATAACATCATGAAAAAATCATACACAAATTTTTGTGCATACATATTTTTGAGAAAAAAGAGATTAAAATTAGTTAACTGTGCTATGTTGCGTAATAAATATAACATCATGAAAAAATCATACATACATATTTTTGAGAAAAAGAGATAGCATTGTATATTGATAACACTTCAACTGAAAGGCACCGGGAAATTTAATTAACATCATCAAAACAATCGCTTAACGTGGAGAATGAACCTGAAATTCTACGCTCTTTGCTATCGATCCACGGACCACATACCATGACAAACACTCGACGGAGACCACACCAGAGACTAAACACTCTACGGAGACTAAACCGCTGTAACGTTTTCCAGAAGATTGGATACAGAAACATTAAGTCCAATAAAGTCAGCAAAAACAGAGACATTAATTTCAACATCTGAATAATAATAATGACACGCACATGTCTTCAATGTTCGCTCTATGTGATCATATGAAAATATTCTGTGGGGCTCTTGCACTGATCAGACGCGCTGGAGGAATTTTGTGTCAGTGAGGAATTCTGTGTGGGTTTCTTGCACTGATCTAGGAGGAGGAATGCAGAAAGTCGGAAATGCGTTTCAACATGAGGAGCGCATTCTCAGATTCCGGATTCAAAATATGAAACACGTGGTCTTCGCCATCCATCTTAACCAAATCTGCATATTTACCCACCTTCTTTAGCGCTTCGTAATACAAAATACTCCGATCTCTCAGAAGATCCTTCTCTGCAACAAATACAAGAATTCGTCTGTACACCAGAGTGGACAAATCAGGAGAACGGGGTCCAACAGGGTTGCAAAAAGGATGGTCCTTGTCCACCCTTGCGGGGAGAGCGATGCTCAAAATTGCGTCATTCAACTTATTAGAAAAGAAGTGGTCCTTGTCCGCCTCTGGCCCCAGTTCGCAGCCAACTAGTTCTTTCCCGGCAAAGGAGGGGTGAATCAGAATGGCCCCTTGTAAACACAGCCCATCCCAATTCCTTTCACTCGCACGAATGCCCAGATGGTGCACAATATTGCCACCAGCACTGTCACCTGCCAAGAACACGTTTCTGAAATCTGCGTAGGAAGCGAGCCACGGATCGATGGGCACACCCTCTACAGCCTCTGCTTGCCGGGCGAGCCATTCGAGCACACTCAAACCATCGTCGTAAGCCGCAAGGAGGCGGTGCTCGGGGGCTTTCCGGTACTCTACGATGCACAAATCACCTTGGCCTCGCTAGACACTTCATTAAGATAGTTGTGATAAACTTTCGAGGCAGCAGAATCGATGCAGAAACCCCCTCCGTGAAAGTACACAAGTACCGAGACCTTTTGTTTTGCATCCGTGATCTCGAGACGAGGAAGGTAGAGACGAACGAAGATGCCCGTTTGCAGATCCAACACCACGTCCTTGGATGCCACTCCTTGCAAATCAACAGAAGGGGGAACGAAACTCTGGTCGACCAAGGCTTCAACCGTTCCGTCTTCATAAATTCTCAGAAAAGGAGCCTCAACAAGGATGGACAAGGGTGACAGCGACGCCATAGGTGTTGCACTGAAGACGACGCCAAAAAAATGCAAGCTAAAATGCCCAGCGAGAGAGACACATTGTATTTAAAGCTCCGGATGACAAATATTTTGTACCCTAATTCCATAAGCTCCGGATAACGAAATATTTTCCACCCTAATTCCAAAACTGAATAACTGAATTGCCACGTCACCCTCGGGCAAGCCCAAAAGAGGTTTGATACCTATTTATTGGTATATCCATAAAGAGATAGATTAGTTATAGAATCTCTATTTATATTTCAAGAGATTTGATCACTCTAATTGGTATATTTATAATTAAGAGGAATTTAAATTTGTTTTATTATTAATTATAATTTTTTATTTTATTTTTTATTTTTAGTTTTACAACAAGTTAAAATGTTTTATTTATATTTATTATTATTAATTATTAATTATTTTAATTTTATTTTATTTGGTTAGTTAATAGTGGAGGATTGTGACTTAATAAATTAATGGTTAGAGAGTGTGTTGTTTAACATGTTAATGGTCATGTCTAGATCTATCAAATCTCTTTCCACTATAGAAAAAGATTTGCATTTCTAGAGATTTGATCACTCTCAACCTTTGGTATATCTAGAGTGAAGATGGATCTAGGCTAGTTTTATTATTAATTATAATTACTTCTTTCATATTTTATTTTTACTTTGACATAATTTGAACAAGTCAAAATGTTTTATTGATAATTTATTAAAATAAATCTTTCGGGAAATCACATGAGAAATTTTTGAACCAACGCGTTTCGAACTACAGAATGTAGTTCATCATCAGGATAATGAAGACTGGCTGATCCGACTATCCATATATATATCATGCAGAGAAAAGCAACGGTCAAAACCTATGGAAAAATAGATGTTAAAAAATGGTCAAAAATGAAAATAACCAATAGTCAATGCGTTGGTTATGCTTGTTGGGTATGTGTTATATTATTTCCACGACTAGCCCCACGCGTTGTACGTTGTGCCGGGCGCAGCAGGGGGGTCACAGGGGGGCGGCAGCCCCCCTGTCGGGGTGCAGGGCAGCACCCCGGTAAAAAAAAATTTGGTGTGCGGACCCATTCGTAGGCAAACCCACCCATGTTTTGTGCATGATTTTGCACATAGTTTTGGGGTACAATGGGTTTCAGCCCCTGTTATTTTGTAGATCCGGTCAAGAGAACTACGGTTATGTTCTAATCCAGGGTTAATGGATTAGGGTTTATGTATGCTTCGGCACGTATATATATGTGTTGTAACACTAAAAGGAATATAATGAAAAATCAAGCTGGTCGTCCCGATTTGGGATCTAGGGGAAAATTTATGTGTTTATCTCTTTTATGTTTTATGCTCTCGCTATTGTTTATTTTTTGTTATAAGATTCATGTGTAGATAATTTCTATTCAGGGTTAAAACCTACATTTGGTATCAGAGCTGTTTCGGCTTCAAGAAGACGCCTTTGTTGCTAAGGGTTTTTTGCTTGGGCCTGAGGTAGACCCTGTTCAGTGGGAGATCTGCGGGATCGATTCTTGCGGTGAAAGAAGATGGCGAGCGGCGGAAAGATAGAGATCGAGAAATTTAATGGTCAGAGTTTTGAATTATGGAAGCTCAATATGGGGGATCTGCTGGTGGATAAAGATTAGTGGATCGCGGTAGATCCAGGTACCAAACCAATGGCAATGTCAGATGAAGACTGGAAGAAACTGGATCGGAAGGCTAAGAGCACAATACGGTTGTGTGTCTCAGATTCAGTATTGTTGAATGTATATGGGAAAGCTACGGCGAAGAATTTGTGGGAAAAACTTGGGACTTTGTACCAATCTAAGTCTCTGGTGAATAAGTTGTTCCTACGGAAAAATATGTATAACCTGAGGATGAAGGATGGAGACTCGGTGACAGAGCATCTGAACGCCTTCAATACTGTGGTAAGTCCGCTGTCGTCTATTGATATTAAAATCTCAAATGAAGATAAGTGCATCAGTTTGTTGTGTTCTCTACTAGACTCATGGGACAGTCTGGTTATTGCAATAGGTAGCAATACAACTACCTTGAATTTTGATGACAATGTCTCAGCCTTACTGTCGGAGGAAATGAGACGGAGAAATATGGAGGGTCAAAATGGAGATGCCTTATCCGTACGAGGAAGGTCCCAAAACAGAAACAAGAATAAGGTTTCGAGTGGGAGATCCAAAAATAGAGGGAGATATAAATCTCCTAGAAAGTTTGTAAAGGTATGCTGGAAATGCGGAAAGAAAGGGCACTACAAAAAGGAGTGCAAATCTAAAGCTCCTGAGAAAGGAAATGGATCTAATGATGCTCCTTCTACAGAGGCAAAAACAACCTCGGATGAAGGTGGGGATGCGTATTTGGCTTCTTCTTCAAATACACATGTAAATCATGAGTCATGGTTTATTGACTCAGGCGCATCCTTTCACTTCACTCCCCATAGGGAGTGGTTTTGTGAGTATGAGAAATATGATGGTGGTGATGTCTTCCTAGGGGATGATAGGAAGGCCAGAATCGTCGGACGTCGAAAGGTCAAGCTGAAGCTGCAAGGTGGAAGGATTAGAACACTTCCTGGTGTTCTAAATATTCTTGCATTGGCCAGAAATCTGATTTCTGTAAGCAAGATGGATGATGCAGGTGGAAAAATAGTGTTCGAGAAAGATGCCTGCAAGATGGTTTGGGGAGCACTGGTATTAATGTGAGGAGTTCAGAGTGGAACTTTGTACAAGCTACAAGGTAGCACTGTTATTGATGGGTGTAACAGTTTTGTGGTTATTGAAAGTGGAGCTGAAAGCCTAGCTGTCTCTGGAGAAAGGACCATGCTATGGCATCAAAGGTTTGGACATATTGGAGAGAAGGGCCTTCGGATACTGTATAGAAATGGTATGGTAGAAGGTATTTATAATTGCTCTCTGGATTTCGATTTTTGTGAACATTGTGTATATGGGAAGTAGAATCAGGTGATTTTTCCTTCTGGTGCTAAGAGGGTGAACGAGATCTTAGAACTTGTGCAAAGTGATGTGTTTGGACCTATGTCAATTCCATCACTGGGAAAGTCTGTGTACTATGTTTCATTCATAGATGACTTCTCAAGGAATACATGGATATATTTCTTGAGGAAGAAATCTAAATTCTTTGAAAATTTTAAAGAATTTAAGACTCTGGTGGAAAACCAGATAGAGAAGAAGATAAAGGCACTGAGGACAGATAATGGTGGAGAGTTCTACAAGAAGGAATTTGAAGAGTTCTGTAAGAAGTGTGGTATAGCATGACAGAAGAATACTCCATACACACCTCAGCAAAACAGAGTTGCAAAAAGAATGAATAGAACACTGATGGAAAAGGAAAGAAGCATGCTCAGTGGTACTGGGTTAGGACAAGAATTATGGGTAAAGGCAGTGGAGACTGCATGCTATTTGGTTAACAGATCACCTTCATCGGCATTGGAGGATAAGACTCCACATGAGTTATGTACTGATAAGAAACCCTCTCTTTCACATCTAAGGGTATTTGGATGTGATGCATATGTGCATGTCCCATAGGAGAAAAGGACCAAGTTGGATAATAAATTTGAAAGGTGCATCTTTATTGGGTATAAGGATGGTTTAAAGGGTTACAAGGTTTGGAACCTAGAAACAAGTAAGGTTGTGTACAACCGAGATGTCATGTTTAGAGAGGTTAAAGATGTTGTTACACATGAAGTCCTACCAAAGGAACTTGAGAAGATAGAGTTTGATCTAAAGGAGGACGAATCAGACTCTACAATAGAAGAAGACTCAGAAGAGGAAGAGCCACAAACTCCGACTGTGAGAAGAGCAGTTCGAGAAAGAAGGCAACCAGAAAGGTATAGTCCATCTGATTTCTGTTCAGTTTTTTCCTTAACTATAACTGATGATGATCCCATAACTGTCAAGGAGGCAGTAGATTCAAAGGATGGAAAAATCTAGAAGGAGGCCATGGTTGATGAAATGGCATCCTTGCATAATAATGAGGCATGGGACTTGGTGGAATTGCTGGCTAGAAAGAAGCCCATCGGGAGAAAATGGGTGTTTAAGAATAAGATGAATGTATAAGGCAAGGTGGAGAAATACAAAGCTCGGTTGGTAGAAAAAGGTTATTCCCAGGTGTCGGGAATTGATTTTGGTGATATTTTTTCTTCTATTGCCAAAGTTACTTATATTAGATTACTTGTATCTATTGCTGCTGCATTTGATTTTGATATAGAACAGATCGATGTGAAGACAACATTTCTTCACGGGGATCTAGAAGAGGAGATCTACATGAAGCAACCTAAAGGCCTTATGGTGAAGGGTAAAAAATAACTAGTATGTAGGTTGAAGAAGTCTCTATATGGGTTAAAACAGTCACCAAGGATGTGGTATCAGAAATTTGATACCTATATACGGGGACTTGGCTTCACCAGAAGCAAGGATGATCATTATTTTTATTTTAAATTAATTGGTGACCATGTTATTTATTTGGTCTTGTATGTGGATGATATGTTGTTGATTGGAAATTGTTGGGTATGTGTTATATTCTTTCCACGATTAGCCCCACGCACTGTATGTTGCGTCAGGCGTAGCTGGGGGGTCACGAGGGGCGAAGCAGTCCCCACCGTTGGGGTCCGGGGCAGCGCCCCGGCCAAAATTTGTTTTTTGTGCGGACCCACTCATAGGCAGATCCGCCCATGGTTTTGTGCATGGTTTTGCACATGGTTTTGGGGTTCGATGGTTTTCGGCCCCTGGTATTTTGTAGATCCGGTCAAGGGAACTACGGTTATGTTCTAATCCGGGGTTAATTGATTGGGGTTTATGTATGCTTCGGCATGTATATATATGTGTTGTAACACTAAAAGGAATATAATGAAAAATCAAGCTGGTCGTCCCGATTTGGGATCCAGGGGAAAATCTCTGTGTTTATCTGTTTTGTGTTTTATGCTCTCGCTATTGTTTATTTTCTGTTATAAGATTCGTGTGTAGATAATTTCTGTTCAGGGTTAAAACCTACATTTGGTATCAGAGTTGTTTCGGCTTCAAGGGGATGCCTTTGTTGTTGAGGGTTTTTTTCTCGGGCCTGTGGTAGACCCTGTTCAGTGGGAGATCTGCGGGATCGATTCTTGCGGTGAAAGAAGATGGCGAGCGGCGGAAAGATAGAGATCGAGAAATTTAATGGTCAGAGTTTTGAGTTGTGGAAACTCAAGATGGAGGATTTGCTGGTGGATAAAGATCAGTGGATCGCGGTAGATCGAGGTGCAGTCAGTTGGATGAGTAAAAGACAGTCTGTAGTGGCGCTTTCAACTACAGAGGCAGAATACATAGCAGCCACTCATGCAAGCAAGGAAGCATTTTGGTTGCAGAGATTGTGTTCAAGTATGGGGTTGGTACAGCAAGCTATAAGGATAGACTGTGATAGCCAAAGTGCAATTTTCTTGGCTAAGAACCCTACTTACCATTCAAAGACAAAGCACATTGATGTTCAATATCACTTTGTTAGAGATATGGTTGAGGCTAAAAGGGTGTTGCTGGTAAAGGTGGACACTTTGAAGAATGTTGCAGATGCATTGATGAAGTCTGTGAGCACTTAGAAGTTCTCTTGGTGTAGAGAAATAATGGGTGTTGAAGAATTGGCCCAATGACTAAGCTCTCATGTGGCCCCCTGTGGAAAGAAAAAAACAAGTGGGAGAATGTTGGGCATGTGTTATATTCTTTCCATGACTAGCCCCACGCGCTGTATGTTGCGTCGGGCGTAGTAGGGGGGTCACAAGGGGGGAGGCAGCCCCCACTGTTGGGGTCTGGGGCAGCGCCCCAACGAAATTTTTTTGGTGTGCGGACCCACTCATCGGTGGACCCAGCCATGTTTTTTGCATGAGTTTTCACATGGTTTTGGGGTACGATGGTTTTTGGCCCTTCGTATTTTGTAGATCCGGTCAAGGGAACTATAGTTATGTTCTAATCCAGGGTTAATGGATTGGGGTTTATGTATGCTTCGGCATTTATATATATGTGTTGTAGCACTAAAAGGAATATAATGAAAAATTAAGCTGGTCATCCTAATTTGGGATCCAGGGGAAAATCTTTGTGTTTATCTGTTTTATGTTTTATGCTCTTGTTATTGTTTATTTTATGTTATAAGATTCGTGTGTAGATAATTTCTGTTCAGGGTTAAAACCTACAATATACATAATACTCATTGATCCATCTAGACTCCAAATAACAGCGTTGTATCATATTAAGTTCAAACAACTCTACCAAATATGTATCTCATAGCACAGTGAGCACAATCATATAAAACTAGTGCAAAAATTATTCCAAATTATAGAACCCTTCTTTAATCTTGGAACTAGATACATATAGTGTTCCTCTCAAGGGTCTACCATCTTAATAATTTATGATTGAACCATACCTATGAAATCAAAATATCCTACCTAACTTTCAGAGCGTACATCGAGAAATTACTTCTATACTGAGAGAATTAAAACATGAATGGGTGACATTTGAAATTTCACCAAAAAAATTGTCAAAATTAAATAGGAAATATAAAGGACATGGTTTCCCATGGAGGCCAATAATGGGAGCCTTCATTATAGTATGGCGAAGAGAGGTTGTAGGTGGACAGACTGAGTGTCATCATACGATTTCTTCTATTGCTTTCAAACCTCCACTCCCTCAGTTTGGTGATTTCCACTTAATCCATTATGAAGGGGTCTGTCATACTACACGCACCTAGTTCTTTAGCAGAGATCTCCTGAGGGAACCGAATAAACAAAAACTTGCATGTTCCACCCAAAAGCCCAAGTTGTGTTTGAATTGCAAACCAGAATCTGGATTTCGGAGGGGGGCATGAATGGTTTGTGGTATTGGATTGGGGGGGGGGGGGGGGTGTGAAAACACCAAAAGCTACCACAAAGAACCAGAGGTGGTATTAAACATCATTTTAGACCCCCCCCCCCCCCCCCCCAACAATATCCTTTTGAAGGTGAAAGGGGTGCGAAATCAATTATGAGCCATTGGATTATTGACATGGAGAGAAGGTGACAGAGAGATGTGAGGGGATTAGGGTTAATGGGATGTGCGAATACCGGATGGAAATGGTGGAAGGCATGGTGGGACGGATAATATTAACACATGGCGGAAATGATTTAACCGAAAAAGAGTGGGTCAAAGGAATGTCTCTAGATGACATGGCAAGATGGCGTGGACCTAGCCCACATACCACACATCACAAGTTTCACACGGTAAATGAAAAGGGTTCATGTTAAAACCACTGAAGTGCAATGTGCGATGTGGTAGGGCCTGATCACAAATCGCAAATCGCAAGTTTTAAAGGATAGCGCTGGATGGTAAATGTGGAGGAGTGATGTGGCATGAAGGAGGTGGGAGCGCACCCATAGATCATAAATCACAAGATTCATGTGATAGCGATGGATGGTAAACGTTTGAATCTGCGAAGTGTGAAGTGCGGGGGGGCCGAGTGAATGTTAAATCTTGTAAGCATCGATATTTGTGCATGAACATGCGTGTGAGAAAGGGAAACGTGGCATGGACAGAGGTGGGACCGCACTAACAGATCACATGTTGCAAGGTTTGTATGGGAGCTGGCGGAGGCTAAATGTTAAAATCTTCGAGGAGCGATGTGCGATGGATGATGTGGCATGGCAGAAGTGGGGGCTGCCCAGTCATCACTTGAAGCATTGGTTCTTCATCCTACTTGATCTGGCTCTTCGTTTGCTTGATTTTGACCTTGCCTTATCCATCCAAGAGAATCACAAGCTAACATAACCATTATTTGAAGAATGTCCATGATGAATACCATTGTTGGAAACTTCATTCGGAGTTGAAGCCAAACAAATAGAAAGCCAAAGAAAAGGGGGAAATTATTGCAATATTTGAACATGACTTAGGCTCAGATTCAGGAGATGAAACAAAGATTACAACAATGGGTTTGAAAGGTAAGGACATAGCGAGCACTAGTTCTTTAATTTGTTCCAATGTAACTAAAGATGAAGATACAAGAATCAAACTCTTCCATATTAGAGTTGTTTCTAAACATGCCAAGATACACACACTGTTTGATAGTGGGTATCAATCTAATTTGATTTCCAAATACTTAGTTAAGGAGCTAAACCTTGAAATTGTTATACATCTAAGACCTTATCCTTTAGGGTGGATATGCAAGAATGAAAACTTGTAGGTAAAAAGCCAGTGAATACTAAGGTTTTCCGTCAATTCAAACTTTCTTGATGAAGTTGAACTTGATGTGGTGCCGCTTGAGATATCAAGTATTGTTTTGGGAAGTCCTTATCTTTATGATAGGAAAGAAGTATTTCATCACCATGAGAATAAGTATCACTTATTTAAATATGGAATTGAGTACATAGTTAGAGCACATAAGAAGAAGACAAGTTAGTCACTTATACATGCAGGAGAAATGAAG
This sequence comes from Pinus albicaulis, assembly GCA_034641835.2. Classification (NCBI taxonomy): domain Eukaryota; kingdom Viridiplantae; phylum Streptophyta; class Pinopsida; order Pinales; family Pinaceae; genus Pinus; species Pinus albicaulis. The sequence goes on from CM076578.1 coordinate 773,666,684, forward strand.
AGAATAATGAATGCAACTCAAATTTTGACTTTGTTAATGATCAAATGTAGATATGTTTTGAATGAGGCTTTTCAAAAATATGCATCGAATGAAAAATTTGATTTCATTAAAGCTTTTTATGCTTTTAATGAGATGTTTCAAAACTCTAATAGGTTGCCTTTGAAAGGAGGTAAACAAGATGTGAAATATTTTTAGCATTCAACATCAGTGTTGAGCAGTGTTGGAAACAAGATACCGGTGCAAGAGAGTGTAAAGGTCAAAGAGAAAGTGCCAAAGAAATTTGAAAAATAAGGCGTAGGTTCCACAAGTTATTTTTTTGGTTTCCAAAGGGTACATGGAAATGGTGAATATACTTGGTCAAGAGTCGACGCAAGTATAAAGCAAGAGCAACTAAGAATCGCCATGACGACAGTGTGCGAGGTGGGAAATTTTTTTAAGTTTCCTTTGATTGATGAACGAGGTGGGAACATGTTTGTTTCTGCAAGAACAACTTGCTGCTCTAGAAATTCAAGGAAACTGTAGCATGAAGGTGTCTACAACAGCAAGAGAGGGTCTCAAGAGTCAAGGAAAAATCTTAGTTTTTGTGAAAATATCTAATTGATGAAAATGGGAAAATTTTAGTGGATTGAGACTAGAAGGGTGAGGGAACTGTACCCTCATCCACATGATCAGTAAGCAAATAGATTTTGGGGTCCAAAAGGCTACTAGTGGGGAGGAATTATTAGGTTCTCAGTGTTAAAGCTAAAAAATGAAAGTGTTTAAAATCATTTGGAAACTCAAAGACATCAAAGATCTCGTCACCAAGAATCCAACTCAATTCGTTTAATAACCAATAGACTCTGGATGATGAAGATAGAGCCTGTTGTTCGTTTTCCTAAACAGCTAAAAAAATTGCAGAAAAGAAAAAATGCTAACATGGCAAGCCTAGTCAGAAAATAAAAGGATATTCTAGGAATATTCTGTCATTTTGTTTCAATGACACTGTGACAAGTGTCACTACAGGATTGGCCGAAAAGTTGGGAAGGTGAATTTTTTTTATGTTATCTATCCTAAGGTCGAATTTCAAATTTTAATGGTGGAATGAATTTTATTATGGTTGGAATAGTCCAACCAGAGGTGGAAACATGGTGCAGATAGGGGCCACCACGTGCCCCCTCTGGTGGACCAAGGTATGGCTGCATTTGAAATTACAAAGGTTGGCAAACTATGGTGAAATCTGAATTTCGATGTAAAATTTAGAGATCGGTTAATATTATATGTCAGGCATATAATATATAGTTTGTGTGGAAAATTATTATATTAGAGGAAGGGTGGAGGTTAGGGCTTGACCTCATGACCTCCCCCAAACAATGCACCCAAAATACCATTGCACCACAGAAGAAATTCTTAACATACTATGCCACCACATTATATTTCAATTCAATGGCTTGAACCAGCGGAGAAATGGAGGGGGTTAGCCCCACGGGCCAACCCCCTCCCCACGGGACTTTGCACTATGACCATGGACCGGAGTTAATTCAAATATGTTTGATTAACAGTTAATGTGGATTTATTTAAACCCCTAATCCCATGATTAAGCGCTCATCCTTCATTTAAATTCAAATATGGTTAAAGAGCGTGTTTAGCGCTAATCCTCCATTAAAGACCCACTTAAAATTTAATTAAACTAGAGTTTAATATGACGACCTCTTTGGCAGAGCCCAAAAATTCGGTGCTTCCCCAAATTTAGCGGCCCTAACGGGAGTTATCTCAAGATTTAGTGGGGTTTCCTAGGCCAAAATTGGGGAGGCCATAACTTTTGCAAAATTCGACCAAATTGGAAGAAAGAAAATTCTATTCTGATTGATTTGGACATTATTAACACATTGAAGCAGGTTTCAAGAGCAGTAGATGAATGTAAACAACATGTTTTGTACATTTTAGCTAATGCAGAGGCCCAAGCCATGGAAGCTTGACCAAGGAGATGCAGCCCGGGAGGGGTGAACTCATTGATCAAAACATGGTGTTAATGGATCATTTGATGGGTTTCTATACATTTTGTTGTTGTTTTTGAGCATTATGTTTTAAGTTAAAATGCTCATGAATTTAACATGAATTTTGATATATTTACCTTTTTTAACACTCATAAACACCTCAAGAAACCTATGCACATGAAGCAAAAGGTCAACAAATTATTTATAATTCTAAAGATTAAATTAGCAGAAAAAAACTAACATTTAGATTCAGATCAGATTTTTTTTTAACTCTATCCAAATTCTTAGGGACATTTATAATTGTTCGCGTTAATCCAATTCATGATCTTTTGTAGCCAAGTTATCTTATCTATGCGAAGGACATTCTTGGTGATACTAATATTTATTCTAAATGTGTTAATTGTGCCACAAAGAGAAATTTTTGGTTTCTTCGGATATACAGAGGCAATGGAAACCAATGCAATTTTTCATTGAATGTTGCATTATAACAATATTTTAAAATTTCTTCATCTTGTTTGACATATTTAGAGATGATTGTAGGCATGACACAATAAATAGTTGACAATGTAATATTTTCAATAGTTCACATGTATTTTCTAAAATACAATATGTCACAAATGCAACACACAAATGTGGTTGTGTCTTTGATTAATTACAAATATGCCTCAAGTGCATTATTGAGCTTAAAATGTCCTTTCTATGTTTCTTGTAGTAAGGGACCTTGTGTTTGCATTGTCGATTTTAATTGATGAAAATGAGTGTATTTCTTATTATATCCTTTGGGAAAAGAGATAGATGCTAATTTTTTACCGTGTGACTTTATTGACAAATAATATTTATTTTCTTTTGACAATTTGCTATCTCAGGAGACATCGATAGTTTTTCCTTTTTTTGGAACCATACTTTAAATTGGCGAATGATTTATTTCAATACAAGATGTAGTAATAATATATTATTTGTTGATTATATTTTTAGAATGTGGATTCGGCATCAAGTTGCATGTTTCTTCATATATAGGGTTTCAAGAGACGTGCAACTGACGATAACCTATACATTAAGTCAAATGAAAATTAATTTATAATTGTGGTTGTTTATGTAAATGATATAATGTTCGGAAGAAACAAAAACTTTCCAATGCAATGGTTTTCCCTTGAAATGAAATCATAGTTCAAAATTTTAATGGTTCGAGAGATTTATTTTTACCTATATTTGAAAACCCTACAAAAATTAGAAGGCATATTCACCTCTGAAGAAAAATATCTAAAGAATATGTTGAAAAAGTTCAAAATAGAGGACTATAAACTTGTCACTACTCTCATGTCAATTGGATTCAAGTTGTGTAAATATGGCTTCACTTGAAGTTGACCCCACCTCCTTGCCGTGTCATCAAAGCCCTTCCACAGCCTTTTTCCCTCTCTTTTCAATGTTAACCATCCCATTGTGTGTTAATGCTGCATGCCCCACTTTTAGCTCCGCCATTATAAAGGAAAATGGGTTGTTACCGCCATTACTCCCACTAAATCCACCATTAATTCAACCATTTCCATTAATTATCCACACGTCCTATCACCGCTAAACCTCCACCATCTTCCCCTCATCTCCACTCCCTAGCACACATCCTACGGCTCATGATCTAGTTTGCCCCCCCTTCGCAACCGAGTCTCTAGTTTTGCAAGTGAAACACAGAATGCATTTTTGGGGGGGACAAAAGAAAATTTGGTGTATTCAGTTTGTCCAAGAACCCGCTAAAGAGCTAGGCACGCGCAACAGTATGACTAGTTGTTTTGTGAGGGTTAATGGAAATCATGAGAATAATGGAGTGGAGGCTTTCGACGACAGGTGGAATCATTTGATGGAAGCCAAATTGCCCACCTATTCACAACTACTCCTCGCCGCCCCATTTGAATATCTAGGATTTTTCCTTCATGGAAAACTATGTTGTTTCTTTTACTGGTTGATTGTGTTGTTTCGTTGTTGAAGTCTCGATTTCACCTGATTTTGTTTTGATTTTCTGATTACGGGAGTGATTGATCGATGCACTCTTTGTGATTTGGTTATGATATTTTTATTTTCACATGTGTGGGTCGATCATGAAAGTTTATTCGATCGTAAACCCTCAAGGAGAACTCTATATGTAGAGAGTTTAGAGATGAAAGAAAGCTTCTGAATTTTGGAGAACTTTTTCTGTAGTTCTATATGACTGTGCTCTTTATGCTGTGAGACACATATTTGGGAGAGATTTTTTGAACATAATATGATATACAACGTTGTTTATTTAGATTCCAGATGGAGCAATGGAGGAACACTATCAAAGATGAAAGATTAGAGAAGCGTTGGAGATTATAAAACACCTGCATAACATTAATAGGGACAAAGGATACGAGATTAGTGACAGTTGGTGACCTCTAATTCAAGAGATGTGCTCCTTAGGTTTATCCTCATCCCAAGTATAATATCATAAGTTTGATTCTTCTCCTTATTAGTCAACATGTTATCCCGTAAGTACAAAACACTAATTATTTCATTCACTAGTAATAATTATTTTTATTCTATTAATAAAAATGATATAATTAATAATTATTATCAGTAAATAAAAATACAAATAATAATAAAAATTCAAATTAAATTAAATTGTATTTAATAGTGATAAATTTCATTTTAAAAATCTATTAGGATTAAATTAATAAATTATATTTAATAATAAAAATTCATTTGATTAGTAGAATTAATAAATAATAATTAATAACTTTTACTTATTAAAATTTATTTAAATAAAGTTATATTATTATTATTTAAAATAAAATAAAAAATAGATATTTTTATTAATTAATTATTAATTTTATTAATTAATAATAATTAAAACCATTATTAATACATCTAGGGTTATATCATATTAATATTATTCAATTAATTAACTCTTAGATTATTAATTTGATTAAGACTGTTTTAGGTTATTCTTTTTAGATAATATTTTTAGAAAATTTAGTAGCACTTAAGGTTTATTTTAAAAAAAAAATTAAATATTGAATTATAAAATGTTAAATTTTTTAAATAATTAACAAATTGTGAAATTAATAAAGGATTATGAAATTTTTTTGAATAATTAACAAATTATGAAATTAAACAAAAAAATCTTAAATTAGGAGATATTATATTATAAATTATTAAAATTAATTGATTAGAATTTAGTAGCTCAAAGATTTATAATAGTACAAAAATTAGTTAATTTTTTTTTTTAATTTTTTTAAATTTTTAAATTTTTAAATAAATTAAATTATGAAATTAATAAGTAATATTATATAAATAATTTTAAATTTTAAATATTAATATTAATAATTGGTGATATTACATACTATTATAAGTATTATAAATTATTTAAATTAAAATTAATTAAAATCAAATTAAATTGAAAAAAATAATTATAAAGGGTATTTTTTTTTTAAATAAATTAATAAAATATGTTCTTGTTGGCTCTTCTCATCATACTTCACTATTTAATCCTTGACCTATGCGACCTTCTTTCATTCTCCATTCACTTCTTGCCCTGAAGATGGATCCCCGTTGGGATTTCATACCGCGTCGACCATTGCTTTATGATACTGTGGATAATTCGAATTCTGCAATTAATGACAACCACAAAAGTTTAAAAACCATGAGTACTATGTATCTGTATTGTCTTGTTTATCAGTAATCTCCTGTTTATGTATAATCATCTTTCAATGTTTTGCTGCTTTGATGATTCGTGTAATGTAGTTGCTGGTGATATGCATTTTTATTCATGAATTCATGTATGAGTAAAGCTCATGTGTTAAACTTATTGTGCCCCCTTAATTCTTTCTCCACGATTCTTTATTGCTTTCCACTTTCCACTTACATCCTCTTCCTCTGATTTCATGGGAGACAGATTCCTACGACTTTTAAGCCTATCTCTCGCGGGTTCCTCCTCGGTTACTTCTTAGCACCTCTACATATTTTGAAAGCCTTTGCTCATTGTTTCATACTTGGCCCATTTGAAAAGCCACCAAGCCATACAACCTCTTGAGCCCTCTTGCAGTATAGGGTAATTCACATGAATCAAACTCCAAAGTCTTCATCATTCATGAACCACCACAATCATTATCCTCTCAATCCATATTCTATTAGAGGCACCCTTAATATTGTCTACATCTAACCTCTAATTTCAAGATGTCCTAGGCACTTGTCTTTTGCAACTCAAGGCTATCTCTAGGAGCAACAACATATTTTTGGTGTCGTTGTTGGGGACTGAACTAGAAAATATTTTCACTAGGATACGACATTATCTTCACCCTTCAATCATGTGAGCACGAAGGGTTGAGAGTTGTGTTAGGTTCCTATAATAATAGGGACCATAATTTTGAATTGACTATTTATTAAAGCTTGTAATATGGCACATACCTTTGCTTTCTCCAAAGGTTTTTCCATATTAAACAATGAGAAGAAGGCATGTCCTAAAAAGAGAAATCAAAGGACCAAAAGAAAGAAAAAGATAAAGAATAAACCCCACAAAAGAGATAAGAACAGATCCTAAAAGTGTTGCACATCTAAATGCCACTACCTTTAGTTTAGTTTACTTTTGCAAATAATATTGTGTGTAGCTTGTCTAAAATTCCACAATTCAAGATGATCAAACTTCTTAATCTTGATTCATTCATGTTTTAAATTTCATGTTGATAGTTAGTGAATAAAAATATGGCAAAACTGTTTAATCTTGGCATATCAGTAGTTAGGTAGAGAAAAAAATAGCTCACAAGTTTAATATGAGCCTTTGGAAGCTATAAGGTTAGCAATTAGATAGTTTGCTTTTTGAAGGAGAAACAAAGAGGTCAAGCAAGTCCATCTACCATTAGATTCAGTTGAAAGAGGAAAATTCTTCTGAGTGAGTATGATGAAGAACCAAATCTCACTACCTTCATTACTTTCATCTACCCTCTCCATTACCTTTAATTTTACCTATTTATGACACTCTCATGCTCTAAAATCCCATTCTTAAAACCTTGAAACCCCATTCGCATTGCTAAAACCCTTTCCCTTCACTCATTCCCCTCCTTTTATTAAAAAAAATATAAATCCACTTTCATATTGTTTTTAAATAAATCCATCGGGGCCCACCTTTAACATAGACCCTGTCTATTTCACCCAACCTAGTTATATTAAAAACCCAGTTTTTAATATATTTAAACCCCCCCTTTCCATTTCATTTACCCTCCACTTTAAAAATGACCCTTGGTCCCACTACACATTACTAGCCGCTAAAATATTAAACTCCGCGTTAATATTTACCCTGGCCCCACTTATATTTAAAAACCTGTCATTTTATTCGAAACTGACCCCAACCATCGACCCATCACCCAATTGTCATCCGATCTGTTCCACCAGATCTGACGGCCCCCGATCATTATCGCATCCCCAACTGCCTGATAGTTAAGACCTTTAAGGGGCTGCAAAATGGGCGGTTTCGCAACCCTCCCATCTACCATACATCGCTCTCCCATTTTATCGTGTCCCCTCAAGAAAAACCACAAACCATTCTTGCACTGCGCGATAAACCATGAAACCACCTTCCTCGCATATAAGAAAACCACCTGCTCACTGTGCCTATGTGACAAACCTATTTACCATGCACCATGCGATAAGCCACCATTGCTCGCCTCCTTGCAAACCTCCGTTTTAAATTAACAAATTGTTTTAAATTTTGCAAGTGAGTAGTGTACCAACAGACGGGATAAACAAAATTTCAGTTCCAAATCCAACAAATTATTTAATCCAGATTCTCTAGATTTCATTTTAAAGGATTTATTCTACAAAGGATCGGGAGCAGAAGAATAAACAAAAGCAAGAATGGATCATGATTATTAAGGATCATACATTTACTCCAAATTCAATGAGGTTTATTCAATGTCAATGACAGAGTAAGGTAAAAGGAGAGTTTACTGTGATAGTGAAAGGTAAAAGAAGTGAAATAGAACGGTCAAGGAAAAGATGAAGACAGGTTAAAGATAAAAACATTTAAAGGCCAGAGTTAAGAAGAAAGCAGATAAAATAGTAAGGTAAAGAAAGAATTCACAATAACAACAGAGGAAGTAAAGAGATTACATAGACAAGGACACTTTAAAATTTTGAAGGACGGATCAAAGAGCAAATCAACGAGGAAGACAGATCTCACTGAAAATATCACTCAACATTAACCTCTTCTCAATCATATTGGCCACCTACAGTTTAAATTTGATTTAATGAAAGCTACCACTGTTAATATTACAGTTAGAGATATTTTAGCATCAATTCAGAAGTTATTGTAAAAGTTAATTTTGAAGGAAATTATTCAAAGATATTTTAAAGTTAGCTCAATAGTTAATTTTAAAGTTATTGTTACAGTAGGTCCGTCAGTGATATTTTTGGCTTGGGCCTTGCATGGTCTCAATTGTCAAAACTTTATTTACTCTGTAGTAAATGCAAATCTGTCACCCTAGATTAGGGAAATCTCCTAAGTGGCAGTTAAATAATGTATGTATTCTGCATTATCAGTGTTGGTTGTTAGGTTGGACAACGTTTAGACTCTCAGTTGCAAATATTGTTGCATTGGAGCACTGTAACTATTTTGTGTTGGACATGAGTAATATAAGCACTTTCACAGGATCCTTGAGTTATGTTAATGGTGATGTTATCCATCTCCCTGATAGCAAAAACATAAATTTGAGATTAAGATATGTTGCATGAGCACATTTTCTATCTGTTACCGTTATCTCAATGTTTTCCTCTGCAAAGTATAACTAAAGAATTCTTAACTGCTCTTTAGTTTCACCTTATTGTTATCTAGAGGTTTTCTTTTTAATTTTAGCTAAAGAATTCTTAACTGATCTTTAGTTTCTCTGAAACTTTTACCTTGAGGTATTTCTTATGAAGTTAAGTTAAAGAATTCTTAACTGCCCTTTACCTCCACTGAAATGTTGTCTTAAATGTTTTCCTCTAAGGACTTGAATGCAGAATTCAGAGACTATTTTCTCTGATTTTATGTTGAATTATAGTTAAAGAATTATTAAATTCTCTTTAGCTTTACTGAACTCACTATAATCTCATATTCATCTTCCCATAAAGATCCATTTGATATAGTTAGCTTGCCCTGTGAAAACCCTTGAAAATTTGATGTACAATTTAACCCTTTTATGACTCCATATCCCAATGGATTAAGCTTTACACACTCTATCACCCAACCAAACAAAATATCAAAACAAAAAACCCCAATATTCATAAGTAGCCTAAAATCAGAAAATATAATCATAAAGCTAAATCAATTAATCATAAATACAGAGAGAGCCCTCTCTGAGCCCAGGAAGGCTAGGTCATGGACTCCAAAGTGGTTTGATGTGGTTCCCTGCTAGTTGTTCTTGCCAATCTTACAGATTATAGGGAGCCAATATAATGGCGACTCCACTGGGGACTCATTGAGAAAACCTAATATTATCAAAACTCAAAACCCAGTCAAAATACTTTGGGAATTAAGTATTTCTTTCATAGATTGGTTTATTTTTAGCTATTATAAAACTTTCAATCTCTTTGTGCCTTGGGTCAAATTTCTGGCTTCTAGAAGAGTCTATACCAGATCCCATCCTGACCCAAACCCTCCTACAATATTTGACAATCCAGATAACATCCCAAGGAAAACTCCTAGATCTAAGAGTTCAACTATTAGTAATCTCATTCACAAGGCAAATTCCCTACCTAAAAACCTTAAAAACTTGTAGGATATCCAAGTTGGCTCACACTTTGAACCAAGCTTGTTCAGGACTAAATCCCAGAATTGGATAAACCAGATAGTTTTATTCCCATCCATCTTACAACAGAGTCCTATTGTAGGAGCCTCAACCCCCACTCATACACCCATTGTTGACCCTCCTCCATTCAACCCTCCACCTCCTTTGTTCAACCCTCCACTTGTTAACCCTCCTTGGATTCCCCAACCACCAGCCATGGCAGCCCGGTATGCCCCATTAGTCCTACCATTTCCTTTAGTACCTCTACCATAGGACTATCAGTCCAAAATCCCCCTATTTTATGCAAGTATTTCTACAACTGCTCAACAACATGTGGATAGAATGGATGAATCTTTCATCGACAAGAGATAGATGGTGAAACTATTAAGATATGTATGTTTTCTCAAATCTTAGGGGGAGACGAAAGAAAATGGTTTAAAGACTTGACCCCTAATAATATACATGACCTCCCTGATTTTTACCAATTGTTCCTAAAAAAATGGGAATTCAAGAAAAATCCTCTCCAAATCTTATCAGAATATGAAAACAACAAGAGAAAAGTTGGAGAGAGTGTCCAAGATTACTGCACTAGGTTCAATAGTGTATATAGTGCCCTCCCTCCTCACATGAAACCCCCACAAGGTATAGCCCTAATGAAATTTCTAGATGGTTTTGACCCAGATATGTCTTATCAACTAAGAGAAAGAGACCCTCCTACATTAGAAAACATGCAGAGGGGTGTTGTAGGTGTGGAAGAAAATCTGATTTCCAAAAGAGCTGGAATGAAAAATGAAAAGAGAGTCACATATAGGGAAGAGGCTATAGCCTCCACATCTGATACTAAGATTGATAACCTTGTTAGAACCATGGAGAGGATGATGGAGAGAATCAACCTAAATGAGAGAGCTTTTCCTAGAGAAAACCAAGAAGCTCCTCAGAATAGAAACTAGAACCAAAGCCAAAAATTTAGGAGAAACCACCCTAAAATAAAACAAAAGGGAACAGAGAGGGACTAACCAGCAAATCATGCCTCCTTTCTAAGAAAACTATGCTGATGAGGATGAGGGGGTGATTAAAGAGCCACAAGAAAGTCAAATTAATCTAATGGGAGTTAACGATGATGAAACTGTTTAGCTAACTAAGGTAAGAGCAAGGCATGTTTACCCCAACTAAAATTGAATAAGAATGCCAAGAATCCAAGGAATATAAACAAGGATTCGAAAATGCTATCATGGAGCTACATAGAAAATATGACCTCAGAAGCAAGAAATATCAACACATTCGGAATAGAAAAAATTCTGCTAGGAAGACCCCTAAAATGATCCTAAAAAGACAATAGAAAGTTCAAATAAAATAGTTAAAGGTTCTGATAAAAATAGAAACAAAAACAATCCAGAAGGAAACACTAGTAAATCAACTAGTCACCCTAAAAAAGTCGATTCAGCTGATATCCCTAGTGAAAATTAGCAATCTGAAGTTGCGGAAAAAATAATGTCTGATAGAGCTGATTTAAATCTGCCAAAGATACGAAAACATTTAGCATTGAGAATGAAATTTCCAAGATAAAGATTTCCATACCTCTTACTAAATTGGTAGGCCAAGATGTATACAGATCCCAAGTTTTGAAAGCTTTAAACATAGGAGAAAATACTAATACTGTAAATTTGAATGATGACAAGCCAGAGCTTTTGTTTGGTCCTGAAGTAGAAGGTAAATTCCAAGAGGGAGGTGTCCCCCCATTTTATGTCGGTTTGAATATTCATGATAAAATTATTCACAATGCCATGTTAGATTCAGGAGGTTCTCATAACCTCATGCCAAAGGTAATTATGGAGAAACTAGGCCTTGAGATAACTAGACGATACAAAGACTTGTACTATTTTGACTCCAATAGAGTTCAATTTATAGGCTTGATCAAAGATCTCTATGTTACTTGAGCACACATACCAACCAAAATCCTAGCGATGGATATTGTAGTGGCTGACATTCCCCCCAGATATGGCATGCTTCTATCACACTCATGGGGAGCCAAACTTCAAGGCACCTTCCAAATGGATATGACTTATGCTACCATATCAGTCTTTAGTCAACCAAGAAGATTGTATAGGGAAACTAATATGAAATACATGGTGAGAAGTCAAGAAAAACTTGATAACTCCCCTCTCTACTATGTCCACTCAGACCTTGATTAATTTATCCTTTACAATGACGAAAGGACTAATGAAAAAGTAGTAGTTAATGAAAAATTAGCGGAAAATGAAGAAGAAAAGGAAGAATAGTCAGACCAAATAAAAAATGAGCAACACAAGTCTGAACCTGAACCTCTTTGGAGCATAAGATTTGATGGTTCTTATGGAAAAATTGGATCAAGAGCAGGTGTTTGGGTACAGAACACTAAGAATAACCACATAGAGGGTCACTCTTACAAACTGAGATTTTAATGTACAAATAATATAGAAAAATATGAGACACTCCTCCTAGGGCTACAATTACTGAAAAAAATAGAAGCCAAAAGGATCTCTGTCCATGGATATTCTGAGCTATTCATTAGGTATATTAAGGGAGAATATTCAACTAAACATCTTATATTAAGAGAATACATGAATGCTATCCTTGACCTCCTAAAAACATTCAAATAATATGACCTTGCCTCTATCCCAAAAACTAAAAATATCCTTGCCAATGGACTAGCATTTGCAGCCATCACTTGTCAATTACATCATCCTAACAAACAATATACAGTACAGGTTAAATATAGACCAACACTCCCTAATAATGTGAGATATTGACAAGTTTTTGTGGATGACCCATAGATTGAAGACTTCCTACAGTCCAGGAATGAGTTTGAGTTTCCAAATTCATACTTAGATCATGAAGAGGGCTGCTCTACCGAGGAAAAAAACATGCAAAGAAGAGCCCACTCATGATGCTGATATAAATCGGTTAGAAAAGAGATACCCACATGGGAGAGAGATGTGTGAAGATCCAGAAAAAGAAGAGTTTGAAGTGTTTCAGTTCAGAGACAATACCCTGCTAGGAGGACTTGTCCCTCTAGAGGAACTTTTTTATTTCAATGATGTTGCTAGAAGCCAAAGATGGCATCCACCGAAGAAAATATAGAAGAGTTCAACATAGACAGTGAGCAAGAACCCAAGATAGTAAAGCTGTCAAAGACACTGCCAGCACCTATAAAACATAAATATATTGAGTTATTAAAATAATTTAGTGATGTGTTTTTCTGGAGTTATGAAGACTTGAAGTCCTATGATACTAATATCATCTAGCACAAAATTCCACTCAAAGAAGCTATGCAGAATAAATCCTATCCAAATGCCACCGGTTGAGAAAGAGATGAAGAAAATGTATGATGTTGGGATAATAGTCCCACTTAGGTACTTAGAATGGTTTTCAAATCTTGTATATGTCAGGGAAAAGACAAGGGAGATTAGACTCTACATTGACTTCATAAATCTAAATAAAGCATCCTTGAAGGACAACTACTCTTTACCAAAGATGGACCACATACTGTAAAGAGTAGTAGGCTCCAAAAATATCTCTCTGCTTGATGGTTTTTTAGGGTACAATCAGGTGCTGGTGCATCCAGATGATCAACTCAAAACAACTTTCACTACTCCTTGGGGCACCTTCATGTATGTAAAAATTGCTTTTGGATTAATGAATGCTGGAGCCACTTTTCAAAGAGAAATGAATATTTATTTCTCAGAAGAAATAGGTTTATTCATTGTAATATATCTTGATGATATCAGAGTCTATTCAAAAACTGATGAAGAACATCTAGCTCATTTTAGGAAGGTCTTTGAGAAATGCAGAAAGTATGGTCTGTCTTTAAATCTTAAGAAATCCTTATTTGGCCTCCAAGAAGGAAAAATTATAGGCCACATCATATCTAAAGAAGGGATAAATATTGACCCTAATAGGATTGAGGGAATATTACAAATCAATCACCCAAGAAATATCAAAGAGCTACAATCTTTCATTGGATTTTTTTTTAAGAAGGTTCATACCAAACCTTGCAGAACTCCTGAGGAACATCACCGACATGATCAAAAGAGAATCAAGAGTCAAGTGGACCAAGGAAGCAAAGAAGTATTTTGAATTAGCGAAGCAAGCGCTTACCCAAGCATCAGTTCTGATTAGCCCTGACTCTACCAAAGACTTCTTTATATTTTCCTTTGCATCAGAACAAACAGTTATTGCTGTATTAATATAGAAAAATACAAAAGGACAGGAGAAACCCATAGCATTCTTCAACGAATCTTTAAGAGATGCCGCTCTGAAATATAATATCATGGAAAAGCATACTTTTTCCTTAATCAAAGCACTAAAATATTTCAGAGTCTACATTATGCATTCACACATCATTGCATTTGTGACCCATACAGTCGTCAAAGACATCTTAACAGAAGATCCTGATGGAAAAAGAGGCAAATGGATTGCTGTCATCTTGGAGTATGATTTAGAAATCAAGCCCACCAAATTAATTAAAGGACAAGGACTGGCTAAACTAATCACTGAAACAATTTTTCAATCACTAGACATCAATATGATTCATTCACTGGATGAACAAGAGGATCTGGTGACTCCACCTATTGAGGAAGAATTCCTGAATTCTCCCTGGTACACAAATATATTTTATGTTATTTTTAATTTAAATGTTCCTCCTGGTTTGTCCAAAACAAAGGCCAGATTCTTGAAGTTAAAAGCTGTAAATTTCTGCATTCTGGAAAAAAATTTTATATTGGAAAAATTCGGGTGGTGTATTTCTTAAATGTTTTCCTAAAGAAGATGCAGATATGATTATGCATGAATTTCATGAAGGGGAGTGTGCAGGCCACCTCTATTGGAACACCACTGTTAATAAGATCCTTAGGGTTGGTTTCTATTGGCCTACCCTCTTCCAAGACACTCGTAAAATGATAGTTACTTGTCATAAATACCAAATTTTGGAGGGAAGAAGAAAGTTTTTGCCTTTTCCATTATAGCCAATCTTTGTTGAAGCTCCTTTTCAACAATGGGGTCTAGATTTTATTGGAGAAATCCACCCTTTCTCCTCTACCCAGCATAAATGGATCCTCACTACAACTGACTATTTTACAAGTGGATAGAAGCCATGCCTTCTAGGATTGTCATTGACTCGGTAATTATTAAATTCCTTAAAACCAACATTATGTCTAGATTTGGTTGTCCTAGGAAAATCACTACTAATAATGTTGCTACCTTTAGATCCAAGAAAATGGTGGATTTCTACCACATATATCCCATTACTTTGGGAAATTCTACAACTTATTACCCTCAAGGTAATGGGTTGGTTGAATCCTCAAATAAGATTTTGGTGAAGATCATTAAAAGTTTCTAGAAGAAAACAAAAATCATGGCACAACAAGTTGGTACATGCACTATGGGCAGACAGACTAATAAATAAGATGTCAATTGATATGTCACCCTATCATCTAGTCTATGGAATGGATGCAGTCTTCCCAAAAACCTTGGGAGTGCTAGTAATGCAACTCATTTAAGAGGTACAGTCTAAAGAGAATGATATACAGAGAAGAGTAAACCAAAACATTCAGCTGCAGAAAACCATAAAAGGAGTATACAACAAAACACAGATGGTACAAGAAAATGTAAAGAAATGTTTTGACAAAAGGAGCAAAGAAAATGATCTCAACATTGGAAACAAAGTGCTGAAGTGGGATTCAAGAAGAGAGGAAAAAGACAAGCATTGGATGTTTGATGACTTAGGGAAATTTCCATTCATCAGTCATTCTGCAAGGGGTAATAATGCATTCTTCTTACAAGAAACACATGGAACAAAGTTATTTGGAGGTCTTGTCAATGGCAGGATGCTGAAACATTATTTCAGTTAGAAATATGAGTTTATATTTTCTTCATTGTATATAACATCGCCTAAACAAATCTCAAAGGAAGTTGATCCAAAAAATAAATAAAGAAAAGAAACAAAAAAGAAGAAAAGAGGGTAGGTAGAAAAGAAAAAAGGTAAGTCCCATACCAAAAGATGTGTGTTTATGAAAGTGTGCAAATCAAAATTCCACTCCTTTTAAATAAGACCTTTTTCAATCATACAGTCTAACACATGATTGTACAAATTTTGAATGTTTTATGATAAGTTAGAAAATGAAGATTTTCCAAACTGTTTAAACTTGGCTTATCAGTAGGTTGGTGGAAAATGTCAATGGTTCAAAAGCCTAATCTGAACCAATAGCGGAAATAAGGGATAGATGGTAAGTTAGAAGTTCAAAAGGAAAATAATGTCCAAGTTTGCAAGTCTAAATGCACCCCAAAAGGAAGAGAAGTATTTGAATCATAGGTTGGGTAGATTTCAGTCTGCAGTAAGCATGGATTTCAGTTTTTGAAGGTCACAGTCATAAAATTTGCTGCTAATCAGGATTATAGAGTGGAAATCAGCCAAATAAAATAAGCTATTGATCTACAAAGTTCTTGTCACCTCCTAAAGGAGCCCCCCTCCCAAGTTGGAGCCATTGTTAGGTTCCTATAATAATAGGGATCATAATTTTTGACTATTTATTAAAGCTTGTAATATGGAACATACCTTTTCTTTCTACAAAGGTTTTCCATATTAAACAATTAAAATAAGGCATGTCCTAAAAGAGAAATCAAAGGACCAAAAGAAAGAAAACGATAAAGAATAAACCCCACAAAAGAGATAATAACAGATCCTGAAAATGTTGCACATATAAATGCCACTACCTTTAGTTTAGTTTACTTTTGCAAATAATATTGTGTGCAGCTTGTCCAAAATGCCACAATTCATGACAATCACACTACCTAATCTTGATTCACTCATGCTTTAAATTTCATGTTGATAGTTAGTGAATAAAAAACTGGCCAAACTGTTTAATTTTGGCAGATTAGTAGTTAGGTAGAGAATAAAAGAACTCATCACTTTAATATGAGCCTTTGGAAGCTATAAGGTTAGCAATTAGATAGTCTACTTTTTGAAGGAAAAGCAAAGAGTTCAAACAATTCCATCTACCATTTGATTTAGTTGAAAGAGGAAAATTCTTCTGATTGAGTATGATGAAGAACCAAATCTCACTTCCTTCATTATTTTCATCTACCCTCTCTATTACCTTTCATTTCACCTATTTATGACACTCTCATGCACTGAAATCTCATTCTTAAATCCCTGAAACCCCATTCCCATTGCTAAAATCCTTCCCCTTCACTCATTTCCCTTCTTTAAAAAAAACAATATAAACCCACTTTTATATTGTTTTTAAATAAATCCATCGGGGCTCACTTTTAAAATAGACCTTGTCTATTTCACCCAACCCTGTTACATTAAAAGTCCAATTTTTATTATATTTAACCCCCACCCCACTTTCCATTTCATTTACCCTCCGCTTTAAAAATGATCCCGAGCCCCAGTACACATTAGTACGCGCTTAAATATTAAAATTCGCGTTAATATTTACCCTAGCCCCACTTATATTTAAAAACCCACTATTTTATTCGAAACCAACCCCACCTATTGACCCATCACCCGACCACCATCCGATCTACTCCATGAGATCCGAAGGCCCTCGATCATTATCACATCCCCAACTTCCCGATAGTTAAAACCTTTGAGGGGTTGCGAAATGGGTGGTTTCTAAACCCTCCCATCTTCCACATGTTGCTCTCTCGTTTTATCACGTCGCCTCAAACAAAACCACAAATCATTCTTGCATCGCACGATAAACCATGAAACCACCTTCCTTGCATATAGTAAAACCACCTTCCCATTGTGCTTGTGTGACAAACCTATTTACCCTGCACCATGTGATAGGCTACCATTGCTCGCCTCCTTGCAAACCTCCATTAAATTAACAAATTGTTTTAAATTTTGCAGGTGAATAGCGTACCAACATACGGGATAAACAAAATTTCAGTTTTAAATCCAACGAATTGTTTAATACAGATTCTCTAGATTTCAATTTAAAGGCTCTAATATACGGAGGATCAGGAGTGGCAGAATAAAAAAAAGTATCAATGGATCATGATTATTAAGGATCATACAATTACTGCAAAGACAACGATGTTTATTCAATGTAAATGATAGAGTAAGGTAAAAGGAGATTTTACTATGACAATGAAAGGTAAAAGAAGTGAAACATAATGGACAGGGTAAAGATGAAGACAAGTTAAAGATAAAATCAGTTAAAGGACAAAGCTAAGAAGAAAGCAGATAAAACAGTAAGTTAAAGAAAGAATTCACAATAACATCAGAGGTAGGAAAAAGATTATACAAACAAGGACACTTTAATTGTTTGAACGACAGATCAAAGAACAAATCAATGAGGAAGACAGATCCAAATGACAAGATCATTCAGCATTAACCTCTTCTCAATCACATTGGCCACATACAGTTTAAATTTCATTTAATGAAAGCTACCAAAGTTAATATTACAGTCAGAGATATTTTAGCATCAATTCAAAAGTTATTGTAAAAGTTAAATTTGAAGGAAATTAGTCAAAGATATTTTAAAGTTAGCTCAAAAGTTAATTTGAAAGTTATTGTTACAGTAGGTTTGTCAATGATATTTTTGGCTTAGGTATTTCATGGTCTCAATTGTCAAAACTTCATTTACTCTGTAGTAAATGGAAATCTGTCACCCTAAATTAGGGAAACCTCCTCAGTGACAGTTAAATACTGCATGTATTCTGCATTATAAGTGTTGGTTGTTAGGTTGGACATCGTTCATACTCTGAGTTGCAAAGATTGTTGCATTGGAGAACTGTAACTATTTTGAGCTGGACATCAGTAATATAAGTACTTTCACATGATCCTTGAGCTATGTTAATGGTAATGCTATCCCTCTTTTGTTAATTTTTCTCCTTTGTTTTCCATACTGTACATCAATATCCTTGATAGAAGAAACATAAATTTCAGATTAAGATATGCTGCATGAACACCTTAATTTTGTCTGTTACTGTTATATCAAAGTTTTCCTCTACAAAGTATAACTAAAGAATTCTTAATTTCTCTTTCGTTTCACCTTGCTGTTATCTTGAGGTTTTCTTTTGAAGTTTAGCTAAGGAGTTCTTAATTTCTATTTAGTTTCTCTGAAACTGTTATCTTGAGGTATTTCTTAAGAAGTTGAGTTAAACAATTCTTAACTGCTCTTAACCTCCACTGAACTATTTTCTTAAATGTTTTCCTGTAAGGACTTGAATGCAGAATTCAGAGACTATCTGCTCTTCTTTTATGTTGAAGTATAGTTAAAGAATCCTTAACTTATCTTTAGCTTTACTGAACTAGCTATCATATCATATTCATCTTGCCACAATGATACATTTGATATAGTTAGCTTGCCCTGTGAAAACGCTTGAAACTTTGATGTACAATTTAATCCTTTTATGACTCCATTTGACCAATGGATTATCCTTCCCACGCTCTATCTATCCAACCAAAAAAACAATCAAAACAAACAACCCCAATCTTCATAATTAGCCTAAAATTAGAAAATATAATCATAAACCTAAATTAGTTAATCAAAAATACAAAGAGATCCCTCTCTGAGCCAGGAAGGCTAGGTCTTGGACTCCAAAGTGGTTTGATGTGGTTCCCTGCTACTTGTTCTTGCCAATATTACAAATTACAGGGAGCTAACAAGTTTCATAGCCCTCAACTTGGTGAATCCACTATTATCAAAGTTCAAATTAGTTGTAATCCTAGCATACACAAGGCCTCATACCCGGTCAGATACTTCCCAGCTGAAAGCCCCTTCTGTATCTGATCCTGAAAAGATCATATTTAAGAGAATTTGGAAGGAGAAGTAGCCAAGAGAGGTTGAACTACCCTCATTTTATCTAGAATATTTGCCTTCCTTATCTCAGAAAGATGATATCTCTGGCCCTGGCTCCACAGCCCATGTACTTGAGTATCCTCTAGAAGCCTCTGCTTTAGGCATTTAAGTCATTAAAGACAAATCTGAATCCGTTGATACTTTTCTACCTCCCTTGCACCCTACTCCCAAGGTCGAAGAAGTTAAATAAGTTGCAGCACTCCAAACCTTTCTACAGAAAAAATCCCAAACCTCTACTCACCACATACCTATTATACCTCTGCCAACTCACCCTCTTAACCTACCACCACTGCCCCTCATGGCTATACCTGGATTCCTCCTGAACAAGTATGCTCCACTGGCTCTACCTAAGTGATTTAATGACATGGCACAAGGTTATCTCAAGCTCCTACCTCGGTTCACCAAGGAAGATAATACTCCGACGTAGAGAAATATTGAAAATGTCTGCACCTTTGCTGAGAATGTGAGCATATAGCACTTAGATGTGGTGCTAAGGCTTTTCATCCAATTATTGGATGGAGAAGCCTGGAAGTGGTTCAAGTCTCTCGTCGATCACACAGTCCACATTTGGGAAGAAATGGAGAGTTTCTTCACATTTAAATGGGGAGGAAAGAGGGACCATGGATACGTTCTCACCGAGTTCAATGCTCTAAAGAAGAGACACAATGATGATGTAACAAAATTAATAAAGAGGTTCCATAAGCTCTATAATAATATTCCTACTGAAATAAAGCCTCCCCAAGCTGCTACTAAGGTGGTCTTTGCAGGAGCTTTTGAACCGGAGTTTGGGTTCACCCTAAGAGAAAGAAAATCCACATCTCTAGATTAGATCTAGACTAATGCATTGGAGGTAGAAGCAAACTTTTCTTCTACTGGTAAATTCAAGGGGAAGACAGAACATGAAGCCAAAAGAAAGAATAGGGAGGAGGCTTCTACTTCAAATCAAGAAAGGGAATTACAAGAGCATTTAATTGAAGAAATGAATAAGCTAATCAAGAGCCTTTAAAATAAGTTTATTAAGCTTGAATTAGAGGCCAAAAATTCCCCTCCTCGTCCTAACCAAATGATTCCTAACTGAGGGTTTAATCCTCAATATCAGAAGCCCCCTCTGAAACTATTGCAGCGGGAGAGGAAGGAACATTAAGACCACATTCAACCCCCTCTATACTTGGAGGGAGAAGTGGATGGACAGGCTAAGGAAGTCATACACAACCAACAAAAATCAATTCCTCTCTTATTCTGATGATGAGGAGGGTGAAATTATTCTACAAGGGGAGAAAGAGGAGAAGGAAGTCCTTCCAGAGGATCAAGATATTGACAGTTACTGCAGATAGTTCATGGATTTTATGCAAGCTCAACTCCACATGAAATATGACCTCAGGTCCTCCAGGAAGAGAACCCAAGTGCAAGAACAAAATGCAGAGTCGATATCAAGAGAAAAAACCCCTCCTAGTCTTGCCAGTAAATGGAAAAATCCATTAGAATATTAAACCCCTCATAAGTCCACTGCATCCACTTCCACAAAGAAATAAGCTGATCCTCCCAAAAATGAGAAGTCCTCATCTATACCATTGAAACTTCCCAACCCTCCTAAAGAACAGTTCAAAGAATCCATTACAGAAAAAGGGCCCATACCCTTTAATCTCCAAAATGAACTAGAGAAGTTCAAGATCCTAGTTCCCCTGATCAAGCTCCTAAAATAGCCTTCATACAAAGCTCAAGTGTCCCAATTCATGTAACCCCATGGTCTAAGCCCTGTGCATGACATCCTCAATCTGCAAGAAGAATGACCCATGGTGGTTTTTGTACCTTATGTAGAAGAGCAGGACTCAACCACTCCCCCGTTCTATGTGACTCTCGTGATACATGACTTACTATTGCACAATTGCATGTTGGATTTTGGTGATTCACATAACCTATTTCCTTTGTATGTCATGGAACAATTGGGATTGTAGATTACAAGGCCTTATAAAGACTTGTATTCTTTTGACTCCAAAAGAGTGAAGTGCTTGGGTATGATAAAAGACCTCGTAGTTAAATTAGCCTAGATTCAAGCCAAAAGTGTGGTAATGGATATTGTTGTAGCTAATATCCCAGCTCGGTTTGGAATGTTGTTGTTCAGATCTTGGGGTTCCAATATTGGAGGCTCAATAAAACTCGACCTCATCTACGCAACTATCCTAGTGTTCTGTGGGGAAGAAACAAGATTATACCATGAGTCCAAGTTTGTAAAGATGGTCACCAAAGTTGATGGTTTGACCAATTATTCTGTTTATGGAAAGGATGGTGAATTTTCCTGTCTTATGCTTGAGCAGGACAAAAATTTTCTGCAAGAAACGAAGGTCTATCCCCTAAGAAAAGGGTATCCCATAGACAGAGTGGAGAACATAATTTGGACCTTGCAGTTTGATGTGGCTTATTCACAAGAAGGAAACAAAGCCGGGGCACTCCTGATATCGTTAGAAGAATGCTTAGTGCCTCTCTCCTTCAAGATGGAATTTGAAGCCACAAATAACGTGGCCGAGTATGAAGCCCTACTATTGGGATTACAAGCATCGAAAAACATGAACATACAGAATGTCAAGGTGTTTGGAGAGTCAGATCTTGTAGTGAGGCAAGTCAAGAGCCAATGCCAAGCTAAGCACCCGTGGCTCAGAGCTTACAAGAACGAGGTATGGGATTTGGTTGAGAAATTATTCTCGGCTTTTAACATTTAGTTCATGTCGAGGGATAAGAACAGAATGACTGACTCACTAGCTGTGGTTGCTAGCAATTTACACCCTCTTTAGAATCCGTTGCTTACATACGAGGTGGAAGTGCGATATCTCCCCTCCATTCTAGAAAACGTGAAGCATTGGCAGGTCTTCAAGGACAAAGATCAAGTCAAGCATTTTATGTAGATGGTGGGTGAATTCTCGAATTTGGAAATAAAATCAGTGACTGAGGATAACAGTGAAGAGCCGAAAATAAGATGGGAGGAGACACTGCCCAGGCACCACGTCTTGCAATTAAAGGGAAATATCATTCCCAGGGGTCCTATGCCATTAGAGAGACTATTTGATAAAACACGATATCCCAGTGAACCCCAACAAACCGTCCCCCGATGAGCAAGTCAGGGATTTGAATATTGAGATAGAGGAAGATTTGAAGGTGGTGAAACTATCGAAAGGAGTCCCTAAAGAATACCAAGGATAATACTTGAAGCTCTTTTGATCGTACAAAGACGTCTTCACTTGGTCATACCAGGACTTGAAGACTTTTGATATTGACGTCATACAACATAAGATACCCCTCAAAGAAGATGTTAAGCCTCATAAACAGAATATGAGGCAGATCAATACTCTTCTTCTCCCGACTATTAAAAAGGAAATAAAGAAGATGTTCTAGGAAAATATCATTGTACCTCTCAGGTACTCGAAATGGGTGGAAAACCTAGTTCCTGTGAGGAATAAAAATGACGAAATCAGGCTTTGCAGACTTCCGAAATATGAACAGAGCCTCACTTAACGACAATTATCCCCTCTTATAGATAGACCACATCTTGCAAAAGGTAGTGGGATCCTCCCGCATGTCCATGATGGACAGTTTCTCAGGATATAACTAGGTGGCGGTGCTCCTTGAAGACAAAAAGAAAATGGCGTTTAGTACGGCTTGGGGAACCTTCATGTACACTCAAATTCCTTTCGGCCTGATCAACGTCGACGCCACATTCCAGCGTGCAATGGACATCGCTTTCACAGGATACCATGATAATTTTTTGGTGATTTATCTATATGACATCACCGTCTTCTCGAAGAGTCATGTTGAGCATATAGAGCATCTTCAACAAACCTTTGACAAATGTCGAAGGTATGGTTTTTCCCTTAACCCCAAAAAATCCATGCTTTCCATGGAAGAAGGGAAGCTATTAGGGCATATAGTAACCAAAGAAGAGGTAAATATTGACCCAAAGAGGGTGGAGGTGATAAACGAAATTTACCTACCAAGAAACAAAAATGAAGTAAAGTATTCATCAAAAGAATAATTTTTCTCAGAAGGTTCATACCAAATTATGTCGAGATCATCTAAAACATCACCAAAATGCTGAAGAAGAATAATGAAGTGAAATGGACTCCTTAACCCAGGGATTCTTTCAACAAGATCAAGTAGGCCTTTGTGGAAGCTCAAGTGCTGGCGGGTCCAGATTATGGAAAGCCATTCACGATTTTTTCTTTCTCCTCCTCTCATACAATAGTTGTGATGTTGATACAATAAAATGATGAAGGGCATGAGCAACCTATTTCATTTTTCAGCCAAGTCCTCTGAGAGGCTGAACTAAAATATAACATCCTGTACAATAAAGCATATGCTCTACTCAAGTCACTTAAGGCATTTCAGGTGTACCTATTACAGTCTATCATAACATCTTACGTACCCACTATAGAAGTGAAGGATATTATAGTGTAGGACGACAATGAAGGAAAAAGGGGCAAATGGATAGCTAGGATTCAGGAGTATGAGATGGAGATAAAGCCTACCAAACTCATCAAAGGCCAAGGGCTGGCGAAAATTCTGCCTGAATCCAACTGTCAAGCTCTAGGGATACATCTGTCTATGACAGGAGGAGAAGCACAGGAGGATACAGGTGTACATGAGGGCATAGAATATTCCACAAAAAATACACATGTAAAGTAACTTCTATCCTTATGGTATAAATATATATTGGAGTACCTTTTAACCTTGAGGTGTCCCCCTAACTATGACAAGACCAAGTATCGCACTTTAAGGTTAAGATCTCAAAAGTATACTATGGAAAATGGGCGACTATTTGGAGGGACCCGACTGGGATTTTACTACTATGTTTAATAGGGAAAGAGGTTGACGAAGTGATGACAGAGTTCCACAAAGGAATACGTGGTGAAATTACAGCTGGTAATCCACTGCTCACAAGATCTTGAGAGCAGGCTTCTTTTGGCCCAAGCTGTTTGGTGACGTACATGCTCGTGTCTAGGCCTACAAAAGGTGTCAGACATTCAAAGGTTCACACCTCTCCCATTGATCCAAATTCATGTTGAAGCTTCATTCAAACAATGGGGAATTGACTTCATAGGTGAGATTCACCCTGCTTATAACAACCAACATCGATGGATCCTCACCGCCACGAATTACTTCACTAAATGGGTTGAGGCTATGCTTGCAAGGAATGCCATATATTTGATGGTAATCAAGTTATTGGAGGAAAACATAATAGCCACGTTTAGATGCCCTGCTAAAATCATAAGGGATAAAGCACAGGCTTTAAAGTCAGCTAGGTTCATGAAGTTCTTTCAGCATTATATTATCAGTCTGGGGAACTCCACTGCATATTACCCACAGAGGAATGAGCTGGCGGAGTCATCTAACAAGACACTAGTGAGGATCTTGAAAAATACCATCAACGAAAACCAAACGAACTGGGATTCCTAGCTTAAGTTTTACCTTTGGGAAAATCGCATCACCACTAAAAGATCCATAGGGAAGTCCCCTTATGAACTGGTGTATGATAGAGAGGCAGTATTCCCTATTAAACTTTCATTACCAGTGGCCCAATTCTTACAAGAGAGCGAGGAAGAGCCAAATGACCTTATCAGAAGAAAGAACCAATTGGTCAAAGTAAATGAAACACGAGAACATGTAAGCCTTACACTAGCAGAGTACTAGGAAAACATGAAAGGCTTATTTTACCAAAGAGCTAAAGACAAGGAAGTCCAAGCAGGGGATATGGTGTTGCAATGGGATCTTAGGCGGTTAGACAAAGAGAAACATGGGAATTTCGACCCCCTTTGGTTTGGTCCATTCAGGGTGGTAGAGGTCAAAGGCAACAATACCTTTGCACTGGAAAACTTGGAGGGAGACATACTGGAGATTCCTGTCAATGGACAGTTTCTCAAGCCTTACTTCCAACACTAATAGCGGGCTACGATGACCCATTGTACATATCCTCAAATTGTATATATGTCATTTGTTATTTTCACATGAATTCCTCTTCTTCTTTTTTATTAAAATTTCTTGAATTTTTTTTAATGATGATCCCGGGCATATCAAGAAGGACACAAGCAAGTGTTCTGCAAGTTCTCGACACACTCGAATGAGTACGTTTTCCCAAATGGAGCCAATTTTGGCTTGTGGTTTTTATGAACGAATAAGGAAACATGGAGATTTAAGCAAATGAAGAGTGGGAACGGATAAAGTGAAGACCAAGAAATTCAAGCATAGGTCAGGTGGACAACCCGCAGTGAAAAGAGGAAAGAGAACTTACCACTTACCTTTTCGCATCGCCAAATGCATTGTATTTACACTTTTGTTAACTTCACCTACACCATTTCCACGATTGCGATGTAAATGGGACCTACCCTCTCTACCACGTCACCTCTCCTCTCATCACACATTACACTTCTCATTGTTTCATTCTTGTTACCTGTCCTAATCCCCAACTCTCGATTGCGATTTGTGATATGAGTTTGACCTACGATAATATTTGACTTTGAAATTTGTGATATTGCAAATCGCAAATGGCAACCTTTACCTCTGTTTCTCATAATAACAAACTCTTGAATCCCCGATTACGATTTGCGAGCAGCCCCACCTCCGTTATGCCATGTCATCTTCCACTCATCGCACATCACACTTCGCATTGCTTCATTCTTGTTACCCATCTTGATCCCCGACTCCCGATTGTGATTTGCGATATGAGTTTGATCTGCAATAATATTTTACTTTGCGATTTGCGATATCACAAATCGCAAATCACAACTTTTAACCCCATTTCTCATAATAACAAACTCCCGAATCCGCGATTGCAATTTTCGAGTAGCCCCACCTCCATCATGCCACGTCACCTTCCACTCATCGCACATCGCACTTCGCATTGCTTCATTCTTGTTACTTGTCCTGATCCCCGACTCCCGATTGCGATTTTCTATATGATTTTGACCTACGATAATATTTGACTTTGTGATTTGCGATATTGCAAATCGCAAATTGCAACCTTCACCCCCGTTTCTCATAATAACAAACTCTCGAATACCCAATTTAGATTTGTGGGTGGCCCTACCTCCTTTCCGCATCATCAAAGCCCTTCCACGACCTTTGTCCCACTCTTTTCAGTGTTAACCATCCTGTTATGTATTAATTTCATAGGCCCCAATTTTAGCTCTTCAATTATAAAGGAAAAGGGGTTGTTACCTCCATTACTCCCACTAACTCCACCATTACTTCCGCCATTTCCATCTATTATCCACACGTCCTATCACTGCTAAACCTCTACCATCTTCCCCTCATCTTTGCTCCCTATCACACATCCAAAGAATCATGATCTAGTTCGGCCCCCCTCCAAAACCCAGTCTCCAGTTTTGCAAGTCAAACACAACATGGGATTTTAGCGAGACAAGCGTAACTATGGTATATTCAGTTTCTACAAGAACTCACCACTAAAACTCTAGGAACGCACAACACGATTGGCCGTTTCGTGACGGTTAATGGAAATCATGAGAATAAGGGAGTGGAGGCTTTCGACGTAAGGTGGAATCATGTGATGGAAGCTAGATTTCCCACCTGTTCATGGCTACTCCTTGCTGCCCCATTTGAAGATTCTAGGATTTTGACTCCATGGCCAACTATGTTGTTTCTTTTACTATTTGATTATGATGTGTTGATGTTGAAGTATCGATTTCACCTGATTCTATTTTGATTTTCTGATTACAGGAGTGATTTCTCAATGCACGCTTTGCGATTTGGTTATTATATTTTGATTTTCACATATGTCGGTCGATCATGAAAGTTTATTCGATCTAAACCCTCAAGGAGAACTCTATGTAGAGAGTTCAGATTTGAAAGAAAGGTTCTGAATTTTGGAGAATTTTTGTTGTACTTCTGTATGATTCTGTTCTTTATGCTCTGAGACACATATTTGGGAGAGTTTTTTTGAACATAATATGATATAAAACATTGTTTATTTGGATTCCAAATGGAGTAATGAGTAGTATGTATCTGTATTCTCTTGTTTTTCAGTAATCTCCTATTTATGTATAATCATATTTCAATGTTCTACTGCTTTGATGATTTGTGTAATGTAGCTGCTGCTGGTATGCATTTTTATTCATGAATTCATGTATGAATGACGCTCATGTGTTAAACTTGTTGTGCCCCCTTAATTCACGCTCCACGAATCTCGATTGTTGGTCACATTCCACTTAGATCCGCTTTCTCTGAGTTCACGAGAGACAGATTCTTAAGACCTTTAAGAATGTCTCTCGTGGGTTCCTCCTTTGTTCCTTCTTAGCACCTCTACATATTTTGAAAGCCTATGCTCACTGTTTCATACTTGGCCCATTTGAAAAGCCACTGAGCCATACAACCTCCTAAGCCCTCTCGCATTATAGGGTAATTCACATGAATCAAACTCGAAAGTCTTCATCATTCATGAACCACCACAATCATTATCCTCTTAATCCATATTCTGTTAGAGGCACCCTTAAAATTTTCTACATATAACCTATGATTTCAAGATGTCCTGGCATTGGTCTTTTGCAACTCAAGGTTGTCTCTAGGAGCAACAATAGTATCCAAAAGAAAACAATTTACATTAAAATCCTACACAGATGTTGATAGGGCTTACTATATTGATGAAGAAAAAAGTGTCAGTGGTGGTGCATTTTATTTCGAAGAATCATTGGTTTCTTTGCTAAGAAAGAATAAACCTTAGTGTCACTATATTTAGCAGAAGTTGAATACATAATAGCTTCATCTTGTGGCATACAATTACTTTGGATGAAGCGGGCTCTAGAGGACATGAAGGTAATATTAAGTGCAATAATGCAATTTCAATAAGCATCTCAAAGAATCTTGTGCTACATTTTGAAACCAAACACATTCCTATAAAGTTTAATTTCCTTAGAGATTAGGTGAATGATCAAAGAGTGAAATTGGAATACATATCAAGTAAAGAGAAATTAATTGATATCTTTACCAAGCCATTGGAAAGAGAACCATTAAAATATTTAAGGCACAAGTTGGGGATATTCCATGCCCCCTCTTCTTATTAGTTCTAATTCAAAGAGGAGCATCAAAGGACTATAGAGAATTTGCAAACGATGGAAAATATAAGGGGGAGTGTCTACATTCATATGAGCAACATAAAAAAGAAGAGTAGAATGAAAGATATGAAGCTACAAATTCAAATCCTATTTCACTCTCTACACAATATATTCATCTTGAAAATCCAAAGCACAAAAATCTCCCCACTATCATGTAAATATCTATAAAGGACGGGTTAACTTTCGTCATGTAGAAAATCATTAATTTGGTTCAACATTCAAAGGGCCAACATTTGATACATAAACCCTATGTAATAAATGTATGTATGATCTATCATTAGAAAAATGGTAAACTTATGCAAATATCAAGTAATATTCTTCAGAATAATAAACATTGGCATTGATAGCCAAAGATTTTTATTTATGAATATATCTCAAATATATTTGTCCATCATTAGAATTTCTTCAAAATGCCTCAAGCCAATCACCATAGCTTCAAATATTTTTATTACTATGCTCATATCTACTTATTTTAGATAGAAAATTACTTCTTTAAACTACACATGTATACAAGTGATGGTTATATAAAATTTTGAAGTTCCTTTGTAATAGAATTGAAAAGGACCTTGATTCCAAAAGCATAAGAATGAGCCTTCTGTAGTGCAAAAGTTATGACTTCCTCAACAATATGCTTTGATTGTGAATACGTTCAATTACAGAGAAGACTTAGAGTGTTAATCTATTTTTATTTGAAAGAAGTTTCAGTCAAATTAAAATCCATAGCCTTGTAAGGATGACAACATAACCTCTAATCATGACCTTTTCTTTGTACTGGTCTCAAAGATAAGTCTAGAATAGTTTATGCAAAAAATTGAGGGAACATCGACACTTCGAAAAGTTGTAAATGAACAAACACAAGCATTAATAGTACTATCTAGTAGAGAGATATGGATTCAACTATGAAGATAGAGACCATACATAAATTAAATGAAACATAGAGACCAACATTGAATATAGATACCACAATCAAATGAAATGCAATGAAGAGACTAACACTAGAGATAAAGACTATAGTCTGATGAAATGAAACATAGAGACCAATGGTGGAGATATAAACCACACTAAGATGAAATGTAACATATAGACCAACGCTATAGATAGAGGCCATCCAAGATGAAGTGCAATGTAGATACCATATTCATAAGTACAATGCAAAGATCATACTTTAAGACATAAACGTAGACATACTAAAAGACATATGAAAATACATACTGATGCATCCGTGGAAAAAAAAAAAACAGACAAAAAAAAACATCTGATGGAAATAAGGGACCAGTGTAGAATTATACTAAAAAATCGTCCACTTTTTATAAGCTACAAACAACAGAGAGCCATCATCGCAGGGGGGGATAGAACAAAATATACAACCTTATATCTTAGAGATAACAAACAACATGATTAACCTCAAACAATTGCATAAAATGGATAAAAAAAATATTAATGATCTGAAGGAAAAATATTTAATTATCTAAGTTTATGGAGTGGGAACTCAATGGAGTAGCATTTGTCGCAATACATAGCATCCAAAATGTAATGCAACAAATGGACAAAGGAATGCCATGTAATAAATATGTGATATGGAAAAAGGAATGCCAAGTGTCATACGTGCTAGATGGACATAGGTCATGGTAGGTGACAAAGGCGAAATACTTTATTGATCAAATGATTTTCTAGAGAATTTGTAACAATTACAGGGACATAGAATCAAGTGGATCTCCCTATGAACATAGTGAAAAAAAATTGATGTGTAAGGCACCAATTAAAAATGACAAGGGATACGTTAAGGAACCAAAGTAGATGAATTGAACCAAAAATTATTAACTTTGACCATGAAATATGTAACAAGTTGAGTACTCCATAATTCATTCCAAAAAATGACAGAATATATATTAAAAGTGATAGTACAAACTTGATATGCAAAGGATAGAGTGAATTTTAAGTTTTAATGGTTATGATAGTGCGCAAAGGGAAGAGAATTTGATGTTATCAGAAAAAAGTTGATTCATTGAATAAAATGATAGTGCATCAGGGGGTAGAGAAAATTCACTGTGCTAAAACCAACAAGGATTCCCTACAAGGGATAAAATTTAACAATGATGTTAATAAATCTAGAACAAGCCATGATCATAGTACGAAATGAATTAATTTTGTTCATACAATTATTTAATTAATAGTTTGACAATGACTATTCCAAAAGATAAATGCTTAGGTTCATAGTTTTGCAAAGGATTAGATGAATGCCCATGTTATCCAAATAGTTTTTTTAGTGTTGATAATAATATTTTATGGTCTAGTATCAAATTGGTTTTGGAAACTCTAAGTGACCTTTCTATACATAGACCCATAACCAATGATGTTGGTGAAATTTCATAAGGAATGCTTTATCAATCAAAATCATTGAATGTAAAAGATAAGATAAAAAAAATATATACCACAAGAGAGTGATCTTGTTCTCAGACTATATATACTACAACGGCGTGATCTTATTCTTAGACTATATATACCACAAGAGCGTGATCTTTTTCTCAGACTTTTTATTGATGGAACAATTATTTATATTGAATAAATGATTTGAAAGTAAAAATTCTTAAGATCGGGGAATCCAATCATCCTTATATCATTATGAAATGGTAATAGTGTTTGGAATGGTATACTTCAACTCAATCTCAAGATCAATATAGCAAAACTTTGTGAATTGTGTTTGTCTCTTCCACACAAAACAAAAAAATTATTATTATTTGCAAACTATAATGAACTCATGTATGCTAGAGGAATCATCAATCTAATAAAGACTATATGTCTTCATTGCACACTAAGAATTCAATAAGTAATTATGTGGAGAAATATAATAGACAACTTATTTTTTGCTTTTCATATTTCAAAAAAAGGTTGCTTCTATCCTTATGGTTGGTCTATAAACTCCACATAGTGGGAGCCATTTGCCAATACATTTTCCATCCATTATGGAAATTAGTATGGTATTTCCTCTATCACCTCTAGTTTAAGAGCCTGTTTTAAAATTATCTTTGAGAGGTTTGAGAAAAAGTAATCCCTTGATGCACTGTATAAGAAGCTCATGGATTATTATTAATTTACATTCTATGCCAAAAGAATTATGGAATATTTTTGCACCTTTTGTTTCAAACTATGTATAAAACCCTTGCTGAAGATGAAGGGGAGGTAAGCAAAAATGAGAACTCATTCCATTAATGTCAAAGGGGGAGGTAAGCAGAGAACAGGATAATTTATCAAGAAAGTAAGGAGACATAAGGAGGAAGAACAAAAAGAGGAGAATCAAAGTGTTTCCATCAATGCCAAAGGGAGAGAACTTTGGTAATGTCAAGTCTGTAACTTTGGAATTGATGTAAAATGGCTATGTTGATGTCAATTGAGTACTTAAGGGTGATGACAAACTGACACAATGCTAATTACATGAGGAAACATGAAGGATGATTACAATGGTTATGTTGATTACATGAGGAAGCAAGGATGATTACCTGAAGACTCAAGGCTAATTCCATGAAGCCTAAAGGCTAATTAAGGTGATGTGATGTTAAAATGTTGATTATTGTATGTTAATAATGTTAAATTTATATTATCTATGAAATTCAAAATCCATAAAGTCCAAGCCATCATATCCAAGAATAACCATGTTGCAGATGCTAAAGACATTTCAGAAGAACGTTTGATGTCATTAAAAATGTAGCTAGTAAAAATATGAAAAATAAACAAATAAATATTTTTTTTTTATCTTATTCAATCATTGTTGTTGGACTACACTTCTTCAGTTTTGTAAGCAATTTGTGCAGTATTTGACATGACTTGAGTCACAAATTTGGAAAGGAAGAGGAAAATTGTGAAAACCCCTAGAATACAAAGTGATAACTCTTCAATTCTTGTAGGTTTTAACCCTGAACATAAATATCTACACACTATTCTTATAACAGAAAATAAACAATAGCAAGAGCATAAAACATAAAACAGATAAACACAGAGATTTTCCCCTGGATCCCAAATCGGGACGACCAGCTTGATTTTCATTATATTCCTTTTAGTGTTACAACACATATATATACATGCCGGAGCATACATAAACCCCAATCCATTAACCCTGGATTAGAACATAACCGTAGTTCCCTTGACCGGATCTACAAAAATACCAGGGGCCGAAAACCATCGAACCCAAAAACCATGTGCAAAACCATGCACAAAACCATGGGCGGATCCGCCTATGAGTGGATCCGCACAAAAAACAAATTTTGGCCGGGGCGCTGCCCCGGACCCCAACGGTGGGGACTGTTTCGCCCCTCGTGACCCCCCAGCTACGCCCGATGCAACATACAGCGCGTGGGGCCAATCGTGGAAAGAATATAACACATACCCAACAATTCTAACTCCTGCATGGAATACCAACATTCGTAGAGCTTTGTATATAAAATATTTCATTTTGAATGAAAAATATGCTAGTTCAAACTAATTTTTAAAGAAAAGTACAATTATAAACAACACAGAAGTAAAAGTGTTGGTAACTAATTGTTTCAGACTAAACTCCCTGCATTCATCAACAGAGATGCATTGCAATTCCAAGACAATCTTGTGGATATTAATAAATTCAAAAGCAAAAAACAATGTTGTATAAAAAGCCACACAATTATCATTAATACAAATCTAATTATTCACTCTTCATTTAGTCAAAGTCAAGTCATTTAGGTTATAGCAGAAATAATTCCTATGTTGCATGAGTCCACAATTAAAGGGAAATCAATCCTTAAAAGGAAACCATTAATCAACCATAATCAAACAGATCCTATTCCTAGAATAGGAACTTCAGCACCCGCTCGCCCGACACTAATCACTCGTAAAGTGCACTCAAGAGGAGGCGGTGACCCTATTCCCATGAACAAAGAAGCCCAAGACTCTGCCTGCTTTATAATCACACCGTTACATGCAGCAGTTGCACCACGGGGAGCAGGACCCTATTCCTTTATACAGGAACCTTCAGCACCTGCTTCCCGGCATCATACATTCCATTAATGAACAGAAATAGATTTCTCAACCTTTTAAGAATGAATGTATTAAACACATGCAGCGTTAAGGAAACAGAGTATTCAATGAACTACAGAACTGTATAACTGGTGTTTCAGCAAACAGAATTAAATGAAGTGCAAACAATATAAAGAAATTAAACAAACTACAGGGACAGAAGGGTGAATCTTGTGAGAAAGGCGGGCCCTTTCCCTCTCACAAGATTCCCCAGGGAAAGAATTAAATTGGAGCGCTCAAAAGAAGATTTTATTCATCTGTCAAAAGGAATGATACATCACAAATGGAGTCTAGCTCCAGTCTGTCAAATACAATGTTCTCCTGTAGTTTTCAAACTTGAACCCCCCTCTGATGATGATGTCTCCTCTTTTTAAAGAGGAGACATCTCCTATAATTACATGAGAGTAAATCTATGTTTATCCCTAATTCTGTTCTTCTTTCTTAAAACAGGACTATTCTGTTCTTCCATAAAAAGCTATTGTTACAACAGATACAACAAGAATGCTATTTTCAGAATAATCCGTGTAACCATGTCTTCATGCTGTTGCCACTGTTCCGCAAAATACTCTTCCAGAATCGCAAATTACAAGTAATGGAATTTGCGTGCTTGCTGGATGTTTCAGCTGTTTCAGCAACAGGGTCAACTGTTTCAGCAACGGAGTTTGACTGTTTCAGCAATGGCCGATTGTTCCAGCACAGCATATACTTATCTGCGATCTTTTAGACTTATGTTAGCAACAATCCACTTCGCTTAATGACAAAATATAAGAGTATTATGGAATTATATGTAAACGGATTAAACATATAATAAAGAAGAGGATTTTATGTACCTTGGGATAAAGTAAATGAAAATGATAATGGAATCATAGTTAAAAATATAACATGATGTCAAAGTATATAGTAAAAATGCTACATAGTGGAGTCCTAACATCCCCCCCAGCTGAAAATGTTGCATGTCCTTAGGCAACCCCTAGTCTGAGTCAGAGTCTGAGTACTGATACTGTGCATGCAAATTACTCAAGCAGTAGCTGGAGAAGGTGGCATCTGTAGGAGCTCGGAATCCTTTATTGTTCTGCAATTGCTGCCATGCTGAAGCTTCATCTCTGCCAGCCAATTGGTACTGACACTGATATTTCTCTGAAGGCAGCCATAGAATTGGAAAATGAAAATGATAACCAATCCAGTTTACTTCACAATGTCGAATGCATTTGATATAAGTAGGTACCCTGGAAAGTGCAGCTTGGAGATTATCAGGGTTAAAAGGGTGATAATCTTGTCTTTCTTTACATGACTGCTGCCAAAACATAGTATTGGCCTTCAATGCAGCAGCCTCCTTTACTCTGATTTGTTGTTGACACTTCAAAAGTGTTGAAGCCTGTAGTTGTTGCATGTACCTATGCATTCCTGGCTTCTGTAAGAATTGGTGATATTGTGCTATAAACATGGCCGGACTTAAAGGTTCTGGTCTAATCCAAAGGAGCCTATTCTCCTCATTATGACTACTTGCAATAAACGCAGTTTGCCAGGTGAGCTGATTGGCCAAAAATGAAACAAATGCCCTTATTTGTATATCACCTGCAATTGGAATGAGATTGACTCTTCTATTGTCGGGAATGGCCTCATTATGGAGGTAAAGTTCGCACAGCAAATGCTGGTCACTTTCAGGGGCCTCAGCAAAAGTCTCAACAAATTGTTCTGAAGTAAGAAATTCATGAGGTCTGCCATCCTTTATTGCTTTTAATTGAAAATAAACTAATCGTTCAGAAAGGAAGAGAGAGTAATTTACAGAGGGTTTGCGGGTAGCCATCAACTTCTGCACTAATGAAAACATCAAGGCCATCTTTTCCTTAGATTCCTTGACTTCCTTTTTGGAGTCCCTGAGCTGTTGCAACATCTGTTCCCAACTATCCCAGTTGGCATACATGTGGTTCTGCCATGCTAACTTATGCTGCTGTAGTATTGTATCTTGTTCTTCAGCATATTTTTTCTTCCATTTGTTCATCAATTCCAATTGATTCCATGGCAGGGTCTGTGTGCTAGCATTAGAAGTGCTGGGTTGGGACATTGTTTGAGTTGCTGCATTGACTGACTCAGGGCAAGATACCTGTGGTTGTGTTTCTGTCTGAGTGGCTGCACTAATTAGCTCAGGACAAGATATCTGAGGTTTAGTTTCTTTTTCTACACTTTTTAGAAGCCCTACTGGTTCTTGTGGAGCAGTAGGGCATTCTTCTTTTATTACAACTGATGTAGATGCCTCAGATATTTGAATTTTGACTAGTTTGTAGCCTGCCTGCTGGTAAATATTGCCACACTCATGGCACATGTATTCCCTGCATGGCTCCCTATTTTGTGATGATGTTGTGTGTGCTAGCAGATAGAGATTCAGTTCTCTATCGAAAGCTTCTCGTGCCATGATTAGTTCATTCTTAGAGGCTTCCAACTCAGACTTCAAAAACTGATTTTCTTCCAATAAAGATGCCACAGTATATGAACCCTGTATGTTGGTTGATTCTACTGGGATTGTCTGCTGATGTACAGCCGTGGCTGGTTCTTGTGGAGCAGCTACGGCTGGTCTCCCTGTATCATCGTGCTTGGTGTATGATTTTTGTACCACAGTGGCTGGTTCTTGTGTTTCAGCCTCTGGGTAAGTGACTGGTTCTTGTGTGACAGTCACTGTTTCGGCCATAAACAATGTCGTATTATCCCAGGGCACTGGTTCTTCTGTGACAGTGCCACCGGACAAGACGGGTTGGGGAATTGGAAATGGGGGTGAAGATTGGAGTTTTAACAGAATGGTGGCGGGGTCAGGAGAAATGGGAGTAGCTCCTGTTTCAACAGTCATCTTCATTTTCCTTTTTGGTAGGAAAGCAGAGAAATCACTGTCTTTCCTTTTCTTCGTAGGGGAAGATTCTTTTCTGGGGGAAAGGCTTTCAGAAGAAGTAAAAATTTGGAATTCGGCCCTTGTTCGACGTTTGGAGACAGCGACTGTTGGGGTTCTTTTCTTCCTTTTATGAGTAGGTGGGGATGGGGGTGTTAGAGAGTCATCGCTAGGGATAGAAATAGTGGGATTGGTTGACTCTACTAAGTGGGATGAAGTTGGGTTTGGGTCAACTGGCTCTGAGGGTGGGATTACTGGGGAGTCTGGGATATCATCCAATTGCCCTTCATGAGGAATCTTAGGAGTTCCTTGGGAGCTTTCAGCTTGTTGGGGGATTTGGGCCTACTGAGGAACTTCAGCCTGCTGGAGAAGAAGGAGTGGATTATTCAGAGGGAGGTTTTGCTGAGAAAAACCCCTCTGAATTAACAATTGGCATAAACGATGATGGGTGAGGGATAACAATGGGAATTTAGCCCGTCTGCAATAATAAGACATGTTTTTGATACAACCAAGTAGATAATAGGGAATATTAAGTAATCGACCATTCCTTAAATGATTCATCAAAACGAAATCGTGCTGGTAGACTACCTGGTAATGCCCTTCACATGTCAAGTAGTGTTTGATGAATTCTGCTACTGTCGGCCATGGTCAAGGAAGTGAATGCAGACTTACTCCGCGGCCCTTAAGTTCAACTGGTTCATCTGGACGAAGGAAATCTTGCTATGCATTTAAAATCACTTGCTTCCTACTGAACCAACGAGTCCCAATAGCTGGCAGACCTGAAACTTGAACTATGTCCTCCTCTGTAACTGAAATGCGGACGCCTTGAACCACTGAGAAATTCCCCTGAAGATTTTGTGCAAACTCTAAAACCTGCTCCTGATCAAATTCTCCTAACCGTTCAAAGTATGTTGTCCATCCTGCTTGTTGGAAAATTTGATAGGCTTCCGGGAACATTTGAAGAAGATTCATCGAACCGAGCTCGTGTCTGATAGCCGACCCTCCCATGGCTGCTAGCTTGAGTTATATGCAGAGGCACAGAAGACAGAAACACAGGCGTTGGTCAAGCTAATTGTTGCAACAGAGGATGCGGAGTCTCAATGACGGCGGAAGTGGATATGAAGAATGACGGAGGATTGGTTAATGTGAAATGATTATTCAGTTTTCGAAATTCCCCCCCCTACGTATGGTGCAATGATGATTGGGCGTGTGGAGATTGCAACCATTATGAGCAAGATCCTCTCTTTAATATATAATTTAACTGCATTACATTAAAACCACATACCTTACAATTTTACCTTTGGTTTAATAATTCGAAGTGTAATGTGCTTCATAGTGGCTTAATATAAATGGAAGAATCTGTAGATTTCTCTGAAAAAACAGGAGTGTAACAGGATCTGCTCAACACTAAATAACTTTCACCCAAGGGATATGAAGCGTAGCAGTGGAGAACTAAAAAGCTTGTAAAGCAGCGGGAAGAAATGATGTTTTAATGATGAAATGATGAATGACAGGTTGCTGAAACTGGTGTTTCAGCAACGGAAAAATGAATGACGCGTTGCTGAAACTGGTGTTTCAGCAACGGGAAAAATCAGGAAAATGGGATAAATGACTTGGGTTTGAACAAGTGGGGGAAGTGTTTGATAAGGGATAATTCCAGTAGTAAGGGATAGGAAATACTAGCTGGAGGATGATATTTCAGGAATGGTAGAAGTGGGAAAAATGGGAAAAAGGGCAATAATGTAGAAATGGGGTGAAGGGATATTGCTAGGAAATGGGTTGAAAATGAAGGGAACAAGCTTCTGTGATTGAAGCCTCAGATCTTCTCATGATGGATCTGTCCTCCTTAGTGAGCTTTTCCAGAATCTGCAAAATTGAATTGTAATATGCCAACCCTTGATAGGGATTATTAGTCTTAAATCTAATCTAATCTAATACTAAAAAAATAGTGCAGAAAATTAAATGCTGTGAGGAGCAGAAGACTCCCCTAGAAAAAGATAATGAATATCAGTCATGCAAGCAGTCTTGAAATCCTCTTTAGAAACAGGGCGCTGGTATAGACGGAGCCTATGACCATTGACTAGTAGAGGTGTTTTAGAATCATCAATTGTTAAAAGTCTTACCGTTCCATTAGGAAAAACAACATCTACCTCATATGGTCCAAGCCAGCGTGTATGTAGCTTACCCTGAAAATTTTCAAACCGAGAGTCATACAACAAGGCCCAATTACCTTTTTGGAACCGCTTGTGTTTGATAATTTTGTCATGCCACTTCATTCTCTGTTGTTGAATCATGGTTGTTTGGTGAATGGCATCTAATCTCTTTTCATCCAACTCAAGAAGCTGCTGCAACCTAGCTGTCTGCACATCAGTCAAATCAAGATTAACAGCTAAAGCAGTTCTTAGAGTTTTGATTTCAAATTCCACAGGAAAAACAACATTTTTACCATAGACCAATTCATAGGGAGAGAAACATGTAGTGTTTCTCCAAGTAGTTCTGTAAGCCCATAATGCTTCAGGCAGCCTTTGAGACCAATCCTTCCGATTGTCCTTCACTGTTTTAGTTAGAATGGCTTCTAATACTTTGTTTGTGCTTTCCACCTGCCCATTGGCCTGGGGGTGGTATGGTGTAGTCATTCTATGTTGAATATGATATTTCTGAAGGGTAGACTTAAAACCATGAGAATTGAATGGAGGTCCTCCATCTGTAACTAGCTCTCTAGGAATTCCAAATCTAGTGAAGATTTCTTCAAATAAGAAAGCTAGGACAGCCTCTTCATTAGCTCTAATGAGTGCTTTGGCCTCCACCCATTTAGTCATATAGTCTGTACAGACTAATATATAAGTTCTCTGATTGGATGGAGGATTAATGGGTCCTATAAAATCCAAGGCCCATCTTTCAAATGGTTCAGAAACTACCTGAGGGTTTAATGGCATTTGATCTCTATGGTTGGGTTGACCCATTCTCTGGCAGTTGTCACAAGCCCTTACATATTTCTTTGCATCCTTAAATAATGAGGGCTAATAGTAACCCATCCTCAGAATTTTGTGTGCTGTTCTTTTATCAGCGAAATGCCCTCCACAAGGGCCATCATGACAAGCTTTCAGTATGTCATACACTTCATCTTCCCTAATGCATCTTCGGATTTCCTGATCAAGCCCTGTGTAGAAAAGACACCCACTTATCCAGCTATACCTGGCACTTTGTTGAACAATTTTTCTCTTTTCTCTGTATGACAGGTGTGATGGTAATTTTCCTGCAACCAAATAATTAGCAATATCTGCATACCATGGAGAGTGAGCAGATGCTGCAAACAAATACTCATCAGGAAAAGAATCATCTACTGGAATATCATTGTCAGTTTTTAACCGTGAAAGGAAATCAGCCACCACATTTTCTTTACCAGGCCAATCTACAATTGTGATATCAAATTCCTGCAGTAATAATAGCCATCTGGTAACTCTAGAATTTGTAACAGATTTGTTCATTAAATAATTGATAGCTGAGTGATCAGTGTGCACAAAAGTAGAATAACCAGTGATATAGTGTCGAAATTTATTAATGGCATAAATTACTGCAAGAAATTCCTTTTCGGTAACTGTGTAATTAAGCTCAGCAGGGGTCATATTCTTACTAATGAAGTAGATAGCATAAGGAAGATGATTCACCTCTTGTCCTAAGACAGCTCCAATTGCAGTGTCTGAAGCATCAGAGGATATATGAAAAGGGAGGGCCCAATCAGGCCCCCTCAAAATAGGAGCAGTAGACAACTGATGCTTGAGTTCTTCAAAAGCTTTCTGACAAGAATTAGTCCACTTAAATTCAGCATTTTTCATAAGAAACACAAATAATGGAGAAGCTATCTTAGAAAAATCTTTAATAAATCTTCTGTAGTATCCAGCATGTCCTAGAAAACTTCTCACATCAGTTTGTGTTTTAGGAACAGAAAGATTCTGAATGACCAATATTTTAGATGGATCTACCTGAATACCTTGAGATGAAATAAATGTCCAAGCACTATTACTTCACTCATCATCATATGGCATTTTTCAGTACTTAGGGAGAGGTGAGCTTGTATACATCGTTTAAGTACTTTCTCAAGGTTTTGTAATGCATCTTCAAAAGACACACCATAAGGAGTAAAATCATCCATAAATATTTCCATAGAGTCATTCAACATATCAG
Source organism: Pinus albicaulis (assembly GCA_034641835.2). Classification (NCBI taxonomy): domain Eukaryota; kingdom Viridiplantae; phylum Streptophyta; class Pinopsida; order Pinales; family Pinaceae; genus Pinus; species Pinus albicaulis. Next base: position 773,707,496 of record CM076578.1, read on the forward strand.
AAAAAATTCCTATAACAGCCCTCTGAAAAGTTGCTGGTGCATTACATAGCCCAAATGGAAGAACTTTATAAGCAAAAGTTCCCCAAGGGCTAGTGAAAGTGGTCTTGTCCTGGTCTTGGGGTGCAATTCTAATCTGATTATACCCACTGAATCCATCTAGAAAAGAAAAGAATTTCTTCCCTGCCAGACTATCCAACACCCGATCAATGAAAGGTAAAGGAAAGTGATCCTTTTGAGTAGCTTTGTTCAAGGCTCTGTAGTCAACACATACTCTCCATTTCCCATTTTTCTTAGGGACAATTACCAATGGGGAAACCCATTCACTGTCAGATATAGGGTATATAAATCCTGCATTAAGAAATTTCTGAAGTTCTTCTTTAACAATTTCTCGTAAATTAGGATTCATTCGTCTTTGGGGTTGAAAAACAGGCCGGCATCCCTCTTTAATGTAAATTCGATGAGTACATAATTCAGAAGAAATACCTTTCATATCCGTGTAATCCCATGCAAATGCTTCCTTATATTCATGCAATAACTTCATTAATTGCTGTGTTTCAGCATCTGTTAGATCAGGATTTATGTTTAATGTCTTGCCAGGTTCAATTTCAACTGTTATGCTTTTAGATGAGATGGTGGTTAATGTCTGGGATGAATCTTCAGATTCAATCTTTTCTTGTGTATCAGTTTCAAAAATTGCAGTTAATTGATTATGTGTTCCAGCACTTACAGAAGAAGGTTCACAAATAAAATTATTAATTATCTCATCCTCTGTATTGTCTTTAAGAGTTAAAGCTTGTCCAATAGTTAGAATAGGCTGAACAGCATTATCATCATAATCCATCCATATAGAATCTTCATTATTAATTATTGGTGTAGCATGAGGATAAAGAGTAAGCTTTTTTGTTTCATAACCATTAGAAATTGTCATTGAACCAGATCTGCAACTGATAAAAGCATCAGCTGTGGCCAGCCATGGCCTTCCTAGAATTAAGGGATGTCCCCCCAGCTTTGTTTTAGTCTGCAATACAACAAAATCAGCTGGGTATTTCTAGGATTCAACTGAGATAAGTAGATCCTCAACAACTCCTTCAGGTTTAATTGTAGAACGATCAGCCAACTCTAGAATGGTGGGTGTATCTCTGATTGTGTTATTCAGCTGTAATAATTGTGAAGTTTCAAGAGTCATTATGTTAATTGCAGCACCTAAATCTACCAGAACTTGGGGAATCATTGTTTTACCAATCTGAACTGTCACAGTAGGATGGCCGGGATCACCATATTTCACAGGATGGGCTTTTCCGGACATTAATGCAGATAAGTCACCCATCACATGTACTGTAAGGGGATCTTTAGTTTTCCTACCAGGTTTCTTAACACAAATATCCCTTATTGTTCTGGCATAAATTGGTACATCTCTTAATGCTTGTAAAAGTGGAACATACAAATTTTGCAATTCCCCTAAAAGATTAAAAGCAGGTGTTTCAGGCGTTCTAGTTAAAACCAAACGCTCGGGGAATGGTGGTTCTGTTATTTCAACATTTTTGTTAAAAGGTGGTTGTGCTTTCTTATGTTTCTCAGTTTCATCTTTATCAGAATCAGAAGAGGTTATGTCATCAATAATAGGCTCTACTATTTTCCCAGATCTTAAATGAATATCATTACATTGCATAGTAGGAAATATAGACTGATTCTGAATATCAATGACTTGCACAACTTTATTATTGGGGTTAGGATTTGGTTGCACAGGTAGCTGGGGTCTCATTTGGTTATTTGGCGGAGCATTTGATGGTAGAGGGAGTGGTTGTTGGAATTGAGGCAATTGATTTGGATACGAGAGTTGTTGGCTTCTCCAATTTGAATTCCAAGGATTAAAAGAAGATGGTTGTTGTGGGGGCCAAGGAGTCCACATTGAAGGATCAACAAAGGGAGGGTTTGATTGCTGCATGGGTGGGAAATTCATTTGATTAAAGGGTGGGTATTGCTGAATGGGTGGGAAATTCATCTGATTAAAGGGAGGGTAATTTGTTTGACCGAAAGCAGAATAATTATTCCAATGATTAAATGGCATACTAGAGTTCATACCTTGTCCTTTTGGTTGCCATTGTCTTCTTTGAGTTAGCAGGTAAACTGCTTCAGCTTCTTCTTCCGTTGGCTGCAATGCTGCCTTTATTCCTGGTAGAGATGGACATTGTTTTGTTTCGTGGTCTTTCTCACAAAGGGTGCAAATTGTTATTTTGTCCATTGGGCATTCCCTTAGTGGATGTTTGTCTCTGCACTTTGGGCAAAAGACAGCCAGAGTTGCTTCTGCTTCAGCCTGCTTCTTCTTAACCTGTAAAGTGTCAATTTGTGAAGAAAAAGAACTTAACATCTCAGTTTTAAATTCTTCAAGTAATTTACCTATTTCAGCTCTTGTTGCTCCTCCACTAGCTGATTTCTGCACTCTTGAATAGGTGGAATCTCTATTACTTACTCTGTTCCTTGCAGCTCCTCTTGAACACCTCTTAGAAAGTTCAACAATCTCATCATATGATTCCTTAGATATATCTCCTTTGCCAAGCATGTTTAACATATCTAAACAATCATCCCTTAAACCTCTAAGTAATATTGTTTTGTGAATTTCCTTACTTATATTCGGATGATCAGATCTCTGAATATTGTACTGCAACCTTTCTACATAGTCCTCCAGATTCTCGTCCGGCTTTTGTGCCATATTGAATAGTTCATCCTTCTTTTCTCTCGTCCGACAGTAGTCTTGATATTTAAGCAGAAATTTCTGTTTCATCTGCTCCCAAGTTGTGATTACCTGACTCCCAAGGCTCATGAACCATCTTAGAGCATTTCCTTTTAAGGTTGCTGGAAACAGTTTCAACTTTTGAGCATTAGTAACGTAATCATAACTTCTGCATAATATATCAAATTCAAAAGGGAATTCATCCGGATCTTCAGAGGATAAACCATGAAAGTTAGGTAAAGCAGACAATGGAATGTTTTTCATAGGAGTTGTCCCTGCAGGGAGATCACTGATAGGAAATCCCAAGGTAGAGAGGGAATTTTCATCCCTTCCTTCTCCTTCGGGTTCTACACGTCCTCCAACAAAGAAATCGTCATTGTTTCCTTCCATTGTTGGCTCTCCTACTGCACTTGCTCGATTGTCAAAGTCTTCTACTGGCTCTTCAATGTTTTCCACTGGTCGTCCAACACTCTCTATTATTTCCTCAACGTGCTCTGCTGATTTACTAATACTTCCTTCTGACTCTCCAGCACTGACTGCTGGTTCTTCAGTCACTGGCTCTTCTATATTTTCAGGACCCACAACTTCCTCTGTTTTGTAATCTGATTGAGGGGAGTGCTGAAGTTTTGGTCTCCGAGAACTTAATCTCTGTGATGATTCAACCTTTGATACAATCTCGTCAATAAAAGTCTTTCTTCCTCCCCTTCCTTTGCCTTTGCCACCTGTGGGGTTAGTTTTCTTCTGGTTTCCGCGTCCTCTCATACAATCTGCACATTTAAAAAGAAAAGATTAATGCTTTTGAAATCTATAATTGCCTTCCCCGGCAACGGCGCCAAAATGTTGGTTGCTTTAATTGTTTCACAATTCAAGCTCCACATAAATTGTCAACCCGAGGAAGTCTGTTTATTCCAAAGACAATCACGCACTGGATATGCTCAAATTCAAAAGAAAAAACAATGTTGTAGTAAAAAGCCACACAATTATCATTAATACAAATCTAATTATTCACTCTTCATTTAGTCAAAGCTGAAGTCATTAGGTTATAGCAGAAATAATTCCTATGTTGCAGTTTAGAGTCCAATTAAAGGGAAATCAATCTGCAGAAAAGGAAACCAATCAACCATAATAGGAACAGGACCCTATTCCTTAATTAGGAACTTCACACCGTCGCCCGACACTAATCACTCTGTAGAAAGCATCACTGAAGAGAGCATGACCGCGGATATTCCCATGAATGAAGCTCCAACACCTCTCTGTTTTCAATCACACCGAGAGATAAGGCAATTAATGGGAGTAGGACCCTATCTTGTTACAGAACCTTCAAATACCCTGCTTCACGCATCATACATTCAATGAACAAGAATAGATTTCTCAATCTTTTTAAGAATGAATTAAAACACATGCAACAAGTATGAAATGTCGCAGTATTCAATGCATCCGTTTAACCGTATAACTCGGTGTTTCCGCAACGAATTAAATGAAGTGCAAACAAGATAAAAGAACAGGAACAAACCATGGTGGACCAAGGGTGAATCTTGAGAAGAGCAAATCTTTGCTTTTTCCTCTCACAAGATTCCCCAGGGAAAGAATTAAATTGGAGGGCTCAAAAGGAAATTTTATTCATCTGTCAAAAGAAATGATACATTACAAATGGAGTCTAGCTCCGGTCTCTCAAACACAATGTCCTCCTGTAGTTTTCAAACTCGAACTCCCTTCTGATGATGATGTCTCCTCTTTTTAAAGAGGAGACATCTCCTACAATTACATGAGAGTAAATCTATGTTTATCCCTAATTCTGTTCTTCTTTCTTAAAACAAGACTATTCTGTTCTTCCATAAAAAGCTATTGTTACAATAGATACAACAAGAATGCTATTTTCATAATAATCCGTGTAACCATGTCTTCATGCTGTTGCCACTATTCCGCAAAATACTCTTCCAGAATCGCAAATTACGAGTGACGGAATTTGCGTGCTTGCTGGCTGTTTCAGCTGTTTCAGCAACAGGGTCAACTGTTTCAGCAACGGAGTTTGACTGTTTCAGCAACGGCCGATTGTTCCAGCACAGCATATACTTATCTGCGATCTTTTAGACTTATGTTAGCAACAATCCACTTCGATTAATGACAAAATATAAGAGTATTATGGAATTATATGTAAACAGATTAAACATATAATAAAGAAGAGGATTTTATGTACCTTGGGATAAAGTAAATGAAAATGATAATGGAATCATAGTTAAAAAGATAAGATGATGTCAAAGTATATAGTAAAAATGCTACATAGTGGAGTCCTAACATGTCATAGTGGAACGTTCAG
>CM076578.1:773712643-773787424 GCA_034641835.2 Pinus albicaulis
ATGTGGAAAGAAAACAACAAGTGGGAGAATGTTGGGTATGTGTTATATTCTTTCCACGATTAGCCCCACGCGCTGTATGTTGCGTCGGGCGTAGCTGGGGGGTCACGAGGGGCGAAGCAGTCCCCACCGTTGGGGTCTGGGGCAGCGCCCCGGCCAAAATTTGTTTTTTGTGCGGACCCACTCATAGGCGGATCTGCCCATGGTTTTGTGCATGGTTTTGCACATGGTTTTGGGGTTTGATGGTTTTCGGCCCCTGGTATTTTTGTAGATCCGGTCAAGGGAACTACGGTTATGTTCTAATCCAGGGTTAATGGATTGGGGTTTATGTATGCTCAGGCATGTATATATATGTGTTGTAACACTAAAAGGAATATAATGAAAAATCAAGCTGGTCGTCCCGATTTGGGATCCAGGGGAAAATCTCTGTGTTTATCTGTTTTATGTTTTATGCTCTTGCTATTGTTTATTTTCTGGTATAAGAATCGTGTGTAGATATTTCTGTTCAGGGTTAAAACCTACAGAAATGACAAATAAATTATCCAAGATTTGAAGACCCAATTGTTCTCCAAATTCGACATGAAGGATCTTGGTGCTGCAAAATATATTTTGGGCATGGAAATTAAGAGAGATCGGGCAAAGAGGAAGCTCTGGTTAAACCAGAGGAAGTATGTCGAGACTATATTGCAGAGGTTCAATATTTAGGATAGTAAACCGGTGAATGTTCCTATTCCTGTAGGTGTAAAGTTGTCTGCTGAACAGTGTCCCAAGACACAAGAAGAAGAGGAGGATATGTCCCGTGTTCCATATGCAAGTGGAGTGGGTATCTTGATGTATGCAATGGTCTGTACTAGACCAGAAATTGCACATGCAGTGGGAGTATTGAGCAGGTTTATGTCAAACCCAGGGAAGGAGCATTGTACAACAGTGAAGCGGGTTTTCAGATATTTACGTGGCACTAGTGATTATGGTTTGTGCTACCAAGGAAGTCCAAGATTGGAAATAATTTTGGACATTCGTGGTTTTGTTGATGCAGAGTGGGCTGGAGATCTGGACCAAAGAATATCTACAAGTGGGTATGTGTTTAGCCTATTTGGAGGCGCAGTCAGTTGGATGAGTAAAATACAGTCTGTAGTGGCACTTTCAACTATAGAGGCAGAATACATAGCAGCCACTCATGCAAGAAAGGAAGCAATTTGGTTGTAGAGATTGTGTTCAAGTATGGGGTTGGTACAGCAAGCTATAAGGATAGACTGTGATAGCCAAAGTGCAATTTTCTTGGCTAAGAACCTTACTTATCATTCAAAGACAAAGCACATTGATTTTCAATATCACTTTGTTAGAGATATGGTTGAGGCTAAAAGGGTGTTGCTGGTAAAGGTAGACACTTTGAATAATGTTGCAGATGCATTGAAAAAGTTTGTGAGCACTCATAAGTTCTCTTGGTGTAGAGAAACAATGGGTGTTGAAGAATTGGCCTAATGACTAAGCTCTCCTATGGCCCCTTGTGGAAAGAAAACAACAAGTGGGAGAATGTTGGGTATGTGTTATATTCTTTCCATGACTAGCCCCACACGTTGTACGTTGTGCCAGTCGCAGCAGGGGGGTCACAGGGGGGGCGCCAATGCCCCAGAAATTATTTTTTGGTGTGCGGACCCACTCGTAGGCAGACCCACCCATGTTTTGTGCATGATTTTGCACATGGTTTTGGGGTACGATGGGTTTCGATCCCTGGAATTTTGTAGATCTGGTCAAGGGAACTATAGTTATGTTCTAATCCAGGGTTAATGGATTGTGGTTTATGTATGCTTTGGCATGTATATATATGTGTTGTAACACTAAAAGCAATATAATGAAAAATCAAGCTGGTCGTCCCGATTTTGGATCCACGTGAAAATCTTTGTGTTTATCTGTTTTATGTTTTATGCTCTCGCTATTGTTTATTTTTTATTATAAGATTCATGTGTAGATAATTTCTGTTTAGGGTTAAAACCTACAATTCTTTGATTCAGGCGTTGTCTTGGGTTATATAATATTGTTAATTTAATTTTATGACAACCTAGTGGTGAATGGTTATGTCGTATTAGACTATGGCTCGCATTGTATGTTATGTTAGGTCGATGGACTAGAGAGCTTAGGCTTGGTTTAATAACACATAATTTATTTTTATGAAATTAAATTTTAACACAGAGAGTCATGTTATGTGTGGGAGTATGTTGTGCCTTGGGACTTGGCATCAGGCTCAATTGGCATATAGAAATAAAGGGCCAACTTTTGATTGGGCTTGTAGTTCAAATAACATATATTTTAATTTTTATGAAATTAATAATAACAACTATTTAAAATTCAAATGGGAATGTATAACCGAGTCGACATAAAAATCTCTCTTCTCCCTACAAATAGGAATTAGGATTATACTGTGACGGATTTTACTTACAAGCATGGAGAGTCGAGGCAATTGGAATTCAATGTCAAACAAAACCCAACTTTGTCACTTATCGTTACAGTCAACATCTATTTGTGCATCCCCTTTGTTGATGCTTCTTTCTTTTTCCTTATGACACATATGCATCCCTAGTATTTCATTTACCTTTCATTTTGCGTATTTCTCTTTGACTCTCTAAATTTACATCTCACGACTGCGGCTAGAAATATATCTCTCAAATAAATCTAAATATTTTATCGTCACCCCACCTTGAATCGGAGATTCAAGCCCGCGTCATAGATCTTGAGCCTTGACTCATCGCTTTAAGTGATGAATCGAGCATCGATTTCATAGATTGATAGTTAAATTCTGAGTCCACCAGTCGAAAATACTCACCTAAAGAAGTGCACACATATAGTGCACCAAGAAATGTAATATCATATTCAATGTGTCTTTTACTGCATACGCAAAAGAGAGAAAACATCCTACTGATATCTTGAATTTTTAGCATTTGGGTGGGGCTATAGAACTACGAGGAATAAACTAAGGAAAATATAATGATAATTATGTCGGTTATAATAATTCTGATTGAATTTTCCTATCATTAACAAAAATTGCAGTTAAACTTAAATTTCACAACAATTTTGTGCCGTGTGGAGAGCCTAAAGGTATGTAAGAGTTCAAAATTCACTCTGATACCAGATGTAGAGCCCCAAAAATCGGGGCATTTAACTAGAATTTTCCTACTCACAGATTGAAGCATAAATCAAAATGAATTGATAGAGGCATTAAATTTAACTCACATAACTAACAAATTTATTCACAGAAGAATAACTAGGACGAATTTGGTGATGTGCTGGGTTGTGGCTCTTCCTGTGGATGTAGCGGACATGTTACCAAATCAATATTTTCCTCCCATCCAATCTAGAATTTTCCAAAGCAATCCTAGATCCAGAAGATATCTTTTCTGCCCCCGTGCCTAGAATTCCAAGAACTGTGAAGACTCGTTTCAAAACAAATTCACACCACCCACTATTTCCTCATACAATAATTTTCTTCTGTGTGCAGAAACCAACAAAGGAAAAACCTTCTCTTCATGATTCATATTCCTCCCTTTTATAACTTTGAATCACCCCTTCATTTATGTAGATATTATAGAGTCATTTATGGAGATATTTATATAGTCATTTATGTAGATATTATTTTGTTTAATTACTTTAAGATTAACTTTATTATATTTTGCTTTTAAATTAATTAAATTAACTTTATAATTTTAATAAAATTATATTATTACTTTATTTGTTCACTTAAATATAATTTGTACTTAATTATATTTATCTTGATCAATGCTTTACCATGCATACATATATAAGAGTTGTATATGTGTTATCTACCTAGCTTTATATTTCATTATATCTTGGCGAGATAGAAATGCATTATGATATTCAATTCATTACCCTAACTCAGATATTACTTCGATATTTATTAAAGGTCTCACTCGACATATTTATTATATCAAGGTAGTTAAGGATCTATTTCCATAATTGACTTATTAATCTGCTTAGTTATTCTTAATACTAGCAGGTATGTATACTAGTGCGATGTATGCGATGTATGCATATGTAGTTACCATATGCATATGTCGTATACATGTTAATATTATAAATGGTTCATTACATCTCCCAAAGATGTACCACATCTTGCAGAGGGTAGCTGGGACTTCTAGAATGCCACTCCTTAATGGATACTCAGGATACAATTAGATATTGGTGCATGAAGATGACCAAGATAAAACAATAGTTACAACACCATGGGGTACTTTCATGTATGCTAAAATACCAGTTGGGCTAAAGAATACATGGGCTACATTTCAGCGGGCTATGCACATTGCTTTATCGAATGAAAATGATGTATTTATTGTGGTTTACCTTGATGATATTACTGTCTTCTCACATTCAGAAGATGAGCACTTATATCACTTGAGAATAATGTTTCAAAAATGTAGGAAATTCGGCACTTCATTGAATCCTAAGAAAAGCCTATTTTCCATGGAAGAGGGAAAGCTTCTTGGGCACATCATCTCGAAATATTGTGTCTAAATTGATCCCTCTAGGATCGAATCAATTCAGCAGTTGGACTTCCCAAGGAAAAAAAAGAGATCCAATCATTCAACGATAAGATAATTTTTTTGATTAGATTCATCCCCAACCTTGTTGAACACCTTAGAGATATGACAAACATATTGAAGAAGGATAGTGAGGTAAGATGGTCAGAATATACAAAGAAATCATTCAATTCAATCAAATTTTATTTAACATGTGCACCCATATTAATCAGCCCTGATTATACTATGGACTTCATTATCTTTTCATTCGCTTCCGAACACTCCTTGGCTATCGTCCTAATGCAGAAAAAGGACTCAAATATGGAGCATCCAATTTCCTTTTTTAGTTCGACCATAAGAGATGCGACACTGAGATACACCATTATTGAAAAACAAGCTTAAGCCTTGGTGAAGGCATTGAAATAATTTCGGTTATACATCCTTCACTCTCACATCATTGCTTATGTTCTTAATGTAGCAGTGAAATATGATTTGATGCAAACTGATCTCAAAGGTAGGTGAGGAAAATGGATTGCGACCATGCTTGAATATGACCTAGAGGTCAAGCCCACAAAACTGGTAAAGGGACAAGGTTTGAAAAAGTTGATGGCAGAATCTAATCTTCATGCGCTCGATATTATTTTTATTTCTGCACTTTCTGAAGAGGAGGTTGATGACTCATTGGCATAGGTATCTTAGATTTTAATTTCATCGCCTTGGTATGTTGGTATTGTTTATGTACTTCAACACTTAAATCCTCCATCAGGTGTGTCTAAAAGCAAGAGAAGATCACTGAAATTAAAGGCTTCAAAATATTGTATTTTAGACAACTCTTTGTACTGGAAAGACCCGGGAGGTGTATTGTTGAAAGCGAAGCGAAGGAGATGATGAATGACTTTCACAATGGTGATTGTGGTGGTTATTTATTCTAGAAGACCACAACGAATCAATTTTTGAGGGTTGGTTTTTATTGGCTCACTATTTTTGTTGATGTATACAAGACCGTGATGAGATGTCATGACTGTCAATTTTTTCCATGGGGGCTTCACTACGGAAGCAATACCATAGCATGTGGGATCATATTGGGGGATATATAATGAGAAAAAAAAACATAATATATTGGGGGATATATAGGGGATAAAGGGTTTCTATGTTGGTTGGTATAAAAAATGGAGCTCAAATTTCATGAAAAAATATAAAAGGGTATAAAAAATCTTAATAAAAAATGGATACCTACACTATATAGTGAAAGTAGGGGCTTTTTAAATTGGGAAGGTGCATTGGGTTTATATTGGTAGGGGGTTAAATAATGTGAATTTTAGGGCTATTTTCCAATATGTACTCTAATTAAATGTATTGTTTAATATGCTATGATCGCACGTGATATGTTAGAGGTTTATTGAGTGAAGCCCCTGTGGTTTTTTCAAGGGAAGAGAAAGTTTCTACCGTTGCCTTTGCAGTGCATTTAAGTTCAGGCACCATTTCAGCAATGGGATCTCAATTTCATAGCTGAGATCCATCCTTCATCTTTTGCCCAACACAAGTGGATCTTGACAACCACATATTATTTTACAAAGTGGATCGAGGAAATCCCGACCAGGGAAGATACTGATTTGGTAATAATTCAATTCATGGAATCTAATAGCTTTTCTAGATTTGGTTGTCTGCAGAAGATAATCTCAGGTAACGTTGTTGCATTTAAGTCAAAAAATATGGTGGAATTTTGTGAGAAGTACAATATCAAATTAGGTCATTCAACTACATACTATCCGCAAGGCAATGTATTGGATGAGTCTTCGAATAAGTCTTTGGTCAATATTATCAAAAATATGCTGGAGGTAAATAAGAAAAATTGGCACAAGAAACTCATCAATGCTTTGTGGGTAGAAAAAGTAAGTAATACTAATTCCATAGGCATGTCACCTTTTGAGTTAGTGTATGGAGTTGATACATTCTTTCCTACTCTTTCTTTTCCAGTTATGAAGATTTTGCAAGAAGTTGGAAGTGAACCAAATGATGTTCAGCAGTGGATAAAACAAATGATTCATTTGAAACAAAATAGGGAGGAAGCTTTTTAGAACACTTCTAAGCTTCAAGAAATGATATAATATGTGTATGATAGGAAAAAAAAGTTGATGATTTCAATATGGGAGATGTAGTCCTCCGTTGGGATGCTCGAAATGAAGTAAAAGGAAAGCACGACAAGTTCAAAAACTTGTGTAAAGGACCATACATAATTTTAGCTTCAAGAGGGAAGAATGCCTACTTGTTGGAGGAAAGGGATGGACAAGACTATGCAGGAGGACTATTCAATGGTAGGCTCCTCAAGCACTAACACTTTTGATCAAATTTCTAAAGTTTCCAATCATCATTTTACATATCATTTTATTTTTCTGTCAAAGTGTGAAGGAGTTAATCATGGAAGCTTGAAGCCCGAGGTGAAGGCCATAAGGTTTATTCAATTAGTTGTTGGTTTGAAAGTTTAGTAAGTTTTGTTTCAATCAAAATCAGTTCAGTTTTTCAGTCAATTTTCAGTATTCGAGTTTGGTCTCTTGATTTTTGACTCCATGCCCAATGGATAAGGCTACTTGGTCTATGGCATTCTTGACACCTCCTAAGGAGATTATATCCACATTTGGAGCCAATGTTAGTGTCTGTCAGTCCTACCGATCACCAATGATTAAATGTGCTCTTTCAAGGTTCTTGGTAGGGTCCTACTAAATTTTTTTATGGTTTCAAATAGGTTTCCAAATAAAAATTTGGTCACTTGTTAGTATGTCTAGGTGTGTTACTACTCCTTTAATTACATGTTTTGGTCATGCCATCACTGATTTTGAGGATTCATCACTGAAATGTCTTCATCACCATCTCATTCAAATATCACCATGGTCATCATTTTTCTCATCATTTCATGTAGTGTAATCATTAGGTCATAGGGTCATAATCATAAAAATATGTCATTTCACCATTAAATTCAACATTAAAAGGAGTGGTAATAGTAAAAATTATTCATTAAAGGTTTCAAAGTGTAATGTTATTTCTATCATGATGTAATATGAATAAAAAGGTTCTAAGGCTGCATTTCACTATCCATTCAAATCAAAATGTGAAAGGACATGGTGGGACCACAACACCACTAAAGAGAAAATCAATTTCCAAGCTATTAAAAGACCAAAAGAGCTTCTCATTTTCTCATTCAAACTTCAAGAGATATCACTCCATCATCAAAGCTCATTTATACCCTCAAAGAAGTGATTTATTTCCATCAAAGACCCAAGTTTCCTCTTGCACTGCGCTTTTCACTGGTAATGTTGAGCTTTTGCTAGAGTGTGTTGTGTTTTCTTCAAGGAAGAAAATTTTTCATTTCCAGAGGTTTCATCATAAAATTCAACTTCCAGACAATCAGTAGCAAGTAATTGGGACTCTTTTTCTCTTGTTATACCTTTTTTTTGCTTCATTTCATGCTTGGAAAGATCATAATTCCCTCTTCTAGGGTTTTGTGGCATTTTCTTGGTTTCATAATATATTTGAAAAAAATTCTGAGAAAAACCCTCACATTAAAGCTCACTCACCTTCCCCCACCTTTCATATACCTTCCTAAAAAATTTCCCTCACCCCCATCCCTCACTTTCACCATGTTCCCACAAACCCTAGCCTCGACTACACTTTCCTAGGATATGATTGTGTTTTCCCCTTTTGGACCCCTTCCCCTCACTCATTCCTAGAAATTTCACTTCTCCCCACTTCCTAACATCTATCCCTACCCCCCTAAATTTTCCCAAGAATTTAGAATACCCCTAACCCCTTCCTCTCCCTTCATTCCTAAAAAATTCCCAAATCCCTTGCTTTTCCCTACACCAAACCCTAATTCCCCTTCCTATTGACCTAGGGTTTACTATTGATTTTAAAGCCACTGAGAAGAGGAGGCATAAGGGAGGTGATATCAGCAGGTATGATCCCACTACAGCAAATGATATCATGTGTTCACCCTTCCTTAAGAAATCATTCCAGGACGGAGGTTTCCTCTCCTTTTTCCAAAAGGTCGAGGAACTTGGTTTTCATGACAAAATTACCAGCACTTTTGCCACCATTTTGAGGATAGATAGGGTGACTATTACAGGGGTTTTATTCACTCTTTCAGTAGAGGCTATTGCCACAACTACAGGGATTCCAAACAATGGAGATTTTAGTTCAAGAAAAGGGACAATGACCTTGAAAAGTACAAGATGTATTTAAAACCTCCATACAAAGTTGCTACAAAACACATCTTTCCATTTAGACATTTGCTGGAGAAGTATGCCCCTCTCATGAAATTAAACATGAAATATTTTACAAGTGAGGGTAGGTACTCGAGGTTATATCATTATCATTTGAGACTGTTGATTCATTTCACCGATGTAAAAGTTCTCAATCAGCCTCATTACCTTTACAGAAGCATGGTAAAAATGGCACAGAAGGTACATATATTAGGAGAAGATCATCATGCTAGGTTTTTTCACCATGGCTTGGTGAAAATCCCAGTTTTCCATAAGTTAACACATATCAAGTTGAGTTGGGGTGGTTTCATGTATTCATCTTCTCTTTTGTCTTCTAAATATCTATGAAGTAGACACTCTACACCTTTGACTTCATTATCACAACAAGAGGTGAATTTCATAAGAAAAATTATCATAAGAACTCTTAGGGCAGAGGTGACTCAAACATATGTTAGAGGAAATAAGCTTCTTTTTTCTCAAGACATTTTTGAAAGGGCCAAGCCTACATCATAGGAAGAAGCATCATCATATCACGAGGCACCATTGCAGGATGAGGAACAAGTTTATCTTAACACTGATATGGAATATTTGGAAGTGCAAGATGAGGAAAAAACATCTAAGAAAGATCATCCAGGAGAAATAAGCTAAGATAAGATAGCTCAAAGACAGTTTGTCAAAGGAAAATTTATTGGTCTCACTCTTGCAACAGGAGAACATGCAGTTAAAAGTAAAGAAACTGCTCTTAAACAAGCCCAAAGAAGAATTGAAAAAGGATGATACCAAAAGTAAGGCAATTTTTTATGTTGATGATTTAGAGGATCAAGAAGTGAAAGTTAGAACAAGAGGTCTCAAGAGGGCACTTGAGTAGCAAAAAGAACCATCTCCACCAAAATGTCAAATGACTCTTGATGAACTCATTGTGGCAGAAATTGAGAAAGACAAAGTATATTGGCTAGATAGGGTGAATTTCCACTTAGAGAAGCTTCTCAAGAGGGAAAAAAGGAACAATAACATACAAAGACACAACCATGCAATATTATACAAGGAACAAGGTCTCCCAAATCAGGATCAAGCAATTGAAAAAGAAGCTGAAGAAAACCCTAATGAGGAAAAAAGAGAAGGATAAACTTGACTTGCTAGATGAGGCCTCCCTCATTGCTTGAAAAATCATCACCTGGATTTATGGAGTGAATTTGAGGAAATTTTGAAGAAATTTTGTGAAATTTTGGTTTTTTATGACTTTTTGCCTAAACAAGAATATCAGTTCAGCCAAAAGTGTAGCGCCTTGGCGCTGTGCTTTTTCCTCAAACCTCCAAATGCCAAATATTCTACCCTACTTGATAGATAGTACCCTTTACATGAAAACTATGTATTTTTGTGCCTTGTGAGCAAAAAAAATAGGAGAAAATTCCCAAAAACAGGTCAAAAAGTCACTTTCTTCCACCTTTTTGGACTAGGTGTTGCGATTTTGGGAATAACTTTGGGAGAATGCATTTTTCTCTGTCTTAGAGAGGTCATTTTCCTAGCTCGAGGTGTCTAATGATAACTATACATCCTAGGCTTTCCATTGGTACCTTCAGAGTTGGATTTAGAGCAGTTGAAGGCCCTCAAAAGTCTCCTCAAATTTGGCACTGCACTTTTTCTTATGGTGATGCACTTTTGCAGGTGGCGCTACGCTTTTACCTATTAGTCAAATTTTCAAGGTTTCTTCAGTCAAAATTGTTGTTTTGTGATGTAATCTCTCAATTTTTGATTTGACATGATGGGATGAATGTAAATAGGGCTTGTAAATGTAATTTTGATGTAGATTCATACCTATTACATAATGGTAAAGTCAAATGTATCAGTTGGTCTAATTGAGGAGAGGTTGTTTAACCTACTAGTCATTAGGTCTTGTTAGAGATTATTGTGTAAGTTGTTCCTAAATTGATGGATTCAACCCCTCAAAGAGGGAAATTTGTTTTTGTTATATATGTATGTGGTTTTTAGTCAATCTAAAGTTTGGAAATTAGAGAGTGGAAGTCTTGTAGCTTGTACTTCATAATTTTTACAGGGAACCAAAGGAAATTTCTAGCTATTATTTAGGAATTCTTGTCATGTGAGTTTTTGATAATGTTTTCCTTTTGTTAAATAATTATATGAATGATAAATTATTCTCCTTACCATATATTTTCTCTTCAAAAATTTACCTAAGAGGTATTAAACAAAATTCTTTTGATTAAACTCTGTTTTGTTAGGAATCTCATGTTTGTGTGTTTTGTCTTGTTGATAAATGAATTCATGGTATACATGCCCATTTTATCTTCTTTCTCATTCAACCCTACACTACATCGACCAAATTTTAAGCTATCACAAAAGAATGCCTACCATGCTCCTCTATATCTCTTACAACTGAAACCTTTGAGACTTGACCTAGTTCCTTGATTTTCATTCCTAATCCAACAAAAAATCCTAAAATTTTCAAATCTTACATTAGATGAACTATCTAGCCTAAAATCCATTCGTGTACCAGTAAAATCCTTGGCTTTGAGCTTTCATATAGAGAGCCCTCTCTGGTTTGTTAAGGCTAGCTACCATATGAAAAGCTTGGTTTGAGGTTAACTCCATCAATCTCCTTTTTAGTCATGGGATATTGTGGAGGCTAACAGGTTGCATTCAATTAGCCTCATTCAATGTGCTTATCAATAGGACCCCTTCTAGGATTTTTTGAGCCTGGAGGGAATTAAGGCAGGGTTTCCCCCTCTTCCATTTTCTTTTCCTCTTTGTGGTTGAGTTCCTAAGAATATTGATAGAATATACTAGAGTAAGAGGGGATCTTAAGTTATTAAGGTTTTTCCTTAAGAGAATATCACTCACATTATTTTTGTTGATTACATACTCCTATTTAGATTAGGTTTCATGAGGGAAATGAAATACATGAAAGGCATTTTGGAATTGTTTTAAAAATATATAGGTATGGAGATTAGCATTAGGAATTCCACTCTAATTATTGATGGTTTATCAAAAAAATTACTTCAACAGATGGATATCATCTTTCCTTTTCCTCAAAAATATTTGGATACATGCTTCAAGTATCTTAGGTTTTTTCTTAATCCAAATGCCTTCAAGTTCATTCATTGGATCTTATTGGTGATAAAATTGGAAACATGTATTTCTGTAGGGGTCAATAGATTCTTGTCAAGGGGGGGTTGTTTAATCTTTCTCAAATGACTGCTAGAAAGTATCCTTGTATATTAGAAATCAATCATGAGTGTGCCTAAAGGAATTCTTACAAAACCAAGAGGATTAGTTTCCATTTCTTATCCATTTATTATGGACATCTCACTAATAAAGGGGCATTCCCCTTATGAAATGGAGTCATATAGCTACTCCAAATAAATTTGGGTTATGGGGCCTCAAAAATATATTTATTTAGAAAATATTTAGCAACATGAAGCCTGAGGATTGCTCATTACTTCTCCTTATGAAGGTTAATTCCATCTAAGTATATCAAGTATCTCTTGATGGGGGAATAATATCAATAGACAAGGAAATCGACCAAATGTTCAATCGTTTGGAAAGAATTGTGGATGCTTTCCCTTTAGTTGGCTCTTATATGTTCTAGAGAGTCATGAGAGCTTCACTCAATGAAACTCTGACATATCACATGTGTTCCTAACATATTATAAAATACCCTTAATTTTGTAGAAAATCTTCGAGAGGGTGATACTAGATATCAATATGCTTGGACCTGTCATGGAGTACTGGATTAACCGAGAGTTTGATGCAACTCTAGTTATCAAAATGTATCATCGTCGGATCCATCTGTTGACCAAACAAAGAAACAAGTATCTTCCTCATCTAGATGTCCTCACATGCTGCCTAAGTGGTTGCCATGTACTTTTCCTCTACTGAATTGAGCGCAACTGATCTTTGTTTCCCAATGTACCAGTAAATTGTTGATGATCCTATTTTGAAGATTCCCCCTGATGTGTTCTTCCTGTCGAATGAAATCCTTGCCCAATATGCATCAGTGAAGTCTTGAAGCCTCACTCCCTCTATTTGTCTATATCATAGCCCATACTCTGTAGTACCTCTGAGGTATCTTAGAACATGCTTCCCTGCCTTCCAAAATAGCTTGGTAGCCTTAACCATAGCTTGGCTCAACTGGTTAACTGTATATCATATATGTTGGGTCGTGTGTTCACCAAATACATGAGTGAATCCATAAGTTGCCTGTAAACTATAGGATCCACTACTTCACTCGAAATTCCTCAGAATCTCCTTGGAATACTTTCTTTGAGATACAAATAGCTCCCCATCTTTTTGCCATATTTCCAATTCAAGGAAATAGTGCAAGAGCCCCATGTCCTTCATCTCAAATTATCTTGCAAGATCCTTTTTGCAAGACTTTATGAGCTGCCTCATCACCTATCAGTATCAGATCATCGACATAAATTACAATAATC
The DNA here is from genome assembly GCA_034641835.2 of Pinus albicaulis. Taxonomy (NCBI): domain Eukaryota; kingdom Viridiplantae; phylum Streptophyta; class Pinopsida; order Pinales; family Pinaceae; genus Pinus; species Pinus albicaulis. The sequence continues at coordinate 773,725,874 of CM076578.1, forward strand.
AAAAGCTCACCATCAACCACAATATGATATAGGTTCACATTCTCTTCGCCATTGGTGAAGCCCAACCTAGTGAAATAGTTGTCAATCCTAGTGTACCAAGCATGAGGTGCTTGCTTCAGCCCATACAGTGCTCTCTTAAGTCTACACACATGTGAATCCCTATATAAAGTCTCAAAACCTTATGGCTGCTCAATTTACACTTCTTCCTCAATAAATCCACTAAGAAAAGTTTTCTTTACATCCATTTGATGTGTCTTCCATCCTATCTGCAATGAGAGTGCAAGGATGGATATAATAGATAAGTACCTTGTGGCTAGTGAAAAAGTCTCATCATAGTCAATCCCCTCCACCTAAGAGAACCCTATGGCCACAAATCTAGCCATGTGTTTCTCCACACTCCTATATGTGGCCTGCTTCACCTTGTAGACCCATTTGGATCCTACAACTGACTTCCCCACTATTCCTGGGAAAACTTCCCATGCATTGTTTCTTATGATGGAGTCATACTCCTCAGCCATGTTATCAACCCACACTATTTTTTTCATTTCTTCCTCGAAAGAGGATGGTTTTATCTCAATACCTTCGCTCATAAGAGCCATGTATCTAGTGTACCGCTTTGGGGACCTTATGTGCCTGCAATGTGATGTGGGTGCTCCCACATTCTCTCTCACATCCAAAAACAATCTGTCAACCTCTCTGGTCCTTCCATCTCTGGTGGATGGTTCTACACGAGTGGTTTCCACCACTCATTTTTCATCTTCTTATGGTTGCTCCACATCCTGAGGTTCATCCTTTGGACCCAAGAGCTCCTCAACTGCATGAAACTCGAACTCCCTCTTAAGGGACAATCATGTGGCTTTGTCTTCATTGAATTTCACATATGTTATGAAGACTATTATAATGTGTGTTGGCAAGTACACCCGATAGTTTTGAGGTGTATCAGTGTACCCCTAAAATATCCCCAACTTTTTTGTTGGCTCTAGCTTCTTCCTTGAAGCTTTGGTCACTTGGAAATAAATAGATGAACCAAAAATTCTAAAATATGACATCCAATCTCTTACCTAAAAAAATCCTCCTCTGCTGTACTCATCCCAAGTATCCGATGAAATAAATAGATGAACCAAAAATTCTAAAATAGGACACATCCAGTCTCTTACCTGAAAAAGCCTCCTCTGGTGTACTCATCCCAAGTATCTGATGAGGACTTTTGTTTGGTACAAATACTGATGTATTGCATGCTTCTACCCATAAATGCAACGGTAGGCCCTGATCATGCCACATAGCACATGTTTCTCCCACAATCGTTCTATTCTTCATTTATGCAACCCCATTTTGATGTGGATAATGAGGTTCAATCAATTCTCTTTGAATTCCTCTTGAGGCACATAAGTTTTCAAATTCGTTAGATATGTATTCTCCACCGTTGTCACTCCTCAGAGCCTTCACCTTCTTTCCTGTATCTTTCTCAACTAGTGCCTTGAACTCACAAAAATTGGATAACATCTAATCTTTATTTTGCATGAAGAAAATCCAACACTTTCTTGAAAAATCATCCACAAAAATCACATAACACCTGTGCTTGGTTGTGGAAGTTGTTGAGAACGATCCACACACATTTGAGTGAACTCTCTCAAAGATCGCCTTGGCTCGGCTTTCCCTATCATGTAAGGTGGCTTTGGTATACTTCCCCAATGTACACCCTTTGCATGTGTCTCCCTGCGCAAGTGCACCCTTTGGAAGTCCTGTAGAAATCTGCTACATGATCTTCAAAGCATTGTGGTGTAGATGGCCCAACCTCTTGTGCCATAACTCATCGACATCTCGACTCTCCACCTTCTCTACTTTAGTGCACAATGTTGCATAATCTCCTACATCTAGTTTGTAGAGATTCTTTAATCGAACTCAAATATTTTTCATCTGTCCTGTGGCTTTGTGACGAAGGAACGCCTTTCATTCACTGAAGATCACATCATAGCCAGGATATTCCAACAAAGTAATACAAACCACTTCTTCTTTAAACTAGGAACATACATGAAATCTTTTAATGTGAGTGGAATACGTGACTACCTACAAAAATTAACTGTACCTACAATGGTAGTGCTATACCTCCCATCATCACCCATATGGATGTGCATCTGGAGATCCTTCTCCCACAAGCTAGTGAAGAATTCTTTGTTTTCGTTCATATGGAATGAAGCTCCACTATCCAAGTACCACACAAAATCCAACACCGATGATACCATGCATGCGATGAGAGTGAAGTCCAACTTAAAATATGAAGCCTATGCTTTACCTACTACTCCTCTTGAGGCCTTCATGTTGTTCTTCTTTTGTGGAAAATTTGTGGTATAGTGTCTATGGTCATGAGAATTGAAACATTTTATCTTTGCCATGTATCACTTCTTTCCTGCCTTGCGAGACTCATATTTGGACTGGAAACCTTCCCTTTTCCTTTTTTCACCTTTCTAGCCAAGGCACATTTCTCCTCATCATGAATCTTTGATGAGGATCCATTTATGGTGCTCCACCGAAATTCTTCTTGTGCCAGACTGGACCATAGTCACTCCCAATCTGGTAGTTTCTCCCTCCCATTAACAGAGTCCTCATACCTATGCCAGCTCTTGGGAAGGCCTAGAAGAGCTAGGCTGACCAAATAATCCACGATAATAATTATCTCAACACTTCCAAGCTCATATCGAACTGAGTGAACTTCGCCAAGTATTTTTAGATTGTATCACCTTTCTCCATTTTGATCTTCCTGAGCTTGTATTTCATCGCCAACTTCTTGTGTTCTCTGTTATTCTGATACAAATCTGTCAAGGACTTCCACATAGCATATGGAGTCACCTTCCCATGGAGACTTGAGACAATATGATCTCAAACTCCCTCTAAAAATGTCCTTCTTGCCTTTGCTACATTATTCTTCCATGCATTAAGAAATTGAGCATCTAGTATTGCGAGCTAAGGGATATCAATATCTATGAAAGCCTCTAATCTGTTGACCTCAAGCACTACCTCTATCATATCCTTCCATGTTATGTAATTCGAATTTCCCTCGAGTGCATATTCGAGTCTCAATCCATTGAAATACATATTGATCAGTTGCTAGATCTTGAAGAATAAATCTACAAATTTGAACCTGATTAAAACAAACAATGTTCTTATATTCTTATTATGATTCCTAGGACTATGATACCATGTAGAAAATCTAACATTGGGATTCAATTTGATCTTGTAATATACTAAAAAAAGATACTAAATCCTTCTACAATTTTGGGAAAAAAGCACGACTGCACAATCACATAACAAGTAGGAGGAAGAGACAATAAATCACACAACACATGGTGTATCTAGGGAAAGAACACTTCCTAAAACCCCGCTATATGTATATTGTATAAAGTCAAGACAATGAAACAATACAATTTTTTTCTCTCTCAGAGAAACTCCTGCACTCTGCCAACTGTCTCACTATGATCTAGGAAAAATCAATCAATTACTTAACCAATTCTCAACCTCTGCTCATCCAACCCTATTCATGCATTCTTGGAGGAATTGTTGCCTTATTAAATAGGAAATTCCCAATAATTGATTGCGTAATGCATCCTTGGCCTGCACATGACTCTATAACTAACCTTTACAATTTTCTAATTATACAACTGATAGTTATCTTCCCTTTAACCTCAAACTCAATTGGGCCTTCCTTAGAAATGACATGCAACAACTATTTATAGTGAATTATCAGTTAACCGATTGATCACTACTTGTAAATTAAATCAGATATAGTTCACTACTGGACCTATCACTAGCTCATCTCTGAGTTAGAACTAGTTAAACTGATTTTAGCTCAATCAATTGAGTTAACTAATTACAACTCACAAATAAGTGTAACTTGACCACCTAAAATCATGGGAGAACTCTACATGCCTCCTTTTGACCCTCAACTCGAATTTCCTAAGCTAACTTAGTCATTCTAACTTAGTTAACTAATACAAGATGTCATGAGATGAAATTACAATTTCTCTGGACCAATTTAATTAAGGGAAAATTAAATTAGAAGCCCCCTTGGGTGCCATTTCTTGGTGTCATTTCAATAAATTTGAGTACATATTGGACAATACCTCTAATAATCACATTATTTAACCCCCTACCAATACAAACGCAATACACCTTTCCAATTTACCGTCCCAATTTAAAAAAAAAAACCCTTCTTTTCACTAGACATTGTAGGTATCCATTTTTTCATTAACATTTTTATACGTGTTATTTTTTTTCATTAACTTTGAGGTCCATTATATATATATATATATATATACCCTTTACCCCTATATATCTCTCAATATATTATGTCATTTTTTCCTCAATATATATCCCCCAATATCAATGCAGATGCTATGGTATTTCTCCCCGATTGAAGCACCCATGTAGAGAGTGGAGAATGACTGAAAGGTAAAATTTAGTGAGGATCCCTAGATAGGGGGAAGATGGTTTTAGGTCTCTCCATGCAGTAGGTATTTTTTTCATTAACGGATGCCAAAGTGTAGTCTCCCCAAGAAAAGCACAGGTCGAGGTGAAATTCTGAGTAAGATGGAGGTTTGGAAGGCCTAGAAGATGCAAAAGCTTAGAAGATGCCAAATTGATGCACCTCATGCCAAATTGACCACTTCTCACTTATTTTTTTTATGTCATTAGATGCCAAATTAATGCACCTCATGCCAAATTGACAACTTCTCACTTATTAATTTGTTTTATGTCATTATGTCATTATAAAGCTAGTATTCAAGACAAAATCTTCTAGGATGAAACAAGACTTGGATGATGCAAGTGGAGCTAGTATTCAAGCAAAAATCTTCTTGGAAGAAACAAGAGTAGGAAGCATGCTTGTAGGATTGACTTCATAATGGATCATTCAAACAATTTGATGCTTTTCCATGCATATTGATGTATAGATTATGGTGGACCAAAAATTTTAATAATTTTAAAAATAAGGAAATTGTGTGAGAATTAAACTTACCAGTAAATCCAAAAACCAAAAACCCAAAGTTTCAATTATGCCAATATTAATTTATGAAAAGACCTAAAATTAATTAATTGTATATATATATATTGGACTAGCAACATTTCCTTCATAAAAATATATTTTCGTTACTATTACATATGTTAAATTTTATAACTATGCATACTGCAAAATCTTAAAGAAAACTAAATAATAAATATTCAACTTATTTTAACACTTATAAATTGTGCATAAAATTGTAAAAAATATATAAAAAATTAGTTTAAATTCCTTAATACACTGGTCTAGCGGAGTTACAAGCCGATAACAATGTAACCGGATAAGTCCACTTCAAATCGGAACCCCACTAACACAGCATAAAGTGTACCCATAAAAGTACACCCACCAACGGAATAATAGCCGACGCATTCGTTGAGACACAATTCAATGCATTCACCTCGAAGGAGTACATAACTACCACTGTAGATGTAGATTTGAGTAGTCTTCTGAAAACATTTGTCCTGGACTGTGAATCAATTATAATTTATTTCCTTAATTACACGTATATTATCATTAGCTATTCACACACAGCGCTTTTTTCATTCCAAGGCGTAGAAAACACGTACGTATAGTCAAATGTTAAACGTAGAAAACACGACGGATTATTAGTGAAATTTTCATTTTAATCAATCCGACTTCTCGTTTAGTGGATTCAGATTCAGATTTGGAGCATGATTTTTCCAAAAATTATATAGTAATTTTGGGAAATTTGGGTTATAGATGTTTAGCTTTAGAATTTTGGGTCTAAGTTTTTAATGGTGATGAATTTATTTCCATGATCAGAAGAAATCTGGGTTATAACTTTCTTTCTGAGTTATAAGTGCTAAACTTCAGAATTTTGGGTATCTATAAATACTGTCAAACTTCAGAACTTTGGGTGTTCATAAGTTTTACCACCATCAAAAATTTTCCAAAAAAGATTTAAAAACTTACCTTGTCTCACAAACAAAAAGTCTCATGCACCAATTTTAACCTGTCATAACTTTAAAATCCAATATATATATTATTATTTTATTATCCAATTCTAAGGTCACTGTCAAGCCAACAGCAAATTGAACCATTAAGCCCACTAAAGCTATATATATATATATATATATATATATATATATATATATATATGAAAACATGATAATGAGTAAATATTTATAGGAAAGAAATACAAATAATTCTATTAGATTTATTTGGAATGAAAGAAAAATTTAGATAAGTGTCTTTAGTGCTACTTTTTGGAAAGTTTTTCTGTGAATTTTCTGATCAAATTTCTATAAATTCCTGCAAGAATTCAGCGAAACACATACTCTTAACCATTAGGCCCACTAAAGGTATATATATAATGGGTAAATATTTATAAGAAAGAAATACAAATAATTCTATTAGATTTATATGGAATGAAAGAAAAATTTAGATAAGTGTCTTTAGTTATTGTTGGAGACTTTTCCCGTGGATTTTTCTGATCAAATTACTTTAAAATCCGACAAGAATTCAAAATACCTTAAAGATTTACGGTGTTGAATCCATATATTAAAAAAAAAAAAAAACCGATTCAAATAACACAAATCAAGATTTCAACTCATATATAATAAAAAAAAAAACAATTTAATAACACAAATCAAAATTTTACCACAAAATTTTCAACCACTCCAACACCTAAAACTCCAAAAAATTCTCACTAAATAACACTTCAAAAAGACACTCGGAAATTTTAACATCATCAAAACAAAAAATCTCACAAAATAGCACTTCAACCAACGGAAAGGCACCCGGAAATTTTAACATCATCAAAACAATCACTTAACATGGAGGATGAACCTGAAATTCTATGCTCTTTGCTATCGATCCACGGACCACATACCATTACAAACACTCGACGGAAACCACACGAAAGACTAAACACTCGACGGAGACCACAACAGAGACTACGTATCCACCAACCACACTCTGACAAGTGTATACTCAACAGAGACCAGTCGCTAGAGGAGATGACAAAAGAAACTACTAACCCAATCGTGTAGGAGATAACAAAGAACTGTAACCTGTTCCAGAAGATTGCATACAGAGAGATCACTTCAAAATAAGTCCAATGAAGTCGACAAAAACAGAGAAATTAATTTCAACATCTGAATAATAATAATGACACGCACATTTCTTCAATGTTCGCTCCATGTTATCAAACGAAGAGATTCTCTGTGGGGTTCTTGCACTGATCGGACGAGCCGGAGGAATTCTGTGTGGGGTTCTTTCACTGATCTAGGAGGAGGAATGCAGAAAGTTGGAAATGCGTTTCAACATGGGGGGCGCATTCTCAGATTCCGGATTCAAAAGATGAAACACGTGGTCTTCGCCTTTCGTCACAACCAAATCTGCATCTTTACCCACCTTCTTTAGCGCTTCGTAATACAAAATACCCCGATCTATGAGAAGATCCTTCTCTGCAACAAATACAAGAATTCGTCCGTACACCAGAGTGGACAAATCAGGAGAACGGGGTCCAACAGGGTTGCAAAAAGGATGGTCCTTGTCTGCCCCTGCGGGGAGAGAGATGCTCCATATTCCGTCATTCGACTTATTAGAAAGGAAATGGTCCTTGTCCGCCTCTGGCCCCAATTCGCAGCCAATTCGTTCTTCGCCGCCAAAGGCGGGGTGAACCAGAATGGCCCCTTGTAAACACAGCCCATCCCAATTCCTTTCACTCGCACGAATGCCCAGCTGGTGCACGATATTGCCACCAGCACTGTCACCTGCCAAGAACACGTTTCTGAAATCCGCGTAGGAAGCGAGCCACGGATCGATGGGCACACCCTCTGCTGCCTCTGCTTGGCGGGCGAGCCATTCGAGAACACTGAAACCATCGTCGTAAGCCGCAGGGAGGCGGTGTTCGGGGGCTTTCCGGTACTCTACCGATGCACAAATCACCTTGGCCTCGCTAGACACTTCATTAAGATATCTGTGATAAGATGGCGAAGCAGCCGATTCAAAGCAGAAACCCCCTCCGTGAAAGTAGACAAGTACCGGGACCTTTTGATTTGCATCCGTGACCTCCAGACGAGGGAGGTAGAGACGAACGAATACGCCCGTTTGAGGATCCAACACCACGTCCTTGGATGCCACTCCTTGCAAATCAACAGAAGGGGGAACGAAACTCTGGTCAACCAGGGGTTCAACCGTTCCATCTTCATAAATTCTCAGAAAAGGAGTGTCAACGAGGATGGACAAGGGTGACGGCGACGCCATCGGTGTTGCAGTGAAGACGACGCCAAGAAAAGCAAATGCAAGAAAAAATATTTCCTCGGAGGAGACACATTGTATTTAAAGCTCCGGATGACAAATATTTGTGTATCCTAATTCGATAAGCTCGGATAACGAAATATTTTCCACCCTAATTCCAAAACTTAATTGCCACGTCACCCTGAAACGTCGGGCAGGCACAAAAATTAGGGCAGAAAGAACAAGCGTCGGAAACCGTTGGGTGCACTTGGTACCAATCCCTAGACCGTTTTGCATGCCTCTAGAGAACTTCAAAAGTGGGTGTCGCGAGTTCTCGCCATAATTTCAGGAATTACAAGTCATATTTGGAATTATATCGGATTATAGTTTTGGGTTAACTATAATTAATTATAATAGTTATATATTTCATGGGATTGTGGCTAGGGTGGGATTGGGACTTAATGAAATAATGTTTAATTAATTAATAGATGAGTTTTGTTTTATAAATTTTTATTTTTTATTTTTAAGAGATTTATATTTTAAGAGATTTGATTTTCATAATTGGTATATCTAGAATTAAGATAAATCTAGAATTGTTATATTATTAATTATCTTATAATTATTTATTTTATATTTTATTTTTAGTTTTACATAATTTGAACAAGTCAAAATGTTTTATTGATAATTATTATTACTAATTATTTTATTTTTATTTTTATTTTATTTGGTTAGTTAATAGTGAGGGATTTTGAGTTAATGAATTAATGGTTAAGGGTGTGTTGCATTTACTGTCTTTAATAATTAAATAATAGAAGAAGTCAGATCCTCAAATTTCTTTCCTCTAAAAAAGATTTGCATTTTAAAGTAGATCTAAGCTATATTAAATAATTATAATTATTTATTTATATTTCATTTTTAGTTTTACATATCATTATATTGTTTTTATTATTATGTTTATTGATAATTTATTGGTTTGGTTAGTCATGATTAGGGCATTGGCTAGTTTATATTATTAATTGAATTTTATGACAAACTAGTGGTCAATGGTTGTCGTATTGGACTATGGCTCGTGTTGTATGTTATGTTAGGTCGATGGATTGGAGAGCTTAGGCTTGGTTTAATAACATACAATTTAATTTTATGAAATTAAATTTTAACACATAGAGTCATGTTATGTGTGAGAGTATGTTGTGCCTTGGGACTTGGCATCAGGCTCAATTGGCATATAGAAATAAAGGGCAAACTTTCAATCGGGCTTGTAGTTCAAATAACATATATTTTAATTTTTATGAAATTAATAATAACAATTATTTAAAATTTAAATGGGAACGTATAACCGAGTCGACATAACAATTTCTCTTCTCCCTACAAATAGGAATTGGAATTCTACTGGAGGCATGGAGAGTCGAGGCAATTGGAATTCAATGTCAAACTAAACCCGACTCTGTCACTCGTCATTACAGTCAACATCTATTTGTGCATCGCCTTTGTTGACACTTCTTTCCTTTTCCCTATGACACATATGCAACCCTAGTATTTCATTTACCTTTCATTTTTCATATTTCTCTTTGAATCTCTAAATTTACATCTCACGGCTACGACTGGAAATATATCTCTCAAAATAAATCTAAATATTTTATGGTCACCCACCCTGAATCACAGATTCAAGCCCACGTCATAGAGCTTGAGCCTCGACTCATCGCTTTAAGTCACGAATCGAGCATCGATTTCATAGATTGATAGTTAATGTATGAGTCCACTAGTCGACAATAGTCACCTAAAGCAGTGCGCACATATATTGCACCAAGAAATGTCATATCATGTTCAATGTGTCTTTTACTGGATACGCAGAAGAGAGAAAACATCCTACTGAGATCTTGATTTTTTAGCATTCGGGTGGGGCTATCAGAGTACGAGGAATAAACTAAGGAAAATATAATAATAATTATGTCGGCTGTAATAATTATGATAGAGTTTTCCTATCATTAACAGAAATTGTAGTTAAACTTAAATTTCACAATTTTGTGCTGTGTGGAGAGCCTAAAGGTCTATAAGGCTTCAAACTTCACTCTGATACCAGATGTAGAGCCCCAAAAACAAGGGCATTTAACCATAATTCTCCTAATGACAGATTGAAGCATAAATCAAAATGAATTGAGATAAACAATAAATTTAACTCACATAAATAACAAATTTATTCACAGAAGAATACCTGGGACGAATTTAGTGATGTGTTGGGCTGTGACTCTTACCGTGGGTGCAACGGATGTGTTACCAAATCAATATTTTCCTCCCAACCAATCTAGGATTTTTCGGAGCAATCCTAGATCCATAAGATATCTCTTCTGCCCCCATGCCCAGAATTCCAAGAACAGTGAAGACTCATTTCAGAACAAATTCACACCACTCACTATTTCCTCAGACAATAATTTTCTTCTGTGTGCAGAAATCAACAAAGGAAAAACCCCCTCTTCCTTATTCATATTCCTCCCTTTTATAACTTTGAATCACCCTTTCATTTATGTAGATATTATAGTCATTTATGGAGATATTTATAGAGTCATTTATGTAGATATTATTAAGTCATTGATGGAGATATTTATAGAGTCATTTATGTAGATATTATTAAATCATTTATGTAGATATTATTTTGTTTAATTAATTTAAGAATAACTTTATTATATTTTGTTTTTAAATTAATTAAATTAACTTTATAATTTTAATCAAATTATATTATTACTTTATTTGTTCACTTAAATATAATTTGTACTTAATTATATTTATCTTGATCAATTATTTACCATGCATACGTATATAAGAGCGGTATATGTGCTAAGTATCTAGCTTTATATTTCATTATATCTCGGTGAGATAGAAATGCATTATGATATTCAATTCGTTACCCTAACTCAGATATTACCCCGATATTTATTAAAGCTCTCACTCGACATAATTATTATATCAAGGTAGTTAAGGATATATTTTCATAATTGACTTATTAATCTACTTAGTTATTCTCAATACTAGCAGGTATGTATACTAGTACGGTGTATGTGATGTATGCATATGTAGCTACCATATGCATACGTCGTATACATGCTAATATTCGAAATGGGTCATTACATCTCCCGAATATGTACCACATCTTGCAGAGGGTAGTTGGGACTTCTAGAATGTCACTCCTTGATGGATACTCAGGATACAACCAGATATTGGTGCATGAAGATGAACAAGAGAAAACAAAATTTACAACACCATGGGGTACTCTCATGTACGCCAAAAATTGGGCTAAAGAATGCATGGGCTACATTTCAGCGGGCTATGGACATTTCTTTCTCGAATGAAAAGGATGTATTTATATTGGTTTTCTTTTATGATATTACTGTCTTCTCACATTCATATGACGAGCACTTACATCACTTGAGAATAATGTATTAAAAATGTAGGAAATTCGGCACTTCGTTGAATCTTAAGAAAATCCTATTTTCCATGGAAGAGGGAAAAATTCTTGGGCAGATCATCTCGAAAGATTGTGTCTAAATTGATCCCTCTAGGATTGAATCAATTCAGCAGTTGGACTTCCCAAGGAAAAAAAAAGAGATCCAATTATTCAATGGTAAGATAATTTTTTGATTAGATTCATCCCCAACCTTGTTGAGCACCTCAGAGATATGAAAAACATGTTGAAGAAGGACAATGAGGTAATATGTCCAGAATATGCAAAGAAATCATTCAATTCAGTCAAATTTTCTTTAACATGTGCACCCATATTGATCAACCCTGATTATACTATGGAATTCATTATTTTTTCATTCGCTTCCAAGCACTCCTTGGTTGTTGTCCTAATGCAGAAAAAGGACTCAAATATGGAGCATCCAATTTCCTTTTCAGTTGGACCATAAGAGATGTGGAACTGAGATACAACATTATTGAAAATTAAGCTTAAGCCTTGGTGAAGGAATTGAAATACTTTCGGGTATACATCCTTCACTCTCACATCATTGCATATGTTCTGAATGTAGCAGTGAAAGATGTTTTGATGCAAATTTATCCCGAAGGTAGGCGAGGAAAATGGATTACGACCATGCTTGAATATGACCTGGAGGTCAAGCCCAAAAAACTGATCAAGGGACAAGGTTTGAAAAAGTTGATGGAAGAATCTAATTTACATGCGCTAGATATTAATTTGTTTTCTGCACTTTCCGAAGAGGAGGTCGATGACTCATTGGCACAGGTATCTCAGATTTTCATTTCATCACCTTGGTATGTTGGTATTGTTTATGTACTTCAACACTTAAATCCTTTTTCAGGTGTGTCTAAAATCAAGAGTATATCACTGAAATTAAAGGCTTCAAAATATTGTATTTTAGACAACTCTTTATATTAGAAAGACCTAGGAGGTATCTTTTTGAAAGAAAAGTTAAGGAGATGATGAATGACTTTCACAATGGTGATTGTGGCGGTTATTTATTCTAGAATACCACAACGAATAAATTTTTGAGGGTTGGTTTTTATTGGCTCACTATTTTTGCTGATGTATACAACACCGTGGTGAGATGTCACGATTGTCAGTTTTTTCAAGGGAAGAGGAATTTTCTTCCACTGATTTTGCAGTGCATTTTAGTTCAGGCACCATTTCAGTAATGGGGTCTCAATTTCATAGGTGAGATCCATCCTTCATCTTCCGCCCAGCACAAGTGGATCTTGAAAAACACATATTATTTTACAAAGTGGATCGAGGAAACCCCGACCAGGTAAGATACTGATTTGGTAATCATTCAATTCATGGAATCTAATTTACCTTTTCTATATTTGGTTGTCCGCAGAAGATAATCACGGATAACGTTGTTTCATTTAAGTAAAAAAATATGGTGGAATTTTGTGAGAAGTAGAATATCAAATTAGGTCATTCAACTGCATACTATCTACAAGGAAATGTACTCGACAAGTCTTCGAATAAGTCTTTGGTCAATATTATCAAAAATATGTTGGAGGTAAGTAAGAAAAATTGGCACAAGAAACTCATCAATGCTTTGTGGGTAGACAAAGTAAGTAATAAGAAGTCCATAGGCATGTCGCCTTTTGAGTTAGTGTATGGAGTTGATACATTATTTCCTACTTCTCTTGCTTTTCCAGTTATGAAGATTTTGCAAGAAGTTGGAAGTGAACCAAATGATGTTCAGCGGTGGATAAACCAAATGATTCATTTGCAACAAACCATGGAGGAAGATTTTCAGAACAATTCTAAGCTTCAAGAAAGGATATAATATGTGTATGATAGGAAAACAAAAGCAGATGATTTCAATATGGGAGATGTAGTCCTCCGTTGGGATGCTCGAAATGAAGAAAAAGGAAAGCACAACAAGTTCAAAAACTTGTGGAAAGGACCGTACAAAATTTCAGCTTCAGGAGGGAAGAATGCCTACTTGCTGGAGGAAAGGGATGGACAAGACTATGGAGGAGGACTAGTCAATGGTAGGCTCCTCAAGCACTACCTCTTTTGATCAAATTTCTGAAGTGTCTCATCATCATTTTACATATCATTTTACTTTTATGTTGAAGTGTGAAGGAGTTAATCATGGAAGCTTGAAGCTCGAGGTGAAGGCCATAAGGTTTCTTTGATTAGCTGCTGGTTTGAAATTTTAGTAAGTTTTGTTTCAATCAAAATCGGCTCAGTTTGTCAGTCAGTTTTCAGTATTGAGTTTAGTTTCTTGATTTTTAACTCCATGCCCAAGTGATGCCCAATGGATAAGGCTACTTGGTCTATGGCGTTCTTGACACCTCCTAAGGAGATTCTATCCCCAGCAGGAGCCAACATTAGTGTATGTTAGTCTAGCGGTCACCAGTGATCAAAATTTCTCTTTCAAGGTTCTTGATAGGGTCCTACTGCAAATTTTTATGGTTTCAAATAGGTTTCCAAATAAAAATTTGGTCACTTGTTAGTATGTCTAGGTGTGTTACTACTCTTTTCATTACATGTTTTGGTCATGCCATCACTGAATTTGAGGAGTCATCACTGGAATGTCTTCATCACCATCTCATTCAAACATCACCATGGTCATCATTTTTCTCATCATTTCATGTAGTGTCATCATTAGGTTATAGGGTCGAAATCATAAAAATATGTCATTTGACCATTAAATTCAACATTAAAAGGAGTAGTAATAGTAAAAAAGCTTCAATAAAGGTTTAAAAAATGTAATGTTATTTCCATCATGATGTAATATGAATAAAAATGTTACAAGGTTGCATTTCACTATCAATTCAAATCAAATTGTTAAAGGACATGGTGGGACCACTACACCACTAAAGAGAAAATTGGTTTCCAAGCTATCAAAACACCAAAAGAGCTTCTCATTTTCTCATTCCAACTTCAAGAGATATCACTCCACCATCAAAGTTCATTTATACCCTCAGAGAAGTGATTTATTTCCATCAAATACCCAAGTTTCCTCCTGCGTTGCACTCTTCACTGGTAGTGTTGAGCTTTTGCTAGAGTGTGTTGTGTTTTCTTCAAGGAAGAAAAATTTTCATTTCCATAGGTTTCATCATAAAATATAGCTTCCAAACCATTAGGAGCAAATAATTGGGACTATTTTTCTCCTCTTATACCTTTTTTTGCTTCAATTCATGGTTAGAAAGATCATAATTCCCTCTTCTAGGGTTTTGTAGCATTTGATTGGTTTCATAATCTATTTGATAAAATTGCTGAGAAAAACCCTCACATTAAAGGTCACTCACCTTCCCCCACCTTTCTTATACCTTCCTAAACATTTTTCCTCACCCCCATCCCTCACTTTCACCATGTTACCAAAAACCCTAGCTTAGACTACAATTTCCTAGGATATGATTGTGTTTTCCCCTTTTGGACCCCTTCCCCTCACTCATTCCATAAAATTTCAGTTCTCCCCACTTCCTAACATCTATCCCTACCCCCCTAAAATTTTCCAAGAATTTAGAAGACCCCTAACCCCTTCCTCTCTCTTCATTCCAAAAAACTTCCCAAATCCCCTGTTTTTCCCTACACTAAACCATAATTCCCCTTCCTATTGAGCTAGGGTTTACAATGGATTATTAAACCACTGAGCAGAGGAGGCATAAGGGAGGTGATATCAGTAGGTATGGTCCCAATATAGCAAATGAGATCATGTGTTCACCCTTCCTTAAGAAATCATTCCAGGATGGAGGTTTCCTTGCCTTTTGCCAAAAGGTTGAGGAACTTGGTTTTCATGAAAAACTTACCAACAATTTTGCCACCAGTTTGAGGAGAGATAAGGTGACTATTGTAGGGGTTGTGTTCACACTTTAAGTAGAGGCTATTTCCAAAACTACAGGGATTACAAACAATGGAGAACTTTGGTTCAAGGAAAGGGACATTGACCTTGAAAACTACAAGATGTATTTGAAACCTCCATACAAATTTGCTACGAAACACGTCTTTCCATTTAGAAATTTGCTGGAGAAGTATGCCCCTCTCATGAAATTAAACATGAAATATTTTACAAGTGAGGGTAGGTACTCGAGGTTATATCAGTATCATGTGAGACTGTTGATTGATGTCATCAGTGTAAAAGCTCTCAACCCACCTCATTACCTTTACAAGAGCATGGTAAAAATGGCACAGAAGGTACATATATTAAGAGAAGATCATCATGCTAGTTTGTTTCACCATGGCTTGGTGAAAATCCTAGTTTTCCATAATTTAACACAGATCAATTTGTGTTGGGATGGTTTCATATATTCAGCTTCTCTTTTGTCTTCTCCATCTCAGTCAAGCAATCACTCTACACCTTTGACTTCATTAGCACAACTAGAGGTGGCTTCCACAAGAAAACATATCACAAGAGATCTTAGGGCAGAGGTGACTCAAACATATGTTAGAGGAAATAAGCTTATGTTTGCTCCAGACATTTTTGAAAGGGCCAAGCCTACATCATAGGAAGAAACATAATAACATCATGAGGCACCATTGCGGGATGAGGAACAAGTTTATCTTAACACTGATATGGAATATTTGGAAGTGCATGAGGAGGAAAAAACATCTGAGCAAGATCATCCAGGAGAAATAAGCTGAGATAAGATAGCTTAGAGACAGTTTGTCAAAGCCAAATTTCTTGGTCTCACTCTTGCAATAGGAGAACATGCAGCTAAAAGTAAATCAACTGCTCTTAAACCAGCCCAAAGAAGATTTGAAAAGGGATGATGCCAAAAGTAAGGTAATTGTTGATGTTGATGATTTAGAGGATCAAAAAGTGTAGGTTAGAATAAGGAGACCAAGAAAAAGAGGTCTCAAGAGGGCACTTGAGTAGCAAAAAGAACCATCTCCACCAAAATGTCAAATGACTCTTGATGAACTCAGTATGGCAGAAATTGAGAAATACAAAGTGTTACACAACAATTTGTCACCGTCCCTACAATCCCTCACCCCGCATATTGGAGGGTATTTCCCATGACCTGTGAACAGTTTCATACTTTGCAAATATTTTCTTTGCATCCTTCTACATAAGGATATGATTTCTCCTATTGAACAATTCCTTAGGAAGCACCCAAAAACCCATGTTTTGGCATTGGCGTGGGTAGCCAGTTCATCCCTCGCGCCAATGGGGAAAATATACACTAGAGGTCACACTAGCTGGTGCTCTGTCCCTGTGTTGTACCTGCGCCAACCTATTTTGGAATCTTTTTTAACAAATTGGAGGTGGAATTTTCCTTTAACCGCCTCGGGAATGACTCATTGCAAGTGGTTAAACTCGATAAACCACGAATCTATACCTTTAGGAAATGGTTGATGGAACATTCTAAGAGGATAGGACTCCCCCCATGATTATAGGGATCCTAAGTTCTCCTTCTCCCTCTATATAAACAAGCCTTATCCCTTTACATCAGCTAGCTAAAACAATAGATGAACATATAGCCAAGAAGCTGAGCTTGGAGAAGAGACATTATAGATGAGTAATCATTATAGAGAAGGTCGAACCAAGGAGGATCTCGTAGAGATAGCCCCGTCTGAATTCTTGACGAGCTTGTGAGACGTGCTCCGTTGGAACCCTACTGGAGGAGATCATAATGTCGAAGTGCTAGTTGTACTCTTCTTTAAATTAATATACTCGACTATGATATTGTTTCCATCTCTATGTTATGTTTATTTAATGCATGTGATTTAGTCCTCTTCGAATGACTGATAGTTAGGAATGCGAAATAGTATGTTGTGTATCGTCTTCATTTCTTGTGTATGTGCAGGTATTTGGGCGTGAGAACGAGCGGATCATGACCTGTCAGATCAGGAGCGGGAGGCAACCATTCTTCCGGACGAATCTCTTCTTGATCAACACCCTCGACCCATGGTACGGTGATATCATCATGTACCTCCAAACATCTACTTTCAGGTTTGAGCTAACAAAAGATGCCTGACGCTGCATTCGGCATCAATCACAACCTTATCGCATCGTTGGAGATACCCTCTATCATGTCGGAGTCGATTTTGTACTCCGCTGATGTCTGACCCTCGAGGAAGCGGAGAAGGTTTTAAATGACTACCACAGTGGCACCTGTGGTGGTCACATGTCTGGGTATGCCACTGCACAGAATATCCTTCATGCTGGCTACTTTTGGCCTTCTATTTTTAAAGATTGCATTGTTGTAGTACGTAAATGCCACGCATGCCAAATTTATCAACGCAAGATGCGTGAGCCGCCTATTCCACTACATCCTGTCATTACCATTGGCCCTTTTTCCAAATGGGGCATAGATTTTATGACGTGTAACCCTCGTTCGGTCGGGGGGCATGCCTATATTATCATTGCCATTGATTACTTTACGAAATGGGCCGAAGCAATGCCTACACTGGCTGCGGATGGTAAGACAGTGGCACAGTTCATATTAAATCACGTTATTGCTCGTTTTGGTGTCCCTAAAGCCATCGTCATTGATCATGGTTCCCATTTTCGAGATTATATGATGGTAGAGCTGACATCTAAGTTGGGTTTGCGTCATGACAACTCAACGCCTTACTATCCCCAAGCTAATGGTCAATTTGAAGTTGTAAACAAGGTCCTTGTTACCATGCTTCAACGAACAATCGGGATCCACAAATCAAACTGGCATCTCATGTTGTTCTCAGCTCTATGGGCTTACTGAACATCGATAAAAAAAGCAACCAGGCTTACCCCATTTCAATTGGTATACGGTCTGGAAGCCACGCTTCCGATTGAATGCGAAATCCCTTCACTTAAGTTAGCTGTGGAATTACTACCTGATACTTCGCCTAAAGAAGAACGTCTCCTCTATTTAGAGAGATTGGAAAAAACTCGTCGCTTAGCTGCCTTGGTCATCGAAGCACAGAAGAAGTGAGTCAAAGCCCATTTTTACCAATAAGTTTCTCCTCGTTCTTTCATCGAAGGCGATCTCGTTCTTCTATATGACCAAGCTCATGATAAGCTGGGGGAATGAAAATTCCAACCCATGTGTCATGGGCCCTACATCGTTAAACGTGTGTTGCAGAATGGGGCTTATGAGCTCATTGACTATGAAGGGTTTCCTTTATCACAACCCAGAAATGGGTTGTATCTGAAAAAATATTATGCCTGAATTATTCACACGTGATATGTGTACATAGGTGTTTGTTTTCATTTTGTGTGTATGCTTTGGTGTGATGTGCTTTGTGAGCTTTTTTCTGCTTATTTGGGTCTTGTTTGCTATGCAGATGTCTATTTCCCCTTATGTCGGTTTCGCAGATGGTGCCTCCCGTAGTACCAGGAACTTGTCTTCGACAGCTTGGGTATTTTATGATCCTGATGGTGAGTTGATTAACTTACAAGGTATTTGTCTGGGACTAGCCACAAACAATGTCACTGAATATAGTGCAGTTTTCGAACTATTAACCAAGGTAGTCAACCTCGACATACGTGCATTTCTTATTAAGTTGGATTCACAACTTGTTGTTCTTCAACTGAATGGTCATTATTCGGTCCGAAACCCATGCATTTTGAGATTGTATTTGCATATTCGTTTACTTGAATGACATTTTGATTTCATTACATATCAACATATACCAAGACGAATGAATACATTAATAGATGCAATAGCTAACATTGTGCTAGATAGACATTTGCGCAATTTATAAAAACATCATCATATGAACATAGACCCATGTAGAAAATATATGTATATATATGTATCGTTTGTTTACAAGCTGTGTGCATCATAAAACCCACAAAAAATAATATATGTCTATTTCAGTTACATCATGAGACATATGTCTCTCAAAAATGTGCAGAAATAAAGCCTAAATGCCTAGTCGACGTGGTGCTCATGATAGCATGTCACCGCCCGTACCAATCACCTCAGCAAGCGGTGGATACGGCTTGACACTCCTACATTGTGCCTTTGATAATCTCAAGGTACGTCATCAAAACAGACATAATCTGGGACCCCACGGGTGATTCCCTCCAGGTTCTGTACTAACTCCTCGTCAATACCCTCACCCTAAGGATCGAAGTCACGAGGAGTCTGCCTCGCTATTGGAGACATATCAGTGGGACGCTTTGGGCCAACATCTGCATCCATATGATATTAACTGTCAGAACATGCATATATACCAAAATATCATAAAACTCATAAAAATAAAAAATGAGTCTTACCAAGTTCTTCGTCCCAATCCTCTCCCTCTGGGAGTGGGAGGTCTGGGTCTCTGGTAAAGTCTGTGCCATCGTAGGGCCAATCCTCCACAATTATCAGCTGTCATCGGAGCCAATAAAAAAACTCTGGCCTCCAGGACATCTACTATCCACCCCCTGTTGTGGGCATCAGTGCTGCCCATCGGGCCATCTATGGCTCTCTCAGTGGTGGCTCCGGGACTATAGCCTCTTGGCACTGAAATGTGGGTAATCATTCCAAGAAGAACGATACTAGAATTGACCCATACCCAAACTCCTTTAGTTTGGCCTTCTTGCATTTGGTGAGCTGTTGTTTGATGTTCATAGTTACGGCCTCGACCCAGTCGAAGATGGTTGGGTTCATACACTCTGAAGCAAGAAGTAATTGCATCTTCATGGCCTCATGTGGTGCCTGCGATCCCGCAGCCCGCGTAATTATTTGTAGCACTACTCTTAGTGCTTCATCAGGGATGGTCTGGATGTCTACTTTACCGCTCCCTGTTCCTTTTTGTGCCTCTGGGCACACCGTGTTCATGACCATTGTTATGCTTTCCCCAGAAGGCCTGGTACCAGTCATAATAGGAACTGGACCCCTGTGTGACAGTCCAGTGATGAAATATACATATGATACTTCGAGCTCAAGCTCTTGATCCCGAAGTATGAATTTCTCTTGATCTTCATCCCAAACGCTGATAAGATACTGTAGAAATTCAGGCTGAGCCCGGAGACATGGTATCAGGAAGAAATTTTTGAGCCCACAATTCCTAAGGGCATTCATCCATTGTTCATTTTCCATTGCTTGTTCATCCTCTTCGCTATGTTCTCTCTCCTTCCACTCAATAACCATATTTTTCACTTGGTACCTGCATCAATTGATCATGGGAACATTGTAATCCCTCTTAGGTATTCAAATGTGTATTATATTGGTTGTTTTTTTTTTAAATTTGATACGGATTTTGAGTTGCGCAGTTGGCGTGATTGTTTAACCAACAGTCGTGTCATCTGGCACGACCCCTATGTAAAACTGGGCCGATTGGCACGAGTTCGTGCCCGAAACCTGCACCAACCACGGAGCCCTAAATTTTTCCAATCCTCCCCTAAGGGATCTCAAATGGAAATAAAATGCAATAAAATATAACTTAAAATATGGCAAAAGAGGTCGGCTCTTACCTGGAACAGACGAAATTTGGATTGGTCCACTGGATTGTTCACAATCGACGCTTGAAGATTGCAAGAGAAAAAGGTCATTGTTGCTCTGCAAAGAGGTAAAAAGTGAAAAGTAAATATTTTTTTTACCACTATTGGTCTTTTATAACTTTTCAAAGTCCTAAAATAGGTTTTAAAACATATTTTTAGATATATTTTCATATTATTTTTGTGGAATATGTTTTACACACGTCTTTTTGTGCAACGACCAGTTTTTCACATGGTTTTGACGAAGAGACAAGTTGTATTTTATACTTTTTCGGACTCGGTAAAAACACAAAATAGTCACTACTGGAGTCACCTTTTAGCGCTTTTTTTACTCTATAAAAGCTGAAAATATTGCCAAGTTTCTTCTCATTTTGAGCTCGTTAAATTGGCTGCGAAGCGATATCTACCCAGTACACGTTTACCCCTTTTTCAGGCTGGGATAGATTATTTATGAAAGAGGAATACCCTAGCCTATCGTGACTAGGAGGTTTTCTCAGACACATTTTTCTACCTTTTCAGATCTAAGGGACTATTTACGAAAAGGGACTACTGGAGTTTTTTTTTCCGCCTTCTTTTCAAACTCTCTAAATATGAAAAGAGGTTGAGTTCTTCCTTTGTTAGACTCATTAAAACCTGATGACATCGGACTCCGTCATCTTGACGTTACTCGAGTTCCTCCTTCCTAGGGCTCGTAAAATGTACTAGGTTGGATTTGTCCGAAGGAAAAACTTACATCGCAAGCACATGCTATCCCCTTCAAGCTTGTTTCCAAAAATAATTAGGGTACTCTCCAAAAATGGTAGGGGAAAATGGAACCAAAATCGTAGTCGTATTGGCAGTATGTCGCTCTTGAACATGGCACTTGCCTGCATTCGTATCGGGTTGGGGACATCTCATCTCGCTATCTGTTTGCCTCTGTGGGTTTGGGTAATCTCTTTTTACCGCTCATATGTTCTTTGCCGCGTCACCATGATGTCAGATCCCTTGATGTAAAATACTACCAAATCCAGTGTCGTGCTGCCGATATGTTCAAGAGAAGTTGGCCTTTACAGTTTTCAACCTCCCTCTGATTCTCTGTTAGTCTTGATTCACAAATATCATATCCCTCTGTCTCGTGTCGATGATGTGGGAAACATTATGGCCCACCTTCGATCAAGGTCTGTTCTTTTCGACTCCAGCTCATTATCCAGGAAGTTGATCTAGAGACTCCCTTCAAGTACCTTGGAGCCTGCATGCCTCAATGGCAGGTTCTTCGCACTCGATGTAAGGTCCACATCATTTGTCTTCGATCGACTGACTCTATGGGTGTTCGACGTCAGATCACTGTTCACATGCCGTGGATTGTACCTTTTGTACCTTGAGAGACATTGTCATTATTGGTGGTTTCTCTCGCGTCTGTTAACAGCTTTCATCATTGGATGGTAATCAGATGATGTTCTTGCATGTTCAACTTCAACTCACATATTCACATGCTCGAATTCGTACTATGTTCGGGTCAAGATGGAGCGCAAGACTCTGGGTTTTTTCTGATGAAATCCAGGCTGCGGGTTATTTATGGATTATTATGAATTATTGCGAGTCTTTTGATTGGATGGCTGCGACCATACCTGATTCTATTTATTGATCCCTACTACTAGATGGCTGTGTCCATACCTCGGATCTCATTATTTCTGCACTCTATTATGGATGGCTGCACCCATACCACATGTCATGTATCAGATATATCAGTTGTATTCGTACTTGCAGGTTTTCCGATGGTAGTGTTTTGGTTGAACACATTCTCATAAAGCATTTCACCCCTCCCTCTCTCTGAGACCTCATGCTTTAGGGGGAATCTGTTACACAACAATTTTTCACCGTCCTTGCAATCCATCGCCCCACATATTGAAGGGTCTTTCCCGTGACCTATGAGCAGTGTCATACTCTGCAAATACTTTCTTTGCATCCTTTTGCATAAGGATATGATTTCTCCTGTTGAAAATTTCCTCAGGAAGCACCCAAAAACCCATGTTTTGGCATTGGCACAGGTAGCCAGTTCATCCCTCACACTAATGGGGAAAATATACACTATAGGTCATGCCAGCTGGTGCTTTGTCCCTCTGTTGTACCCGCGCCAACCTGTTTTGGAATTTTTTTAACAAATTAGAGGCAAAAGTTTCCTTTAACCACCCCGGGAATGACTCATTGCAAGTGGTTAAACTCAATAAACCACAGATCTCAACCTTTAGGAAATGGTTTATGGAACATTCTAAGAGGATAGGACTCCCCCCACGATTATAGGGATCCTAAGTTCTCCTTCTTCCTCTATATAAACAAACCTTCTCCCTTTACATCAGCTAGCTGAAACAGTAGCTGAAAATATAGCCAAGAAGCTGAGCTTGGAGAAGAGACATTATAGCTGAGTAATCATTATAGAGAAGGTCGAACCAAGGAGGATCCCGTAGAGAGAGCCCCGTCTGAATTCCCGATGAGCTTGTGAGACGTGCTCCGCTGGAACCCTGCTAGAGTAGATCACAACGTCGAAGTGTCGGTTGTACTCTTCCTTCTTTAAATTAATATAATCGACTATGATATTGTTTCCATCTCTATGTTATAGTTATTTAGTGCATGTGATTTAGTCCTCTTCGACTGATTGATAGTTAGGAATGTGAAATAGTATGTTGAGTATCGTCTTCGTTTCTTGTGTATGTGCAGGTATCTGGGCATGAGAACGAGCAGATCGTGGCTTGTCGGATCAGGAGCGAGAGGCAACCATTATTTCGGACGACACAACAGCGCAGGACCTAAGGTAGGTGATATTCCAAGTCTTTGTCCATTCTTAACTAGGAATTGATGTCATAGCGTGTTTCGTTCGTGGCTAGACCCACCCTAGGGCTAGTGGGATTGCCTCTGTCCGCAGAGGGGATTTGCCTCACCAACACAAAGTATATTGGCTGGATAGGGTGAATTGACACTTGGAGAAGCTTCTCAAGAGGGAAAACATTAACAATAAACTACAAGGATGCAACCATGTATTATTATACAAGGAATAAGGTCTCCCAAATCAGGATCAAGCAATTGAAAAAGACGTTGAAGCAAACCCTAATGAGGAAAAAAGAGAAGGATAATATTGAATTTCTAGATGAGGCCTCCCTCATTACTTGAAAAATCATCACTTGGATTCATGGAGCGATTTTGAGGAAATTTTGAAGAAATTTTGTGAAATTTTGTTTTTTTGTGACTTTTTGCCTAAATAGGAATATCAGTTTAGCCAAAAGCGCAGCGCCTTGGCGCTGTGATTTTCCTCAGACCTCCAAATGCCAAAAATTCTACCCTAGTGGATATCTACTACCCTATACATGAAAACTCTGTATTTGTGTGCCTTGTCAACAAAAAAATGGGAGAAAATTCCCAAAAACAGGTCAAAAATTCACTTTCTGCCACCTTTTTGGACTAGGTATTGCGATTTTGGGAGTAACTTTGGGAGAATGCATTTTTCGCTACCTTAGAGAGGAAATTTTTCCTAATTAAAGTGTCTAATGATAAATATACATCATTGGCTTCCATTGGTACCCTTAGAGTTGGATTTGGAGCAGTGGAAGGCCCTCAAAAGTCTCCTCAAATTTGGCACTGCACTTTTTTTTTATGGCGATGCGCTTTTACAGGTGGCGCTTCGCTTTTACCTTTTAGTCAAATTTTCAAGGTTTCTTTGGTCAAAATTGTTGTTTTGTGATGTAATCTCTCAAGTTTTTATTTGACATGATGGGATGAATGTAAATAAGGCTTGTAAATGTAATTTTGATGTAGATTCATACCTGTTACATAATGTTAAAGTCAAATGTATCAGTTTGTCTAATTGAGGAGAGTTTGTTTAACCTCCTAGTCATTAGTTCTTGTTAGAGATTATTGTGTAAGTTGTTCCTACATTGATGGATTCGACCCCTCAAAGAGGGGAAGTTTTTTTTGGTCTATATGTATGTCGTTTTAAGTCAATCTAAAGGTTGGACATTACAGGGAACCAAAGGACATTTGTTGCTATTATTTAGGAATTCTTGTGGTGTGTGTTTGTGATAATGTTTTCCTTTTGTTAAATACTTATATGAATGATAAATTATTATCCTTACCATATATTTTCTCTCCAGTGATTTACCTAAGAGGTATTAAACAAAATTATTTTGATTAAGCTCTGTTTTGTTAGGAATCTCATGTTTGTGTGTTTTTTCTTCTTAATAAATGAAATCATGGTATACATGCTCATTTTGATATTCTTTCTCATTCAACCCTACACTACATCGACCAAATTTTAAGCTATCACAAAAGCATGCCTACCCTACTCCTCTATATCTCTTGCAACTGAAACCTTTGAGACTTGACCTAGTTCCCTAATTTTCATTCCTGATCCAACAAAAAATCCTGAAATTTTCAAACCTTACATTAGATGAACTATCTAGCCTAAAATCCATTCTTGTACTAGTAAAATCCTTGGCTATGATTTTTTTTAGAGAGATACCTCTCTGGTTTGGTAGGGCTAGCTACCAAACTAAAATCTTGGTTTGAGGTTACCTCCGTCAATATCCTTTTCAGGCGTGGGATATTGTGGAGGCTAATAGGTTTTATTCAATTAGCCCCTTTCAATGTGCTCATCAATAGGACCACTTCTAGGATTTTTTGAGCCTTGAGGGAATTAAGGTGGGGTTTCCCCTCTCCCCTTTTCTTTTCCTCTTTGTGGTTGAGATCCTAAGAATATTGATAGAATATGCTAGAGTAAGAGGGGATCTTAAAGGTAATAAGGTTTTTCCTTAAGAGAATATCACTCAAATGATTTTTGTGGATTACATGCTCCTAGTCAGATTAGGTTTGGCAAGGGACATGAAATACTTGAAAGGAATTATGGAATTGTTTTAAAAATCTATAGGTATGGAGATTAAAATTAGGATTTCTTGTCTAATTCTTGATGGTTTATCAAAAAAATTACTTCAGTAGTTGGATATCTTCTTTCCTTTCCCCCAAAAATATTTGGATACATGCTTCAAGTATCTTAGGTTTTTTCTTAATTCAAATGCCTTCAGGTTCATTTATTGGCTCTTATTGGTGATAAAATTGGAAACATGTATTTATGTATTGGTCAATATATTCTTGTCAAGGTGGGGTTGTTTAACCTTTCTCAAATCACTACTAGAAAGTATCCTTGTATAATGGACATCAATCATGAATGTGCCTAAAGGAATTCTTACAAAATCCAAGAGGATTAGTTTCCATTTATTATCCATTTCTTATGGACATCTCACTAATCAAGGGGCATTCCTTGTATGAAATGGAGTCATATAGCTACTCCAAATAAATTGGGGTTATGAGGCCTCAAAAATATATTTGTTTAGAAAATATTTAGCAACATCAAGCCTAAGGATCACTCATAACTTCTCCTTATGAAGGTTAATTCCATCTAAGTATATCAAGTATCTCTTGATGGTGGAATAATATCGATAGACAAGGAAGTCGACCAAAGGTTCAATCGTTTGGAAAGCATTGGTGGATGCTTTCCCTTTAGTTGGCTCTTAGATGGTCTAGAGAGTCACGAGAGCTTCACTCAATGAACCTCTGACATATCACATTTTTTCCTAACATATTAAACAATAACCTAAATTTTGTAGAAAATCCTCAATAGGGTGATACTAGATATCAATATGCTTGGACCTATCATGGAATACTAGATTAACGAAGAGTTTGAGGCAACTCTAGTTATCTAGATGGAATCACATGTTGCCTAAGTGGCTGCCATGTACTCTGCCTCTGATAAATTGAGCGCAACAGATCTTTGTTTCCTAATATACTAGTAAATTGCTGCTGATCCTATTTTGAAGATTGCCCTTGATGTATTCTTCCTGTCAGATGAAATCCTTGCCCAATATGCATTGGTGAAGCCTTCAAGCCTCACTCCCTTTATCTATCTATACCATAGCCCATACTTTGTAGTGCCTCTGAGGTATCTCAACACATGCTTCCCTGCCTTCCAAAAGAGCTTGGTAGGCTTAACCATAGCTTGGCTCAACCGGTTAAATGTGCAGCATATGTTGGGTCGTGTGTTCACCAAATACACGAGTGAAACCACAAGTTGTCTGCAAATAATAGCATCCACTACTTCGCCCAAAGTAGCATCCTCCTTCCTCAAGTTTACTGCTATAGGATTCTCCATGGGTTTGTTGTCCTCCTTGTGGAACTTCCTCAGAATCTTCTTGGAATAATTTCCCTGAGATGCAAATAGCTCCCCATCTCTTTGCCATATTTCCAATCCAAGGAGATAGTGCAAGAGCCCCATGTCCTTCATCTCAAATTCTCTTGCAAGATCTTCTTTGGAAGACTTTATGAGGTGCCTCATCACCTGTCAGTATCAGATCATCGACATAAATTACAATAATCAAAAGCTCACCATCAACCACAATATGATATAGGTTCACATTCTCTTCACTCTTGGTGAAGGCCAACCTAGTGAAATAGCTTTCAATCTTGGTGTACCAAGAATGAGGTGCTTGCTTCAGCCCATACAGTGCTATCTTGAGTCTGCACACATGTGAATCCCTATCTAAGGTCTCAAAACATTATGGCTACTCAATATACACTTCTTCCTCAATAAATCCACTAAGAAAGGTTTTATTTACATCCATTTGATGTATCTTCCATCCCATCTGCACTGAGAGTGCAAGGATGGATATAATAGATGAGTACCTTACGACTAGTGAAAAAGTCTCATCATAGTCAATCCCCTCAACCTGAGAGAACCCTATGGCCACAAATCTAGCCTTGTGTTTCTTTACACTCCCATATGTTTCCTGCTTCACCTGGATCCTACAACTGACTTCCCCACTAGTCTTGGGAAAAATTCCCATGTACTGTTTCTTATGATGGATTCATACTCCTCAGCCATATCATCAACCCACACTGGTTGTTACATTGCTTCCTCAAAAGAGGATGGTTCTATCTCAATACCTTCGCTCATAAGAGCCATGTATGTAGTGTACCACTCTGGGGACCTTCTCTACCTGCGATGTGATGTGGGTGCTCCCACATTCTCTCTCACATCCAAAAATAATATGTCAACCTCTCTGGCGCGCTTCCTTCCATCTCTGGTGGATGGTTCTACATGAGTGGTTTCCAACACTCGTTGTTCATCTTCTTATGGTTTCTCCACATCCTGAGGTTCATCCTTTGGATCCAAGAGCTCCTCAACTGCATGCAACTCGAGCTCCCTCTCAAGGGACAATCATGTGGCTTTGTCTTCATCGAATTTCACATATGTTATGACCATTGTCATCATGTGTGTTGGAAAGTACACCCGATAGTTGTAAGGTGTATCAGTGTACCCCAAAAATATCCACAACTTTTTTGTTTACTCTAGCTTCTTCCTGGAAGCTTTGGTCAAATGGAAATAAATAGATGAACAAAAATTTTTAAAATAGGACACATCCAGTCTCTTACCTGAAAATGCCTCCTCTGGTGTACTCATCCCAAGTATCCGATGAGTAATTATGTTCTGCACAAATACTGATGTATTGCATGCTTCTGCCCACAAACGCAACGGTAGGCCCTGATCATGCAAAATAGCTCATGTTTCTCCCACAATCTTTCTATTCTTCATTTCTATAACCCCATTTTAATGTGGGTTATGAATCGCAATCAATTCTCTTTGAATTACTTATAAGGCACATAAGTTCTTAAATTCGGTAGATATGTATTCTCCACCATTGTCGCTCCTTAGAGCCTTCACCTTCTTCCCTGTATCTTTCTCGACTAGTGCCTTGAACTCACAAAAATTGGATAATGTCTCATCTTTCTTCTGCATGAAGAAAATCCAACACTTTCTGGAAAAATCATCAACAAAAATCACATAAAACCTGTGCTTGGTTGTGGAAGCTATTGAGAACGATCCACACATGTCTGAGTGAACTCTCTCAAGGATCGCCTTGGCTCGGGTTTCCTTATCATGTAAGATGGCTTTGGTATACTTCTCCAATTTACACTCTTTGCATGTGTCTCCCTGCGCAAGTGCACCCCTTGGAAGTCCTGTAGTAATCTGCTACATGATCGTCAAATCATTGTGGTGTAGATGACCCAACCTCCTGTGCCATAACTCACTGTTGTCTCGACTCTCCACATTCTTTGCTTTAGTGCGCAGTATTGCATAGTTTTCTACATCTAGTTTGTAGAGATTCTTTACTCGAACCCAAATATATTTCACATGTCTCGTGGCTTTGTGATAAAGGAACACCTTTCCTTCACTGAATATCACATCATAACCATGATATTCCAACAAAGCAACAAAAACCAAATTCTTCTTTAAACCAGGAACATACATGAAATATTTTGATATGTGTCAATTACGTGACTACCTCTAAAAATTAACTATACCTACATCAGTAGTGCTATACCTCCCATCATCACCCATCTCGATGTGCATCTGGAGATCGTTCTCCTCCAAGCTAGTGAAGAATTCTTTGTTTTCGTTCATATGGAATGAAGCTCCACTATCCAAGTACCACAAAAACCCAACACTGATGATACCATGCATGCGATGAGAGTGAAGACCAACTTGAAATATGAAACCAATGATTTACCTGCTGCTCCTCTTGAGGCCTTCCTATTTTTCTTCTTTTGTGGACAATTTGTGGCATAGTGTCCATGATCATGAAAATTGAAACATTTTACCTTTGACATGTCTCACTTCTTTCTTCCCTTACGAGACTCATAATTGGAATGGAAACCTTCCCTTTTCCTTTCTTCACCTTTCCAACCAAGGCGCATTTCTCCTCATCATCATTCTTTGATGAGGTTCCATCTATGGTGCTCCACCGAATTTCTTCATGTGCCATACTGGACCATAGTCGCTCCCAATCTGGTATTTTCTCCCTCCCATTAACATATTCCTCGTACCCATGCTAGCTCTTGGGAAGGCCTTGAAGAGCTAGGCTCACCAAATAATCCAAGGTAATAATTATCTCAACACTTCCAAGCTCATATCGACACTGAGTGAACTTCATCAAGTATTTTTAGATCGTATCACCCTTCTCCATTTTGATCTTCCTAAGCTTGTATTTCAATGCCAAATTCTCGTGGCCACTGCTATTCTGATACAGATCTGTCAAGGCCTTCCACATAGCATATGGAGTCACCTTCCCATCGAGACTCGAGACAATATGAGCTCGAACTCCCTCTAAAAATATCCTTCTCGCCTTTGCTACATTGTTCTTTCATACATTAAGAAATTGAGCATCTACTATTGCGAGATGAGGGATATCAGTGTCTATGAAAGCCTCCAGTTCATTGTCCTCGAGCACTGTCTCCATCTTGTCCTTCCATGTTATGTAATTCAAATTTCCCTCGAGTGCATATTTGAGTCTCAAGCCATTGAAATACATATTGATCTGTTGCTAGATCTTGAAGAATAAATCTACATATTTGAACATGATAAAAAAAAACAATGTTATTCTATTCTTATTATGATTCCTGGCGCTATGATACCATGTAGAAAATATAACAATGGGATTCAATCTGATCTTTTAATATACTAAAAACAGATATTGAATCCTCCTACAATTTGCAGAAACAAAGCACGATCACACAATCACATAACAAGTAAGAGAAAGAGTCAATAAATCGCACAACACAAGATGTATCTAGGGAAAGAACACTTCCTAAAACTCCGCTATATGTATATTGTATAAGGTCAAGACAATGAAACAATACAATGCTTTTCTCTCTCAGAGAAACTCTTGCACTCTGCCAACTTTCCCACTCTGATCTAGGAAAAATCAGTCAATTACTTAACCAATTCTCAACCTCTGCTCAACTAGCCCTGCTAATGCATTCTTGCAGGAATTTTCACCCTATTAAATAGGAAATTCCCAATAATTGATTGTGTAATGCATCCTTGGCTTCCACATGACTCTATAACTAATATTTACAATTGTCTAATTATAGAACTGATAATTATCTTCCCTTTAACCTCAAACTCAACTGGGCCTTCCTTAGAAATGACATGCAAAAACTATTTATAGTGAATTATCAATTAACTGATTGATCACTACTTGTAAATTAAATCAGATTTAATTCACTGCTAGACCTATCATGAACTCATCTTTGAGTTATAACTAGTTAAACTGATTTTAACTCAATTAATTGAGTTAACTAGTTACAACTCACAAACAACTGTAACTTGACCACCTAAAATCATGGGAGAGCTCTACATGCCTCCTTTTTCACCCTCAACTCGAATTTCCTAAGCTAACTTAGTCATTCTAACTTAGTTAACTAATACAAGATGTCATGAGATGAAATCACAATTTCTCTGGACCAATTTAATTAAGGGAAAATTAAATTAGAAGCTCCCTTGGGTGCCATTTCTTAGAGTCATTTCAATAAATTTGAGTACATATTGGACGATACCTCCAAAAATCACATTATTTAATCCCCTAATACGAATCCAATACACCTTCCCAATTTAAAAAACCATTATTTTCACTAGATATTGTAGGTATCCATTTTTTCATTAACAATTTTATATTTGTTATTTTTTTTCATTAACTTTGAGGTCCATTATATATATATATATATATATATATATATATATATATACCCTTTACTGCTATATATCTCTCAATATATTATGTCATTCTTTCCTCAATATATCCCCCAATATGAATGCACGTGGTATGGTATTTCTCCCTAACTAAAACACCCATTAGAGAGCGGGGAATGACTGAAATGTAAAATTTATTGAGGATCCCTAGATAGGGGGAAGATGGTTTTAGGTCTCTCCATGCAATAGGTATTTTGTTCATTAATGGATGCCAAAGTGTAGTCTCCCCAAGCAAAGCACATGTCGAGGTGGAATTCTGAGTAAGATGGAGGTTTGGAAGGCCTAGAAGATTCCAAATTGATGCACCTCATGCCAAATTGACCACTTCTCACTTATTAATATGTTTTATGTCATTATGTCATTATAAAGCTAGTATTCAAGACAAAATCTTCTAGGATGAAGCAAGACTTGGATGATGCAAGTGGAGCTAGTATTCAAGAAAAAATCTTCTTGGAAGAAACAAGACTTGGAAGCATGCTTGTAGGATTGGATTCATAATGGATCATTCAAACAATTTGATGCTTTTCCATGTGTATTGATGTATGGGTTATGATGGGCCAAAAATTCTAGTAATTTTAAAAATAAGAAAATTGTGTGAAAATTAAATTTACCAAAAATACAAAGTGGATGCAAAATCCAAAAACCCAAAGTTTCAATTATGCTAATATTACCTTATGAAACGATATATATATATATATATATATTCACAAATTTGTTTTAGAACTAGCAACATTTCCTTCATAAAAAAATATTTTCCTTAATATAAAATATGTTTAATTTAATTACTATGCACACCCCCAAATCTTAAAGAAAACTAAATAATAAATATTCAACTTATTTTAACACTTATAAATTGTGTATAAAATTGTAAAAAATATATAAAAAATTAATTTAAATTCCTTAATAAAGCGGTCTAGCGGAGTTAGAAGCCGATAACAATGTAACCGGATAACTCCACTTCAAATCAGAACCCCACTAACACAGCGTAAAGTGTACCCATAAAAGTACACCCACCAACGGAATGATAGTCGACACATTCGTTGAGATACAATTCAATGCATTCACCTCGAAGGAGTACATAACTACCACTGTAGATTTGAGTACTCTTCTGAAAACATTTATCCTGGACTGTTTCAATCGTGAATCAATTATAATTTATTTCCTTAATTACACGTATATTATCATTAGCTGTTCTTAGAATTTGACAACACACACATCGCATTTTTCATTCGAAGGCGTAGAAAACACGTACGTATAGTCAAATGTCAAACTTAGAAAACACAACGGATTATTAGCGAAACTTCTTGTTTAGTGGATTCAGTTTTGGAGTGACTTTTTCAAATTTGGGTATATAGCTGTCTAATTTTAGAATTTTGGGTGCTCATAAGTTTTTAATGGTACTGAATCTATTTTTATCATCAGAAGAAATCTGTGTTATAACTATTTTTCTGGGTTATAAATGTCAAACTTCAAAATTTTAGGTGTCCATAAGTACTTTAGAATTCTCAAACTTTAGAATTTTGAGTGTTCATAAATTTTCAATGGTGCCGAATCCATTTCCACTATCAGAAAAATTATTCAAAAACTCCTGTAATCAGATTTTTTGATACCTAGCATATAGTCTTTATTGGAAAATGATAAATTACACTAATAGTTTTAATTTTTTTTAAACAGTTTACTTATTTGATGTTAGGTCCCTATATTACTAGTTTAGTCCCTTATTATTATTAGTGTAGCCCTCTTATTGTTATTGTTGTACCCCTGTAAGCCCAATATTGTTATTATTGTTCCTTTACATTGTTATTGTTAGGTCGGCTAGGATTATATTGTGGGCACATGGACTCCTATATATAGGAGGAGGTTTTGGTCATTTGTATCATTCAAGAACTGTTCATTTATGTAATGTATTGGAGGTTTCCCCCTCAAAGTGGATTCTAGGTTTTCGCTGCTCCAAACAGGTCATCGTGACATTTTTGCTATAACTTTTTTTCTATGAAGGTTCAGAACTTGAAAATTTTAGAGCAAGAAGTCGAAAGCCTGAGGAATGTTGTTGCAAAATTTCAGAGCTTGGTTTGCAATATTGTCGGAGATATGATCTGTGGAAGTTAGAGAATTTTGCAGGCTCCTGAATTTAACATAAACATGTCATCGTGGAATTTTTGTTAAAATTTTTTTTCTACAAGGGTTCAGAAGCTAAAATATTCACAGAGCGAAGCCAAAATCCCGAGGAAGCTCCTGTAAAAATTTCAGATCTTGGTTCACAATATTTTGTGAGATATGATCCGTGGAAGGTAGGATTGTTTCAGGCTCCCAAATTTCATCTCAAAGAGGTGACCGTGGAAAAAACATCAAAACTAATGTCCCTCAAGCAAGCTAAGAAGGATAATAAATTATCGCCAAAGTACTATGGTCCTTACAAGGTGTTGCAAAAGATTGGTACTATGGCATACAAATTGGAGCTCCCTGCTTCTTCGCGAGTGCATACAGTTTTCCATGTTTCATGCTTAAAGAAGGTTATAGGTGAAAATCTTCCAGTTCAAACAATATTGTTAGAAATTGATGAAGAAGGAAAAATCATATTGAAACCTGAAGCTGTCATGGAAACAAGAACTCTACAGCTACGAAATCGATCAATTTCAGAGTATCTCATCAAGTGGAAGAACTTACCCACTGAAGAATTTTATACAGAAGTACATCGTTGAGGACAACAATTTTTTGAAAGAGAGGGGCATGTTAGGTCCCTATATTATCAGTTTAGTCTCTTATTGTTATTATTGTGTCCTTGTAACCCCAATATTGTTATTATTATGTCTTTACATTGTTATTGTTAGGTCGGTGGGCACATGGACTCTTATATATAGAAGGAGGTTTTGGTTATTTGTATCATCCAAGAATTTCTCATTTATAAGAATTGTTCATTTTTCATTTATAAAAATTGTTCATTTATGTAATGTATTGGAGGTTACCCCCATGAAGTGGCTATTTCTAAGGTGTTGATCTCTCTTTTATTTTATTTTTGGAGCTGGTTTCATAACTTGATAATGTGGAAAATTTGATTCTCATCTTTATGATGCTTCATATCATAGTTACCAAGTTCGTTCGAATCGGGCAAAAAAAATACGAAAATTCGCCGAAATATGAAAATTACCAGTTCAATCAATGTTTATTAATGTAATATTACTTGATAATTAAATATTATTTAAAATATTAACATCATACATTGTGATTATTCATTTAATAACTAATCATATCCAAGACTTAAAAAGCTTAGAAAATGGGAAAGGAAAAGGAAAAGTAAGAAAATACAAAAGAAAATGGAAAATCATAATGGAATAAGAAAGTTTACCATTTTCTAATTTCATTTATGCTTTCAAAGACCTAAAAAACTTAGAAAATGGAGCTTTCAAAGACCTAAAACACTTAGAGAATGGAGCTTTCAAAAAGGAAAGAATTTGTAATATATTGCTAATTTTAAAAAGAGTGTCTATTTTTGAGATTTTATATATATTTTTAAATATTATTATATTTATTATGAAAAAATTTAAATACATAACTTTTAAAACTAGAAAAGTATTTTAAATTTAAGTTTAGAAAGAAATATAAGTTGTGATAGGCTTGATTTTTAATTTAAAATAAATTTATAAAATAGTAAGTGAAAGGTATTGTTTCCACAAGGACAGCAATTTTTAGGATGTGGTAACAATGCTTCATATTGATGATGGATAATGGTTGAAGGATTTTTGGAGAATTTTTAGATGGAGTAAGTAGGTTTCGATGAATTAGATGAGAAAATAAATTGGAAAACTTCCCAAAAACCTATATAGTAAAAAAAAAAGAATTTGTATAGTAAGAAAAATCAATTTAAATAACACAAATCAAAATTTCACCTCATATATAATCAAAAAATCAATTTAAATAATAAATTCCAGCACCCAAAACTCCAAAAATTCTCACTAAAAACAACTAGAAAAAAATAACATTCTAGCTAACAACACTTCAACGGAAAGGCACCCGGAAATTTTAACATCGTCAAAACAATCCCCTTGGAGGATGAACCTGAAATTCTACACTCTTTGTTATCGATCCACGGACCACATACCACGACAAACACTCGACGGAAACCACACGAGACACTAAACGCTCGACGGAGACCACAACAGAGACTACGTATCCACCAACCACACTCTGACAAGTGTATACTCAACAGAGACCAGTCGCTGGAGGAGATGATAAACAACGACTACGCCCAATCGTGTAGGAGATGACAAAGAACTGTAACCTGTTCCAGAAGATTGCATACAGAGTGGTCACTTCAAAATAATTCCAATAAAGTCAGCTAAACCAGAGACATTAATTTCAACATCTGAATAATAATAATGACACGCACATTTCTTCAATGTTCGCTCCATGTTATCCAACGAAGAGATTCTCTGTGGGGTTCTTGCATTGATCGGACGAGCCGGAGGAATTCTGTGTGGGTTTCTTGCACTGATCTAGGAGGAGGAATGCAGAAAGTCGGAAATGCGTTTCAACATGGGGGACGCATTCTCAGATTCCGGATTCAAAAGATGAAACACGTGGTCTTCGCCTTCCGTCACAACCAAATCTGCATCTTTACCCACCTTTTTTAGCTCTTCGTAATACAAAATACCCCGATCTCTCAGACGATCCTTCTCTGCAACAAATACAAGAATTCGTCCGTACACGAGAGTGGACAAATCAGGAGAAAGGGGTCCAACTGGGTTGGCAAAAGGATGGTCCTTGTCCGCCCCTGCGGGGAGAGAGATGCTCCATATTGCGTCATTCAACTTACTAGAAAGGAGATGGTCCTTGTCCGCCTCTGGCCCCAATTCGCAGCCAATTCGTTCTACGCTGGCAAAGGCGGGGTGAACCAGAATGCCTCCTTGTAAACGCAGCCCATCCCAATTCCTTTCACTGGCACGAATGCCCAGCTGGTGCACAATATTGCCACCAGCACTGTCACCTGCCAAGAACACGTTTCTGAAATCTGCGTAGGAAGCGAGCCACGGATCGATGGGCACACCCTCTGCTGCCTCTGCTTGGAGGGCGAGCCATTCGAGCACACTGAAACAATCGTCATAAGCCGCAGGGAGGCGGTGCGCAGGGGTTTTCCGGTACTCTACCGATGCACAAATCACCTTGGCCTCGCTAGACACTTTATTAAGATAGTTGTGATAAAATTTCGAGGCAGCAGATTCGATACAGAAACCCCCTCCGTGAAAGTACACAAGTAGCGGGACCTTTTGATTTGCATCCGTGAGCTCCAGACGAGGGAGGAAGAGACGAACGAAGACGCCCGTTTGAGGATCCAACACCACGTCCTTGGATGCCACTCCATGCAAATCAACAGAAGGGGGAACGAAACTCTCGTCGACCAGGGATTCAACCGTTCCGTTTTCATAAATTCTCAGATAACGACCCTCAGCAAGGATGGACAAGGGTGACGGCGACGGCATAGGTGTTGCACTGAAGACGACGCCAAAAAATGCAAATGCAAGCAAAAAGATTTCGTCGGACACGCTGTCATAATTTACAGAGCCCAGCAACAGAGACGCGTTCTATTTAATTCCAAATATTTTTGTACCCTAATTCCATAAGCTCCGGATAACGAAATATTTTCCACCCTAATTCCAAAACTGAATTGCCACGTCACCCTAAAACGTCGGGCAAGCACAAAAATTATTGGTATTTGGGCAGAAAGAACAGGCGTCGGATACCGTTGGGCGCACTTGATTCCGATCCCTCGACCGTTTTGCATAATTCTTTAGAAACTTCAGAAGTGTGTCTCTCGCGAGTTCTCGCTATAATTTCAGGAATTGCTAGTCATATTTGGAATTATATTGGATTATAGTTTTGGGTTGATTATAATTAATTATACCTCCGATTGGGGTGCACACATGCCATCATGAATTCGGGAGGCGGCAACTTGGCAAGTGCTCCCATAAAAGATAATTAAGACCATTAACTATGATCTGTCAGACCAGCAGAGCGAAGTGTGTGAACGCCGGCAAATGAATGATGGTGCATGATGGATAGGGTGTTTGGCAAGCCAGCGGAAAAGTAGTTGTGAATTTGGTAAGTCATTTAACCCCGCCCCGTCAATCTTGCAAGCATAGTCCATTGCATGCGAGAGACTGGCGGTGGCAGCAAAGGCGAACTAAAGCTCTTCACCCAGGATATAGATCGACTCTGTCTGGATATGTTTTTATGATTATCTCAGCTCTTATGATGTTATGTGCAGAAGATTTGGTCATTAGTTATGATGGTAGTTTAGATCTTACGCTGATTGTCAAGTGGTTGGAACCTGAATTGAATCCGGTCCCCCCTTATTTCCGAGACCCTTGTATTCCCGATACAAGCTTTGTTCGATTGCATGGGAGTGAAACCCCCGATTCTATGTGTTATCAGCACGACAGCCAAGAGAATATAGGGAGTCACTTTCCCAACAGCAATCCCTCTGCTTCTAATTCGGGTAGTATCTATGGAAATATGGAGAGTCATACCATTAACTGTAGGATAGAATTCCTCAGCCAGGGTTTTGGCCGCATCTATTTACCTGTAGGGAAACACTGTCATGCAATGTTATTTCTCTGTTTGGGCTTGGCAAATCCAAATTACGGGGGTGTTAATGTTTATAATACGGTGGGGAAGATAGGGAGGTTATGGTCAGTGGGTAGTTTTCCTGAGCAGCGCTTGCGCTTGTCTAATGCATCGGACAGCCAAAACTTGTTTTGTCCTCTGGTAAATCTGCAGAGTCAAACCAAAATCCGTGATAGTAACTCTCCCAGTCATCACAGAAATTGTAAGAATAATAAACATGTTGATTCTCGCCTTCAGCTCCTGTTTCAGTGGTATAATAACGATAAGAGAAAGAGGCGTTTACGTAGATCTGACAATCATACTCGCAAGGGTACCGTAAGGTGCATGCTCTGTTTAATAGTCTTTCTTACTCTGTTCAATTTTGTATGCCAGTTTTTGTTCATAAATCCCACCCAGCAATGGGGAAATGACAGCACAGGGCAGTCACTGACAAAGGAAAGCAGCCTGCTCAATCTGAACCAGTTCCTAGGAAAAGGGGTCGTAGAACTAATTTGGAACATCTGGAAACGCTAGCAGGCAATTATGTCATTGGCAATTCCTCTGAAGTTAGAAATGATATTCGTGGATGGGAAAAGGAAATTCAGCAGGAACCAGAAGATAATGAGACAGAGGCTGAGATCCTCGATTTCATTACTGATCCTGGCCGTACACGAGGCAGGCTTACATTGTTTAATCAGATAGTCCATACTTATTGGATTGTAAAATGTTTGATACCAAAAGCAATACAGAGTAATCATCCAGCTCAACCAAAGATTGAAGCAAAGCAGCCAGACCTTTGCACTCAGGCTCAGCTCTTGGAGATTCAGGACAATCAACAGCATATAAAGATCACTCAATACCAGACTGCAGATAGAGTCAGCAGACTAGATGACAAAGTGGGGCGCATGGAGAAAATCCTCCAGAAGATCCTTCAGCAACTCAATCAAGCAGAAATGCCAGGGTCTAATGTCAAAGACTCTACCCCAATCTCCTCATCTAAGGGCTAGAAGAATTGTCTTGTTAGATTTCACGGTTTTTTGTTAGTTATGAACTTTTAAAGTCTGTTATGTTTGTACATATTA
This sequence comes from Pinus albicaulis, assembly GCA_034641835.2. NCBI lineage: Eukaryota > Viridiplantae > Streptophyta > Pinopsida > Pinales > Pinaceae > Pinus > Pinus albicaulis. The sequence goes on from CM076578.1 coordinate 773,765,270, forward strand.
AAGTAGTGGAACAGGTAGTGCAAGAAAACTATAGGCGTAAGAGACAATTTCAGTATTGGGATGCAAATCACGCTTTTAGATGGCCAATATACCTGGTTTCCCTCGGGTAGGTTGAGGCCAAAGAATGACTTTATATTTTTGTAACCTGTCTTTGAATATAAATAGAAATGGCAAGGTTCCACCGAATTCACAAAAAAAAAAGATTATAATTAATTATAATAGTTATCTAGTTAATGTGATAGTGATTAGGGTATACCAACCGGTTAGTTAATAGTCGGATTGTGAGTTAATGAAATAATGCTCAATTAATTAATTAATAGATGAATTTAGATTTATGGAATTTTTATTTTTATTTTTAAGAGATTTTATCTCTTTTAATTAATTGCTTTATCTAGAATTAAATTGATTTACAATTGTTTTATTTTTAATTATAATTATAATTATTTATTTTATATTTTATTTTTAGTTTTACATAATTTGAATGAGTCAAAATGTTTTATTTATAATTATTATTATTAATTAATTTTTAATTATTTTATTTTATTTGGTCAGTTAATAGTGGGGGATTGTGAGTTAATGAATCAATAGTTAGAGGGTCTGTTGTTTAATGTGCTAATAGTCAATTAATAGACCAATTTAGATCTATCAAATCTCTTTCCACTCTAAAGAAGATTTTCATTTCCAAAGATTTGATCCCTCTAAACCCTTAATATATCCAGAGTTAAAATGGATCTAGGCTAGTTTTATTACTAACAATTGTACCATTAGCAGATGTTGCAAAGGAAACGCCGTAAAATTCTTAAAGAGATCCAATATTTGCTAAGCAAGATATCTGTAGTGATTTGACTAAAGTATATCTGACTACTATAAATATCATTATATATCTTAATGTACTTAGATTATATGTTGATATTGTTTATAATGGAAGAGAAAGGAAGTGAAAAATTTGAATCAATCAATAAGATGCTTCCATTTGATGGCTAGAAGCCAAAACTCCATTTCTTGTTACTGCATTCTTGAAGATAAGATGCTTCCATTTGATGGCTAGAAGCCAAAACTCCATTTCTTGTTACTGCATTCTTGAAGAAAGGGTCATTATTCCATGAGGTGCTTGCCATGGCTACTCTCACGATGCACCAAATGAGTTAAGTGCCAGACCAATAAGACAACAATACTAAATAAATTACTGGACACAACAACAACATATTCAATCATTGCAAAAAAAATCCTAATCCATTTAATACAAAAACTCAAATATCTTCAAAACTCGTGTTTAAAAATATATTTTCATTATATAATAAATAGATACATATACTTCATCATTAAAATCAATTATTAAAACCAACCTTTTAAATAACCTATCATATCCACATATGCTAAGGAAATCTTTGAATTAAAATTACGACCAATTTACCACATTAACATAAAAAGTATGGAACTTTCCACGTCATTACAAATGTAGATTTAATAGGTAAAGCATATACGTTTATGTATATTTTTATCATTTTATTTTTATATGTATAATTTAAATGATCTTCTAAATATTCTTTAGATTTGAGTTTTAGCATACATAAATTCTTAAAATTAAAATAAAAAATAAAAAACTACTTTAATAAAATTGGTTTCCTCAGTTACCAGGAGTTGGTTTTAAAAAAAATAAAAGACTACAGTTACGTTTGGTAGACAATCTTCTCTTTAATAAAATTGGTTTCCTCAATTACCAGGAGTTGGTTGTTTTCAATTGACCGTGTATTTTGTGAAACAAATATGTCAGAAAATTAGGGTTGGTTTGTTTTATTTATGGACTATCACATGATTGCGTGTGTGGGTAGGGAAAAGGGGAAAACAATAATTCTGTTCATCTTAGTATTTTCTCTTGGACTTAATGAGGGCTGCTATGTTTAAATGTTTATGTTTAAAGTTATTGATATTTTATTTAGTTTGCTACCATATAAATTTAATTAAAAAATTATTATTAAAGTTTGTTATTTTATAATAATTTAAAGGTAATTCAATTAGTTATAATTATGAAAATGAAATATTATGTGTGAAGAGGTATGTGGGGTCTTGGTTAAACGGTGATGAGATTGGCTATTATAGCACTCATCACAGGTTCAATTCCCTTCCCCTATCAGGGTGATGTATGTGGACATGTTGATGAAGGTGGAGTAAAAAAAAAAAGTGAAAAAAAGAGAAAAATGAAAAAGTACTACCAAAATTAAAAAGAAAAGAAAAGAAATATTATGTGTGAAGAGGTTAGAGGCAGAAGTGAGGGTATCTAAAAATTATAGTGTTAGGTTAGAAATTTGTACCAACAAAAGGCATATAAACACCAACCAAAAAATTATAATAGCAGCCTAAAGCTAAATAAAATCAAGGGAATGTTACAAGGGAATGGTGTACGGATTTGGTAATTGGAATCTCGTATGTCATGTGGAGTTCCCAATTCCTCTAATAAGTAAATAAAATCAAGGGAATGGTGTACGGATTTGGTAATCAAACCGCTGTTATGAGTCTATTTATGCATAACACTTTGTAACGAGTCTATTTATGCATAACACTTTGTAACTCATGTGGAGTTCCCAATTCCTCTAATAAGTAAATAAAATCAAGGGAATGGTGTACGGATTTGGTAATCAAACCGCTGTTATGAGTCTATTTATGCATAACACTTTGTAACGAGTCTATTTATGCATAACACTTTGTAACTGTGGGTATTAGGTCTAAAGTAATTGTATCGGTTTAATTTTTGACAGATATCTGCTAAATACAATAATAATTTGAGTGGAGCATGAGTATAAACTATCAAAGGATGATTTACCTCACTTTAACAATTCAAGTGGAGCATGAGTATAAACTACCACAACGAGATTTACCTCAGTTTGACTTATTTGTACACCTGTATCATCCGTTGTTGGGAGCAGTAATATTTTAAGGCCCTGTATTATTTCAGATTGGGAGCACCGTTTAATTTTTCATTTTAGGATTGGAGCAGAGCATTCATCCATGAATCAGTTAGCAGTAACAACTACATGACACAGTAGCCATCCTTTACTAATCACAGTAATAGCAGCAACAAGGACAAGTTTAACATAAAAATTTTCAGATAGACTATAAGCTCCAGGACATAGCAGACTTAAAGGGAATAGAATATTTGAAAGCACCAAGAAATCATTTTTACAGCCAAGAAGAATTCAAGAATAGTACTGAGAAAATTGAAATGTCAAAAGGAATTAAACAAAATATGTTGAGCATTATTGAAGATCATGACCGAGCTGAAGGGCTCAAACCGCAGAATTCAGAAAATATAGCAAAGGTTCAACTTGAAATCTGGTTAAGAATATCCAGATTCGTAAGGACCTTAGATTTTTCAGAGACATATATAGAGGAATTTCTTAATGGAGGAGAAACAGATAAGAATCACAGAGTGATACTGAGAGTAGTAAATGAAATATCAAGAGATATGATAAGTATTGGGCTGATCTATAGAACAATAAATACAGGTGAAGCTCAAGAAGTATTGGAGGCCATAACAACACAGGTTAAATATTTAAAGTCTTTATTATGGTTAAGAGATCAGGACATAATTTTTTTATAGTCGGAAGCACAGTATCCAGTGTATTATTTACACTCAAATTTGTAAATAGTCTCTTTCTATCTGGAAGGACTAGAATAACAGATGGCCCAACAGGTCTTTCCATATGTATTACCAGATTCATCATTAAAAGTCAGCAACCAGTAGAATCCTTGGTATGAGGAAAGGAAAAATCAACTCCACAATAATTTGGAGGGATGAATATTGTGATAGCGGTGATGATTATTATCCTGATGATGATTACCTTCATGATTCTGATCCTGAAGATTTTAGAAGAGACGAGGATTATGAATATGATTATTATGGAGATACAAGTTCAGATTGCCAATGGATGAGTTAATATAAGAGAATTTAGTTAATCTTACAAAAACATATATCAAGTAAACAGTTACACAACACAACTCAAAATTTCAAAACCTGTTGAAATTAACAGTTAATAGTTCATGGCAAGTCAATCATCTACAATGTTCAAAGAAGTGATTTCTATGCAATCTGACCTGGCCTGCAGGGTAGCACACACAATGGGTATTCAACATTCCCAAACTCTTGGTGAAATGATAGAACTTCCTTTACATTTAAATCTTGTAGTCCCATTTAATCTCTCCAACCTCATATACGATCCCAAATAATCTCTACAACCTCGGGTGTGTGTGTATGTGGAAACTGACATGGAATCAATCCACCAAGTATTAACTACTACCTTCAATTTTAGGCTAATTCACCACATCACAGTACTGTGCATTTTCATTTCCAAGAAAATTTTTGTATGCGGAACAATTTCTGCTTGGAGTAAATCCACTGCTTCAATCAAGCAAATAACTATACATAAAAACCATGTCACTCAAAATGTATGATTTTGTAGAGGTCATTTGTGGCAGTAATCACAGTAATAGAAACAACAAGGACAAGTTTAACATAAAAATTTTCAGATAGACTATAAGCTCCAATATATAGAAGACTTAAAGGGAACATAATCTTTGAAAGCACCAAGAAATAATTTCTATAGCTAATAAGAATTCAAGAATAACATTGAGAAAATTGAAATGTCAAAAGGAATTTAAAAAATCATGTTGAGCATTACTGAAGATCATGACCGAGCTAAAGGGATCAAACTGCATAATTCATCAAATATAGCAAAGGTTCAACTTGAAATCTGGTCAAGACTATCTAGATTCGTAAGGACCTTAGAATTTGCAGAGACATATACAGAGGAGTTTCTTAATGGAGGAGAAATAGATAAGAATCACAGAGTGATATTGAGAGTAGTAAATGAAATATCAAGAAATATGATAAGTATTGGGCTGATCTATAGAACAGTAAATACAGGTGAAGCTCAAGAAGTATTGGAGGCCATAACAGCACACGTTAAAGATTTAAGGTCTTTATTATGGTTAGGAGATCAGGACATAAATTTGTTACATCCGGAAGGACAATATCCAATGTATTATTTACACACAAATATGCAAATAGTCTCTTTCTATCTGGAAGGACTAGAATAACAGATGGACCAATAGGTCTTTCCATCTTTATTACTAGATTCATCATTGATAGTCAACAACTAGTAGAATCCTCGGTACGAGGAAAGGAAAAATCAGCTCCATGATCATTTGGAGAGATGAATATTGTGATAGCGGTGATGATTATTATCCTGATGATGATTACCTTCATGATTCTGATCCTGAAGATTTCAGAAGAGACGAGGATTATGAATATGATTAATATGGAGATAAAAGTTCAAATTGCCAATGGATGAGTTAATATAATAGAATTTTGTTAATCTTACAAAAACATATATCAAGTAAACAATTACATAGTACAACTCAAAATTTCAAAACCTGTTGAAAATAATAGTTAATAGTTCATGGCAAGTCAATCATCTACAATGTTCAAAGAATTGATTACTATGCAATTTGGCATGACCTGTAGGGTAGCACACACAATGGGTATTCAACATTCCCAAACTCTTGGTGAAATGATAGAACTTCCATTACATTTAAATCCAGTAGTCCCATTTAATCTCTCCAACCTCATATACGATCTCAAATAATCTCTACAACCTCGGGTGTGTGTGTATGTGGAAACTGACATGGAATTAATCCACCAAGCATTAACTACTACCTTCAATTGTAGGCTAATTCACCACATCACTGTATTATGCATTTCCATTTCCAAGAAATTTTTTGTATGTGGAACAATTTCTACTTGGAGTAAATCCATTGCTTCAATCAAGCATATAACAATACATAAAAACTATGTCACTCAAAATGTATGATTTTGTAGAGGTCATTTGTGGCAGTATGATATTTCTCCATGGTCAAATATTATTATAACACCTAGGATAGTAGCAATTTCTCTAAAATATGAAACTCTGTCTCACAAATGGCATTTTCTTCTCACTTTAGGAAAATTGGAAAATTTAAAACTCTCACAGGGATCGGCAATAATTTTACAGCATTGATTAAAAATATTCAAGATGTAGTGTCAAAACCACAATATTTTTTTTATAATAATTAATTGACATAGACCTTGTGTTAAAGTTTCTACGCTGCAAAAAGGATATACACAGAGTTCCGTATTTAAACAGGGGGACAAGAGCTAACTATGTTGGGTTTAGTAAAAAAGATTTTGTGAGTTGATCTAATGTTCCCTATCGAAGTTTTGTGGAATCTTCTATCCCCTCACAGAAACTTGTGTTTTCAGATAAAATTAAATATTTAAGATACAATGTCAAGCCAAAAGCACAAGCTTTGATTATAATTCATTGTCATAGACTGTGGTGTTAAAGTTACAGTGGTGCAAAATGATATATACAACATTTTCCAGCCATATTAAAACACCGAAGAAAAAGTTAATTATTCAGGGTTTAGTAAAAGGGTCCTATGAGTTGATTTGATGATGATCCCATTAAATTGAACAAGTCAGTCAAAGACTAACCAGATCTATCATAACCACTTTGGAGACAGGTTAACTACGGTAAATTGGATTAAAAAAAACAGTAAAAGAGAAAACTATTTCCTTGATGAGAGGTCAAAGGTGTTACCTAATGACTAACTCAATGAACAGAGAAAGCCTACACAATATAAAATTTATAATTTCAAAACCCAGTGCAGTTTCCAAAAGGGATAGAATTCATCAAATTATTAATTAAATATATGCAGTTTCACCAATAAAATCCCATCGGATACTTGCTCTACTGGTAAATGGGAAATTAGGATGCCAAATCTACTGGGAAATCAGTAAACTGAATTTAGCAGAAACAGTAAAGAAAATATTTGAATTCATCAAATTATTAATTAAATATATGCGGTTTCACCAATAAAAACCCATCGGATACTTACTCTACTGGTAAATGGGCAATTAGGATGCCTAATCTACTGGTAAATCGGTAAACTGAATTCAATAGAAACAATAAAGAACAGATTATTTCCGTGATGATGAGTGGAGGTGTTACCTAATGGCTAAATCAATAAACAACGAAATAATACACAATTTAATCTTCACAATTTCAAAACCCAACACACATAGTAACAAAATTCATCAAATTATTATCAATTTATCAAGAAATTCCTCAAATTATTGCCAATTTCTCATGAAAATCATCAAATTATTGTGAATTTATCACGGAATTCATTAAATTATCAATAATATATATCCAATTACCCAATACTTTCAAAACCCAACACACATAGTAACAAAATTCATCAAATTATTATCAATTTATCAAGAAATTCATCAAATTATTGCCAATTTATCATGGAAATCATCAAATTATTGTGAATTTATCACAGAATTCATCATATTGTCAATAATATATATCCAATTTCCCAATACAAACCCTATTATCAATATTTTGCTACATGGAAATGAAGGAAGATTATAAATTTGACATACCAAAGAGCTGCCTTTTGAGATCATTTTGCATGGTATCGTTGTTGCAGACAAATATGTAACCCCCAAGCATCTCATTCCTGGGAACTGATTCCGATGGAGGAAGGGTTTTGAATCTCTTGTCCAAGCTATTATTTTTGTTGTTGTTTTATTGTTGTTTGTATTTCTATCAATGGAATTATTGCCATTGTTGTTGTTACTATAAACCCCAAACTTAGTATTTTTGTTGTATCATCCACATAAAGCATATTTCTACAGGCATCTTCCACATGCCTGAGAATAGATGAAAGACATGAGATTTTGCAGCTACACTCTTCAGACGAAAAATTTCATTGCCATTCCCATGACACCTTCAACCAGCACAAGTAGCTCATTTTCCCCCACATGTGACTTCACTACTGACCTCAGATCATGTATCTGTCAATGATTCTCATCCAACCAATGAGCATACTCCATATCAAAAGCTACAGCTCCAATCCTGCCACAACCACCAACAAGGGAGGCAGCAAAACTTTGTGGAGGTCAGGAGATCCAGGACCTCGGGGATTACAAGCTGGATGGTCATGGTCGAAACCTGCAGGGAGGGCCAAAGTCCAAAACAGGTCATTTAATTCCATAAGAGTCGACTTGAGAGGCCACCTTCTTACATTCGATTCTCTCCTGACTTCCAAAATAAGGATGGATAACAATAAGCCCTCTAATATTCCCTCTAATATTCAGAGGCCTCAAGTTTCGATCCATCGTTCTGGACCCAACTGCATGAACAATATTTCCACCAGCACTATCCCATGCCATGAAACATGGCGAGTAATCGGGGTACGACTCTAGCCAGGGCTCCGCCTTACCACCGCCGAGAGAAACCCATTCGACCGCATGGCAGCAGTAGTAGTACGCAACGGGGAGGCGATGCTCAGGCGAAAGATGGTATTCTATAAAGATTAACATCACCCGGGCCCTACTGGCGAGGCTGCTAATGAATAAGTGATATTTTTCCCAGGCGGTGAAGGCGAAGCAGAACCCGCCCCCGCATAAGTAGAAAAGAAGCGAAGTGAGAGTTTCTGGCAGTGGGGCATGACATTCGATAGGAAGAGGAAAACCCAGATGCCTGTCTTCTAGATCTCCATCAAGCTTCTATTTCTGCTTCTATGTCTATGTCTATGAAATTTGTTTCTAGGGTTAACTCAAGAGTCAGGCATCTGCATATGTAGGCGCATGGCAGCCGAAGTAGTACACAACGAGGAGGTGATGCTCAGGTGGCAGATTGTTTTCTACAGATATTAACAACACCTAGGCCCTGCTAGCAAGGATGCTCACCACTAAGTGATAGTTGGTGATAGCTTTCTCAGGCGATGGAGCTGAAGCAAAACCCACCCCGCAGAAGTAGAAAATAAGCGGCAGTTCTGGCCGTGGGGCACGGCGGCAGGAAGAGGCGAACCCAGACGCTTGTCTTTTGGATCTCCATCAAGCTTCTTTTTTTTCTTTTGTATCTATGAGCTACTACTACGATGATCCATCTTGTAAGAATTCTGAATGATCGAGCAACTCTAAACAAGAAGAACCTCTAAAAACCCTCGAGCAACTAATGACATTTAACTAAATATTTGTAACTACTTTGCTTTTTTATCCAACGGCTCAATATGTTTTAATCATCTAACATATAATCTAATGGTTTCAGGTTATGACACGATGCACATAGGAAAGTTGTTTTCAAATAATGACGCCTTACGGCATAATGAATTATAATTATTTATTTTATATTTTATTTATAATTTTACATAATTTGAATAGGTCAAAATGTTTTGTTGATAATTATCATTATTAATTATTTTATTTTATTTTTATTATTTTTCTCTAGTCAAAATGTTTACACGACATTACAACATATCTACATAGCCTATCTCTAGGCAATCACTTTTAACTTTTTATTGTTTTTTAATTGAGCCCACATGTTAATGTTTACAAACATTTACACCACGAAAACATCTCCCCATATATTTTTGCATTTAGATTTAATTTAAAAAAATTTATAAAATAAAATAAAATAAAAATATTTTGATTTTGAAATGAGTTATGCTTTTTGGGAAAGTGGTATTGATAAGCAATGGTATCGGTCCATGGTGTTGTGACAAAACCTATTTACAAGCTAATAATATCCTTGGTAAAATAGGGGTGAATATTCATTGTTAAAATTCTTTTTATATTGTATGTTTATTGTAAGTATTAAGTTTAAATTTAAAAAGAAAAAAGTTATAAAATTAAATTAAAATAAAAAATTTATAAAAAATAATAATTTGAAATGAATTATGGTTTTTGGGTATGTTCTATTGATAGAAAATTAATGGCCTGCACCCTTGATCTAGATTACAATTTTGCATGTGTTTATTTATGCTTAACCAACATGTTTTGTCATGCATATAACATAGAGAATTCTTCTACTCTTTTTTACTTTCCTAACAACTCATAATTAATGAAAAATTAAATACAAGCATTCACACATATGAAATACTTATTTTTTATCAAATTGACTATTGAAAAACCCCACAACATCTTGGGGAAAATTAGTCTTTAAAGAAAAATTGTGTTGCTTGAGAAAATGTAAATAAGTACACACATTCTCAAAATTTCTGGCCATTGAAAAATTCATATTTCCACAAAATTAATGTCCAAAAATTTAGAATTTCATCTCTGCCCAGCTCCTCTAATTTTATGCCCAAAATTTGCCTTCACAACAATGCTGAACTCTACCTCGAGTTATGTGCCTAACACTGACCATACTTCATGGATTCTCATGCCAAAATGAAGTTGAAAGCTCCCTCTATTTTTGCGATGGCTATAACATACAGTTCCAAAATTCGTGCTTCAAATTTTGAGCCAAAACAATGTTGAACCCTCTCGAAATTTGTCCCTATTGTCCTCCTTGAAAATCATGCTTCTTGTATTGTCTTTTCCTTGGAATTAGAGCCACTCTCTCACCTTGGAATTAGAGCCACTCTCTCACAACTGGGATGTCTCATATTTTCCTTAAAATTTTCTCCTCTCTTCTCTTCTCCTCATGCTCTCTCAAGATTAAAGTGAATAATGAGTTTCCCTTTTCCTCTTTTATCTCCTTGGAAAAGATTGAATCCCTAAACCTAGGATCGAATGGTTGAGATTTCATCCTCAAATATCAAAATGTGTGGTTTATATGATTTCTCCCAAATGACCCCCCTCATACATTGCCCCATCACTTAAAAGTCTCCTCGTACCTTTTCCAAGTTGTGTACCTTTATAATTTCTCTCATAAAGTGATTTTTCACCTCACTTTAATATTAGAAATATACACTTAATACTTTTAATATAAACTCACCTTATAAAGTACAAGTGACTTTAATATTAGAAGAAATAAGTGGTACAACACTTCTAAGTACCTTTTCCCACCATGACATTAATATAACTCATAAATTTCATCAAGGAAATAGCCCTTAATGTGCTCACTAGAATAAAAGGGATAAAATCCTAGTAACACCTCTCCTTGGTACTATTTTCAACACTCGCTCTTACCTAGGAAGGTGTTGATCACCACTCCTATCCTATCTCTTAAAAATACATGTTTTCTCCTTGGAAATGATTTGGTCAGAATGTATGCTACCTTTTCATCAATGGAAATATACTCAAGTTTCAGTGCCCCTCGCTAAACCCAGTCTCTGATGAACTAGAATATGATCTCTATATGCTTTAACCGATCATGAAATATTGGATTCTCATAGATTTTGATACAAATCTTATTATCATAGTATATTGTAGTTGATCTCAACATCTGACCAAATAAACCATAAATTATCTTGCGAATCCAAAATGCATCACACCCTGCCTGACTAACTTCCATATACTCTTCATGTGCACTGCTCAATTTGAATCCCTTCTATTTCTTGTTGAACCATGAAACAACTATTGAGCCCAACAAGAAACAACATTTGGAAGTACTCTTCTGGTCACTAGCACTACCAGCCCAATCTGAGTCTGTGCAACCAATTACTTTGACTCCATCACACCTGACATAGTCCATACCATAATCCACTATGCCCTGTAAGTACCTCAACACATTTTGCATCCACCCAATGTACTCTCCTAAGCTCCATCATAAACTGACTCAATTTGTTGACTGCAAAATGAATATCCAGTCTATTATTTACTATATACAACAATGAATTGATTAGTTGCAGATACAAAGTGGGGTTCACCAACTCAGAATCTGAAGCATGCAGCTTCTTCTAGTTGGTGATCATAGGAGTAGCCGTAGGCCTGCAACCCTCCATATTGAATCTCCTCCATATATCACTTACATACTTGCCCTGGCCCACGAAGATATTCCCATCCTCCTACCAAACCTCCATCCCTAGAAAGTAATGCATCAACCCCATATCATTCATATCTAAATCTGAAGCAAGATATCTCTTACAATGTTGGATGAGTCTGTCCTCCCTTGTAATAAAAAATTCTTCCACATACAAAACCATAATGAGTGGATTGTCACATACCATGATAAAGTATAGGTTTGGATCTGCATCACTCTTCTGGAAATCCATTTTTTGTAAGTAGGCATCCATGCTCTTGTACCATGCCAACGGTGTCTGCTTTAGTCTATATAGGGATTTGTTAAGCCTACACACATGAGACTCCCTCCCATGCAACTCAAATCCCTCACAATGCTCAATGTACACCTCCTCCTGTATAACACCATTGAGAAAGGAGATATTCACGTCCATCTGGTGAATCTTCAATCCCATCTCAGCTTCTATAGATATCACTACTCTAATCGAAGTATAATGAGAAAACAGTGAAAATTTCTCCTCATAGTCAACTCCCTCTACCTGTGAGAATCCCTGCACCACAAATCGAGCTTTGAACTTCTCCATGCTACCATCCACATCATGTTTTATCTTGTAGAGCCACTTAGAAGTCACCATTGACTACCCCTCAAGACCTGGCACTACCTCCTAGACATCATTCTTCATGATAGAGGCATACTCCTCCACCATGGCATCCCTCTAGATCTTCTAGCTAACGACCTCCTATAACTAGCTAGCTTTGTCTCCACAACATCTGGCACAAAGCCACCCAACCTCTCTGGTGGTATGCTCTCCCTCACTGACCACTTGGGTCTCCCCACTGCCTCCTGAGCCTCCTTTAGGGTATCTCGAAGCCATTTTGGTTTCCTCTTCACTGTAGTAGTATCCTGTGGTGGACTCTGTGAAAAAAGTATCCTGTGGTGGTATGGGAAAATCCTTAACAATTTCCTCTCCTCCTGACAAGGAAGGCTCGACTATAACCAATGGAGATACTAGACTCTAAGATCTTATGCTTAATGAGCCTGCACAAGGTGATCTTGAACCAGGTGAAACTGTACTTTGTGGACTTGTCACCCTTGAAGAAGGTGAATCTCTTGATCTTGATGCACCACCTGAGGAGCATGATGTTGTACCTAATCAACCTCCCAATACCGCATAAAGGCCCTCTCCTTAAATCTCACATCCCGCCTCAAGAAAATCTTCCTTTGTGCAGGAAGGTATATATGATAGGCTCTATTGGTCTCACTATAACTCACTAGGATACCCTTCTCTGCAGTGGTTCCAACCTCATGCTCTTCTCCCTAGGGATGTGTGAATAAGTAAGGCACCCAAATATCCTAATGTGCCCAACTTCCAGCTTCTTTCCAGTAAACACCTCCTTAAGAGTCTTACTCCCAAAGACTTTGTGTGGGATCCTATTATGAAAATATACAATATTTTTAAACGCCTTGGCCCATAAGAAGAAAGGTAAAATTTGATCATGTAACATCGCTCTAGCTGCACCCACAATGGTCCCATTCTTCCTCTTTACCACCCCATTCTACTAGGGTTTGTAAGGAACAATGTACTCCTTATTGATTCCAACACTCCCACAAAACTCCTTCATCTTTGTGGAGGTATACTCACCCCCATTATTTGATCTCAACACCCTGATTTTCCTCCCTCTCTAGTTCTCCACAAGAGCCTTAAACTATTTGAATCTCTGGAAGAACTCATCCTTGGTCTTGAGGAAGTAAATCCAAGTTGGAGTGGTCATCAATGAAATTCACATAATAATGATATCCACTGAATGAAACATGATACATAGGCACACATATGTTAAAATGAATCAAATCAAGGATACCTGAAAAACTGTTGTCACTACTTTGGAAATGTTTCTTGTTGTGATTTCCAAAATAAAACCCTGTGCATGCATCACGATGCTCAATGTTGAAGTCATGAAAACATGTAACCATCTCCATCAACATCCTGAAAGCTCCATGGTGCAAGTGGGCCATACTCTTGTTCCATATCTCACATAACTTACTACTACTGGTCTGCACTACCATAAATCTAAGAGGCTGAAACATAAGTCTATATAGTCTCCCACTACGAGCTCCAATCACACGAGAAGAATTGATACTATATCCCCTGGGATATATAAACACTTTTCCCTTTTGGAACAATACCTCAAACCCCTTGTCCTCCAAGCTAGAGATGGATATCAAACTCTTCTTCAACCCTAGAACATAATGAACATATGTCACCTTTAGAGGAGGTAATGAATTCCTTTTGAATGAGATTGTCCCCACTCTTGCTACTTTGAATTTGGAGTTGTATCCAAGCACAACCTCTAAGTCACCATCATCCTCTAAAATGCTCATGAATTTTTCTCTAACCCTCGCCATATGGAAATATGCTCCACTATTAATGAACCATGCACGATAATATGTGATATGAGTGGCTAAACTCACCACCAAAGCACCCTCTGAATCAAATGTAGTCACAAAATCATCCACCTCAGTTGAGGCTGAAACTCCCTGTTTCTTCTTACCCTGCTTGTTGGGGCACCGTAAATCATAGTGACCCATCTTCCCAAAAGAAAAGAATTTCAATTTGCTCGTGTCCTTCTCCATATACTTATTCTTTCCCTTCTCCCTGTTTTCTCCACTAAAATACCCCTTCTTGACCTTCTTCTTCTTTCCCTATGCTGTAAGAGAAACATTCTCCTCTTCACCTCCCCCACCACTCTTGTTTCCACTCTTTGTACTTCTCCTGATATCTTCCTAGATGAAATCATCCCACATCCTCCTCCAACCAGGAAAATTCTATTTGGCCACCAAGGCATGGATTAAACCATCCCATTTCTCGTTGAACCCATCTAAGGAAATCCTTACCAACTGTTCATCTGGAATAACTTCTCTAATGGCAGCTAACTCATCCTTCACCTATGAGACTCTAGTGAGATATGAGGTCATATTGTTGGTTTTGGTCATTTTGATGTTGCATAGCCTTTGTCTCAACACCATCTTCCTATTCTCAGAAAAACTATGGTGTAAAGAGACCAAGGAATCCCACACCTGATGGGCATATCTTATCCCAGACACATGAGGGAATAAATGGTCCTTGATTGAGTTTAGAAGGATCGTGTTTGCCTTCACATTCTTCTTGTTGAACTCCACCAACCGAGATGGATCAATGGGTGCTTGCGTAGCTTCTTCAACAACATCCCACACTTCAAATTCCTCAAGAAAAGGCATGATTCTCTCCTTCCATGGGCAAAAATTTTCAAACCCTACCAATCTGTCCTCTACTCTCAACCTTGTAGCCATGACCCAACTGTTGAGGAGGTAAATCCCCTCTGCGGACAGAGGCGATCCCTACTAGCCCAGTAGGGGTCTAGCAACAAACAAACAATGTCATGACGCAGGTTCCTAATTACGAATGAAAAGGCTGGAGATAGAAGCCTACCTGGATTCCAACGCTAGGATCTGAAGAAGAAGCGTCCCCGTTCCTCAGCCTCGGCAGATCACAATCCCTCCACGATCTCCGCGGATGAACACCTGCACATGGAAGAAACGAACAGATACAAGCATAGAAACCGGCATACGTAACTAAACATCAGTCAGAAAGGACATTACTCGCATTAACATGATGGAAAACGGAGTGGAACCATAATCATAATCATCTATTAAATAACCAGCGAAGAAAGATTACAACCAAGTTCTGACGTCGCGGTCTCCTTCGGACGGGTTTCCAGTCGTCCACGTCTCGCAAAGCTTGCCAAGGAAAGGAAAAACCTCTCCAGAGTCTCGTGACAATGGTCTCCTTACTTGAGTCAGCCTTAAGGGAAAGAGAGGGTGCTTTACAACACAAAGGCTCTTGGGAATATGGAGATTCAGAGCTTAGGCACTTCAAGACTAGCTTGCCATTGATTTGAGCAAGCTTTTATAGATGGGGAAGGAGGATTTGGGATCCCTATTATTATGGGATTGGCCCTATCAACAAGGAAGGTCCCATGGGAGGTGGCAAAACCACTTCCCTCCATAGAACTCCCGCAGCCAACCTCCCAACTCAAGATAGGTGATGGTTTGTGAATCTGTTAGAACTCAACTTCCGCCGTCCATATTTAAAAAACAACTCCCAAATTGGGTGGCGCGACTACGGCTCTATGACAGAGCGCCAGGTGGCGCGACCTCTTTGCATTGATTTCCCCATTGGCGCGGGTACTGAACTGCTTGCCCGCGCCAATGCCAAAAGGGATGTTTTTTATGACTTTTGCAAGGAGATGTCTCAAGGGAAAATGAAGCTCCTATTCAGAGGGATGCATTGATGATGATTTCAAGGCATGACAATGTTCACAGGTCACAGAATGGGTCCTCCATCGTTCATTCTGGAACGCATACCAATATTCCAGGGCCAAGGGGCCGCAGTGGCGAGTCCGATACCACGAATGGCTCGCTGGGCAGCACTGATGCCCAGATCTGGAGGTGGCCAACAGATGTCCTGGAGGCCAGAGTTTTTTAGGTGGCTACGGCGCCAACTGATCGTCGTGGAAGATTGGCCCTATTCGGGAACTGACTTTACCGGGGACCCAGATCTCCCACTACCAGAAGGAGACGACTGGGACGAGGAGCTGGGTAAGACCTCATATTTTTGATTTTATGTTTATATGTTTTTTTTGTTAATACACATTTGTCTTGACACAATTATATATGTATGCAGATGTAGGACCTGAGAGACCGGCCGGGATGTCTCCAATCTCCCGGAGGACACAACTCGCCCCTGAGATCCAGGGGGAAGGCACCGGAGGAGAGGACCTGATCCAGAACCTCGAGGGGATTGCCCATGGGATCCCAGACTATGCCCGACTATCAGATGTACCGATGGCATACCAGCGCCACACGGTGGGAGTTCCAAACCGGATCCACCGAATCCTGAGGCGCCTAGTGCGTGCAGTGACGTGCTATCATGAGCACCATGCGGATTAGTCCTTAGGGTTTATGCCACACCTATTTTTTGAGAGACACAGTGTCTCAGGATGTACTAAGACGATTATGTATATTTTTTGAGTTTTGTGATGCACACTGTGCAAACATTTCGACACACATATATATATATATACATATGACTATTTTGGATGGATCTTTCTTTACATGTGATGATGTTTTCTATATGTCATGAAAATGTCTAATACAGATGTAATCTAAGTATCAGTTACATAACAAACGACCCAATGCAAAATGTATTCACACAATGTATCTAATCACACATTTCATTTTTACGCAAGCTTAAAAGCACACATGAACACACACATATGCAAACTATGCTTGAAATGAGGAAGACGGGCATGCCCCCCAGCATGATGTCTCAATTCGAGGTGCATGCCCCCCCAAGCTTCAGTCCATTGAAAATGGAGTGAAGGTTCAAAACAAAAAGTCGAATTGAACAAGCTAGTGTTTCATTATTTTAACGAGGTTGACACACTTAAAAGAACTATCCTCAAACAACTTGTTTCATTGTTTTAGGAGCTCGACACAAGTGGAGGGAACTGTGCTCTAACCGACTTACACCAAAATGAACAAGAAGGCGGTGCTTCCAAGAGTTCCACTCCTGATGGAAGGGAGACATCCTGGAAGTCAGGACCCAATGCCCCCAGCACATTATGCACAACGGCATCATCACTGAGCACAGGCATGGGGTAAGTAGCCACATAGTTGACCTGTGGTGGAGCATATACAACGGGTGGATAGAAACCAGGAGGGGGTGATGGCGGACCAGATGCCGTATTAGGACCAAAGAACGAAAGCTGATCAATGGTCACGATCCGTCCTTCATGTGGGAAGCACATCACGCGAAAGAGGGAGGAGACGAGCGCTCCCATGGCATAGGTGTAATCGCGCCCCAGGAGAAGATTGAAATCCAAGGGGCCTGGAACGACCATCACGTCCATATGGACGGTTTTACCTCCCAAAGTAATAGGTAACCTTGGAAGGATCCCCAACGGTTGACTCGTTCTTCTATTGAATGTCAACAGATTCTGCGTAACGGGCGCAAGCGGCGGCGAACCGAAAGCTTGCCAGGTAGTTGAAGACAGAATACTAACAGAGGCACCTTCGTCTATAATGGTGCTGGGTACAACCAGACCAAGAGCCTGTACCGTGATCTCGAAAGGCACATAAGACGGAAGGCGAAATCCTGCAAATCGGTTCCAATCAAAGGAAGCGACCAAACTACTCGGAGGGGCTACCATCGAAATGCGAAGGTCTTCCCCTGATGTTACGGAAGAAGGAGCATCCTCCATAACCTCCATCTCGAAGGCGGGAGGGATATCCTCCGGAGCCTCCATCATGGGAGGCGGAGGAGCGGCTTCTTGAAGTACAGGGACAAGAGAATATTTCTCCAAGTCTGAAGAATCTGAAGAGATCAGAAGGACATGGGGGGTGTGAGGTCCACTCTCGACAGAAAAGACCTGGTGCACCGTGGACGGGGCCAGTTCAACCGATCCGACGACCAATGGTTGGTCAGGGACGGATTCGTGAATTTGAATTTCTGGGGGAGTGGGATCGACCAAGGATGACTCTTGACCAATCATAGGATCAGCTGGCGGAGGACTCAAAGAAAGCCGATTATAACCAGGTGGAAGGCGTGGTGTAGAACCGGTCGGGTTGCCCAAAACTCGTTTGGCTTCATCCATATAAGGACAAAGGTGAATGGCATGGTGCCCTTCACACAACTTACAGGGATTGGTGATCTTACCCTGCTTTTTAGGAGTCTTATCAGTACCAGTTGAAGATGTGCCCCCAACCTGGCTCCCGGGAGTCAAAGGCAACGGCGGTCGGCCGTTGGACCATGTTTCGAGCACCTTGGGGATGCCAGGGCAGTCTCGAAGAAGATGGTCTCCCGTGCACAACAGGCAGGGGAACTTGACTTTCAGTGGAGGGTTGGAAGGTTTATCGGGAGGAGGTATTTCAGAAACAGTGGCTGCACTTTTAGCCTCTCGCTTATCAGACTTCTTCTTCTTTGTCTTCTTCTTCTTCTTCTTAGCCACCTGGTTACTTGAATCCAGACTTTCACCAGGCGAAGTAGAAGAGGAGGATGCAGAAACAGGCGAAGAAGGGGAGAGGTCCACCTTGGAATCAACATGAGGTTGTTCAGGTGGAGGAACTGATTGAACAGTAGTGGAGACATTCGGGACAACAGAGGTTGAGAACAACCAAACAGGAAACCCAACAGTTAAACCAGGAAGGGACAACGTCGCCATGTAAGGAGCACCAACATTTCCAAAAGGAGGAAAATGACCAGGATTCCCTTCTGAGGGGATTCCTTGGTTGGTGAACTATGAAAAAGTTGCCATCAAACTCAAAACCACACACGGGCTGAAAACGAGTTAAGACACACGATCAAACGGTCAACAAGCAATGTCTAAACAGGTGTGAAATCGTGGGCGATTAATTTTACCACATTGGAAAGTAAGGAATTCTACCGTTTCATGTTTTAAGAGTCGAGAAACGATAAAAAGATGACTCTATCTCTTTCAGAGTTGACACAAGCGTGAAAGGACAAGTGCTTGACGGTCTTTTCAAATTTAGGGAGTCAGAAAAGACAAAATGACTGCTCAGGAAAAACTAGGCACAAAGGGTGTACCAAATATCCGTGAACTGCAATATACACCTTGGTTTCAAAAATGAAACAGAAATCGACCAAGGACTTTCCGTACGTGCAAGTAGTCTCCCCGAATGCTGTGTTCGGTGTATCACGGGTATAGGGCGGCAGACTCGGCTTCCTGTGGATAAAGGATTGAAAACCTAGAGGGGTCTCCCTTTATATACGCGACGGTACGGGGAGCGCAAGTCCGTACTAGTGCTGTCTAAAGCCAACAGGTGAACGACAGCTGCTAGGTTTAACGACGCCGGAACACGTCTCTAGCCTAGACCTTCTAAATATGTTTCGTTAAGTTCCAATGCTGCCTTAGGTTAATTGAATAAATTTTACAGTTGATCTTCAATTAAGTTTCAATTTCCAGGCCCTATCGTATGTAGTGTCTCGAAAGACTCCTAGATGCAAAGCTATATGCCACAGTGCAACATTTCTTTCGATGAAAACTAATTAGAGAAGAGTTGAGAGCTTTTATACAAACGAAATGAACAGAAACCAAACAACGAGCTCTATAATGCAACTAATGCAATTGACAACTTTTCATTCAAAACACTAATCACTAGCGATATGGAAAAGATTACAATTTGCACTAATTAACAAAAGCAAAAGAGATTTTTTTTTGATTTTCAATGTTTAATGGCTAATATGCACTAATCAAACTTGAAAATGAATGGAGCAACTTGAGAAACGATATCCAAGAGAGCAAAACAAACACATTCCACTCAACAACACAAGCAATCGGATCCCCAAATCGACCAAAGTCTCTCAAAGTGACGAAAAGACTCAAAAGCTTCCAATGGACCGTGTGATCTAGGTCCAAAGCAAGACCAAACGAGTTTCGAATGAAGAAATGAACAATCACCCAAAAATCGTAATGAAACAATGAACAACTACTTAGAGAATGTGGAGAATCAATCAGGCAGTTGACGGGACAATCCAAACACCAAAACTCCCAAGGAGGGCTCGATACACCAAGCCACTAGATGACCTAGGGCTTAAAACGTGAAATCGGTAGATAGAAGCAAACAACCAAAGGAAAGAGGTGAATTCCTAGCCAAACAAGACTCCAACACGCTCAGGCAGTCGGAAAATCAAGAAGAAAAACACTGATCAACTTCAGAGAGCTCAAAAATGAGAAATCTCAAAAAACTTACAGGGGTGGCGCGACTGTAAGTGTGAAACTGGCGCCAGAAGTCAATTGGCGCGGGCTGAACAAAGGCAACATGCGCCAATTGGCGCGACTGTCGGGTTAAAAACCACGCCAGTCGAGTTTCTCAGCAAAAAATTAAAAATAAGCTACTCCAGAAACAGACCAATGCAAGCTAAGCAATCCAAGAAGCAAAAACACACAAAGAACCCAACCCAGAAGGTTCATCAAGCAAGGAAAAACAAGATACAAACGGCAAGGCAAGACAAAGACTCCAAGTCGTTCAGTCTGCAAACCAAACCGGAGATCGACTGAAGTAGCGTTGATCTACTCCGCTAATGCAAAGCAGAAGCGTTTCGAAGGCTATCTGGCTGTACTTCAGACTTCGTCTACAGTTTACAAATTAAACAACAATCAAACAACAAGCTGGATCCCCAGCGAAGTCGCCAATTTGTTGAGGAGGTAAATCCCCTCTGCGGACAGAGGCGATCCCTACTAGCCCAGCAGGGGTCTAGCAACAAACAAACAATGTCATGACGCGGGTTCCTAATTACGAATGAAAAGGCTGGAGATAGAAGCCTACCTGGATTCCAACGCTAGGATCTGAAGAAGAAGCGTCCCCGTTCCTCAGCCTCGGCAGATCACAATCCCTCCACGATCTCCGCGGATGAACACCTGCACATAGAAGAAACGAACAGATACAAGCATAGAAACCAACATACGTAACTAAACATCAGTCAGAAAGGACGTTACTCACATTAACATGATGGAAAACAGAGTGGAACCATAATCATAATCATCTATTAAATAATAAACGAAGAGAGATTACAACCAAGTTCTGACGTCGCGATCTCCTTCGGACGGGTCTCCGGTCGTCCACGTCTCGCAAAGCTCGCCAAGGAAAGGAAAAACCTCTCCGGAGTCTCTCGACAATGGTCTCCTTACTTGAGTCGGCCTTAAGGGAAAGAGAGGATTCTTTACAGCACAAAGGCTCTTGGGAATATAGAGATTCAAAGCTTAGGCACTTCAAGACTAGCTTGCCATGGGATTGAGCAGGCTTTTATAGATGGGGAAGGAGGGAGTTGGGATCCCTATTATTATGGGATTGGCCCTATAAACAAGGAAGGTTCCATGGGAGGTGGCAAAACCACTTCCCTTCCATAGAACTCCCGCAGCCAAACCTCCCAACTCAAGATAGGCAATGGTTTGTGAGTTTGTTTGAACTCAACTTCCGCCATCCATATTTAAAAAACAACTCCCAAATTGGGTGGCGCGACTACGGCTCTATGACAGAGCGCCAGGTGGCGCGACCTCTTTGCATTGATTTCCCCATTGGCGCGGGTACTGAACTGCTTGCCCGCGCCAATGCCAAAAGGGATGTTTTTTATGACTTTTGCAAGGAGATGTCTCAAGGGCAAATGAAGCTCCTGTTCAGAGGGATGCATTGATGATGATTTCAAGGCATGACAATGTTCACAGGTCACAGAATGGGTCCTCCATTGTGCGGGATGGGGGAATGGTAAGGACGGTGAAAAATTACTGTGTAACACCAACAACCA